>VSDK01022078.1:68705-115475 GCA_009767595.1 Symbiodinium kawagutii
ATCCATCATCCATCATCCATCATCCATCATCCATCATCCATCATCCATCATCCATCATCCATCATCCATCATTCATCATCCATCATCCATCATCCATCATCCATCAACCATCAACCATCAACCATCATCATCATCATCATCATCATCATCATCACCATCATCATCATCAACATCATCAGGATCACCACGATCACCACGATCACCATGATGCCATGATCACCATGATCACCACCATGATCACCACCATGAGCACCACCATGATGATCACCATGATGATCACCATGATGATCACCATGATGATCACCGTGATGATCACCATGATCACCAGGATCACCACCACCACCACCTCCACCACCACCGCGTATCATCTATATAGCACTTGTGGTCATCATCTTTGGTTCAGACCTGGTCAGGTATCTCGAACATCGGGCTGATTGTCATCGAGACCCGGGGCAACTCCGCAACTTCGCGGTGGAATGAGACCGCCGTGAATGGCCAGCGCCTAGAGATGGGTCATGTGATCATCGAGGTGGGCCGACCAAGGCCTTGGTGCACCTTGGTTGGCCTTGGTTGGCCTTGGTTGGCCTTGGTTGACCACCTTCTACATAAATGCTACGAAATGCCACTAGTGATATCTAGCGATCATGTTTCAGGTGAATTGATTAGGTTTGGTTGAGTGGATGGTCAATGGATGTTCCTAGTTTCCAATAGCAGTTAATAGGCTATTGAGTCATGGTTCTATTAAGGGTTCCGCGATTGTGAGCTGGTACAGTGGCTGCACGGATCATGTTGACTCGCAATCGGGATTAGCTGGGCCCTCGCGCAGCCAAAGCTCAGGGAAGCTTACGTTAGGATCTGTGCGAGTCAGTGAATCTATGGCTCAATGAACCCTTGTGAAGTTTGGCCATCGAGTAATAGATCCATCATGATCCATCCATGAATGATGGTCTCTGTTTTTCCCACTAATTAAGCAACCATACTTAACCACCAGTTAACCAACACTATGAACCAGAATTAATTAATGACTTTAAAGACTTTAGGTTTGTAGACTTACTGACTTACTATGGACCTCATTTGATAGGACAATTGTTTCTGATCGATAACTTTTGGGACCATGGGTTTATTATTTGATTCCTTAGTCAGTAAGCACACTGGATAACGTAAGGGCTACAATGCTTCCCTCGTTCAGGTTCTTCAGCCAAAGATGATTTGGTGTTTCAGGATCCGCCGGGGATGTCGATCTTGTGACTTACAAATCGTGTTGTGCGTTGTAGGTGTGAATAGATGTTATGATTTGTGGAAAACTGGGGAGGGGGCTACTACTTACTACTGATTCCAGATGGCGATGGAGAGAGAGGCTACTCATCCCACTGCAGATTTAGACTGCAGCCATCAAGACCCATCAAGATCCATCAAGCAGGATGTCCCATTGACCGCAGTTGTTGATTGCTCAAAGTGCAGTGAAGAGCTTGCAGCGGTGGCGGGGGGAAATCAGCAAGATAGGAGCATAACGGGTACAAGCAAGCGGGACACCACCAACCGGAGACGAACAGCACCACCAACATCCAACAACAACGCCATCCATGCAGCAACGTTACGCTTGCAACGATGGTGGTCCCCGCAAACACCACGACATAGCAACGCGGCGCACCAGGTGAATGGCATCACCGAGCCCAAAGAGATGTTGCGGGAGTTCCGGAGGGTCAGGCGCGAGCTGCAGCCGATCGTTCATGGTTGGGAAGGGGGCACCTGCCCAGGATTTTTTTGCAGTGGCAGAAATTTGCTGATTTGGTTTCTTTATATATGTACTTCTTGGTTTCTTTACTGATTTGTGCTTTTTGCATTCATTACAATCGTGTATTTGGAGTTTTGGGTGTTGATAATATTAGGGGTGTTTAGGTAAACTTTTTTTCCCGCTGGGGGTGATAAGAAAAGTGCGCATGCACAGGCAGGCATAGACACAGAAATGCATTATTGTTTTTAAAGACGCATCCATCTCAAAGTGTTCAAAGCTCTTTTTCGTCTACAGTGGGTTGTGGCTTTCATCGTGGGTTGTGGAGTCATATGGCAGTGGGTCAAAACCCCGTACCCCTGGTTCCCCCTTGTTAACCATTGTTTTCCCTATTATTGTTGGTGGAAATCCCCCATTAGTTGGTTGGTTAATATTGACCCATAGCCATATCAATTTTTTTGGGAATCCAAATTTCTATGCGCCAGGATGGCACCCTTCACTGGGGAGTACCCTGCAGCACCCTGGTACGCTGGTGAGGAGATTGGAATTGCGCGTCAACCCGGAGCCAAACCCTCTGCAGATCTCCATGTTCAAGGCCTCTGTAAAACTGCGCCAGCAACTTCAGGCAGTTGAAGTCCTTCTGCAAGAAGCTTGGTTTCGCATCGCGCATGAATTTTCCATTTCCACAGAGGGGGGAATTACCTCATAGTCTACTTCATACATCCTCATACACAATACCATCAATACCCCCTCCTGAACCTCCATTGTTCATCATTGTTGGGCATCTAGGTATGTAAGCAGCTCTTGATGCAGTGCTGTCTTGTACTCCAACCAGCTAGCCCTGTCTGCCTTTATGCTTGTAGTGCACCCTTCAATTGGGGAAGCTGCTGGAAGGATGTGAACGCCCCTGTGCCGGTGGAGACTTGCGCAATTTGTCACGACGACATGGACGGACACAGCACGGTTCGCTGTCCAGAAGTGCGCCTTCCTTGCGGCCACAGATATCATCGAAAGTGTATCATGGAATGGTTTCTCTCCGGACGGTTCAGCTGCCCTGTGTGCAACTATGATTTGGCTCGTGACCTGTGTGACCTATGTATAGACTAGCTACACTTCCCAAGCTGCGAACAGCAGGATGTACAGAAGCTTTTAGTCTGTTTTGATTCGAAGGCGCTTGGGGTTTTCAGCTGTATGCTGTTCCCAAGTGATCGCGTGGTTTCCCAATCCCAAAGATAGTTGGGATGGCTACCACCGCCGGGGACAGCCCGAGGTAGGAAGCGCAGTGTCCAAGAACCTACCGACAGTAAACATGAACTGCACTACTGAGAAGATCAGAGGGACCACCAGATGCGCAAGCGCACACCAAGTGCTCATTCAGAATTCCTACTGGTCCTTGGTGATTGAATGCGGCAATGGGTTTCGACAGTGCTTACTTTCTACATTTATCGATTTCTTGCTGAACGGCACATACTGCCGCGAGAGCAGCCTGCAGCGACATCCAAAAGTATTGTCGACTGCTACAAGATTCATCGGCGCTCCGCCATCGGGACGTGTGGTGATTCCTTTATTAGAGTTTTCATTGTTGAGTGAGATCCATATCAATAAATCAAAGCAACTAGGTCGACTAGCTGGTAATTCAGATTTCCCATCAAATAGCAATTGCTTTACGAACGATTGGATCTCCCAGGAAGGGTAGTTCAAATCCCAGACCAATCGCATGACAGCTGTGTTGGTTGAAAAAAGCCAGTTGCATGCTACGGCGTTGCGTTAACCAGATCATACCTGGCTGCCACATCATAAGCGTCAGTCATATTTGAGGCCTCTTGTAATGCTTTCTCATGTGGCTCATGGTTCACAATTTGGTGAACAACATCCTGGCGAATGTGGCTTTCCTTCAGCCAGTAGAAGGGATGACACATGCAGACGCTACCATTCCCATCTGCAGTGGTATGATGTAGTATGTTACTACATTATGTTACTACATGCACTCAATGCTTGTTTGTTGTATCCACTGGAGTTCTTCAGAAATTGGTTTCCTTGTCCTTGCGCCGCCCTTGAGTGGAGCGGCCTTTCGCATGTTTGGCCGTCTTGTGGACCTTGATAGCAATGCGCACGCACACATAGATCTGATGAGATATGTGCATATGTCTACACATATATGTCTATATATTTGCTTCTATACATGTATTGATTTGTTTACATACGCAGTCATAAACTCAATAAATATGTGCATATCTACATGTGATTTTCCGCACTGCCAGGTGCACGCTCTTCAGTCACATGACGTGCAATGTGCATAAAAACGTCGCCGCCCATGCAATTCTAGATGTAGGTGCATTCGCATGCAGATGTACACGCATCAGAGGTTATCTATGCGGCCTAGGACACTAAGGGATATGATGACCGACTTCAAGAGTTTGGATGGAGGAGTTGGGTCGCGCAGCAGCCAGTTTTCCATCAAGCTCACTCCCTAAATGTGCACCCAAAGCTGCTGCATAGATGCTGAAATCCTCAAACATCAATTAAGTGTCTGTAGGTGCTGCAAATGCAAAGAATCTCTGAACTCTGTCGCCAAAGCCTTACAAATCTATGCAAGATCATTGATTTTAAAGATCGGAATTTCCTGAAAGACTTCAAGTTTTGAGATGTGGCATGCCCGTAAGATAGGATTAAATAGGGTGCATAGGCAGTGCATAGGGTCTTCCAAAGGTTCGCAAGATTATCTACACAACTGGATGTATCGTCATGGTGCCCTGGTCGCCGATTTGGCAAGAAGCCTGGCATCAATTCATCTTAACTCTGCCTGTGGCCGGGGCCAACCTCTTACAACGAGCATCCACTTGGGTCACTTGGATCGCGGTGGGCCATTTGGGGAAAGATGTCTTGGGGCCCGTGACGCTGTCGAGCAGTGTGAATAATGTGCTTGGGACTTCAGTGGTGGGCGGCCTCAGTGTTGGTGTATCCACCTTGGCATCACAAGCCTTTGGCGCTGGAAACGATTTAGCGATGGCCCTCGTGTTGCAACGAGCTGTGCTGGTCACATTGTTGGGCTCACTGCCGTGTGTTCTGCTGTTGTTGCTGATCCAACCTATCCTGCTGGGTCTCCGCATGGGTGATGCTTTTGCCATGGTGGCGGGCCGCTATGCTTATTGTGTCCTGTTGGTCACACCCTTCATGGGCATTCAGCGTTCCATTGGAGTGTGGCTGGTGGCACAAAAGAACAACAACCCACGGATGTTTGTGATTCTCTTTGCCCTGCCTTTGCACGCAGTCATGACGGTGTACTTCACCTTTTCCACGCCCTGGACTTACATGGGCGCAGGGGTTGCAATGACCATCAGCACAGCACTTCAGGCAGTGCTGATTTTTTGTTACATCTCTTTTTCCTCCACCTGTGCACGCACATGGCGGGGCTTTAGTTCTGAAGCCTTCAGAGATTGGGGGCCTTTCTTAGAAATTGCTCTCCCAGGTGTTTGGATGAACACCGAATATTTTGTGGGAGAATCCTTGACATTAGCGGCCAGCATGCTTGCAGATCCTGACACCTGTCTATCTGCCCTATCCATCTACCAGCTTACGCAGACCACGTGCTATCAGATTCCCAGCGGCATTCGGATGGTCATCAGCGCTCGAGCTGGGAATCAGCTGGGTGCTGGCTGCCCCAGGGAAGCAGCGATTGCCGAGAAAGCAGGGCTTCGACTGATCCTTCTATGGCTCACGATCCCAGCAACTTTGTTGTTGATCTTCACACGTCAATGGGGTCTTCTCTTCACAAGCAACGCTGCCGTACTGAAATTGCTGGATACCCTGGTGTGGCTCATGCTGATCTACAGCAGTCTTGATGCCGTACAGGCCTACAATAATGGAGTTCTGGCTTCCTGTGGTCAACAAAACATCAGCGGGAAATGGGCCATCAGATGCTATTTAGGTGTGAGTTTCCCCTTGGCTTTCCTGTTTGCCTTTGGCTTCCACTGGGGTGTCCCTGGGCTTTGCGCAGGGCCATGTGGTGCCTTGCATCTTGGCAGTGTGGCGAATCGACTGGGATTTGGAAAGCAAACGAGCCATCGAACGTGTGGAGCAGGTTTCAAGTTCCCTGACCACATCTCTGGTAGCACGCTGACGAAGACATGCGGCTGCTCCCTACTCGCTTGATATATGGCATGTTTGGCATGTCCACATTGAAACTTCAGCAATGCTTTGTTCAGATTCACGGCATGTTTACGCTTTGAGAGCCTTTGGACGCTGGTGGCAGTCGTGCTTTTCCAGGATGTAAGGGTCGGGGCGTGTGTAAGACCACATTTTTTTCATAGAAGGGTGATGAAGGATGGGGATTCGAAAAAACCACACAGTCCTTAAAGGACAGTGCGAATCCCAAGTGCATTCGACGGCTAAGAGTGGGAAAAGAATTGATTTGGAAGCACTCTTGTGTTCGGAGCCTTCCAGGTTTATAAGCAGAAACAGGGGATGAAGGTACGATGAAGGCACCTTGGGTGTTGGTTTCTTGTTGGACAACAGCACAGCTCAGCACACGTCTCCCACATTCTTCGACTTGTCAGCCTTTGCAGCCTCAGTGTAGCTGTGCACCAGCGCCATGGCATCTTGGAGCCAGCCAATGTTGGAGCTCGAGCCCAACGTCACAACGTTGGCATTGCAACTTGTCACGGGTGAAGGACGGGTGAAGGACGGGTGGAGCCAGTGACAGATGGTGCCAATGACAACGCCCGTGTTCCAACCCCTGAAGTCCTTTGCCACGCGTTGCAATCGAATGGCCACAGGCTCGATTTCCTTATCCCACCATGCCTTTGGCCTTTAGACGCGCCCTGTTGTCGAACTCGACCATCGAACTCGACCATCGAACTCGACCATCGAACTCGAGCATCGAACTCGACCGTCATCATCATCATCATCGTCGTCGTCGTCGTCATCATCATCATCATCATCATCATCATCATCGTCCTCCTCGTCGTCCCTGTCTTTGCCATCACCCCCCTCGTCGTCATCTTCGTCGTCATCACTGTCATCTTCGTCCCCGTCATCGTCATCCTCATGTCATCACCTCATCGCCATCCTCATCGTCATCGCCAGCCATTCTCGTCGTAATCGTCCTCACCGTCATGGCCGTCACCGTCATTGTCACAGTCTTGTCACCAGAATCACAATCAGTATCAGAGTCTTGATGATTGAATCACCACTATACCACATGTTGGTAAGTTTTGCGGGGCTCGCCACGAGTTCTCCGCAGGGCTATCAGTGTTCGATTCACAGGTATGACCAGTCCGCTACTTTTTGTCACCCTCCAAGTCTCCCACATGTTGGGTTCTGGCAGAAGTTCAAGAAACATGTCTACCCAAGAGAGCATTCGGAATAATATGGTCCATATGCAACTGCTTTGACATTCATCCTCTTGGACCCAGCTGCAGCACATTGGGATCTGAATGGCCTCCGTTCAAACCAACAGCCATCCACAACCAACCCCTGTCCTCATGTCATCCAAGGCGAGGGATCTCCAAGACCCACAACCGAGAGTCCATCTTGCAGCTGTTGGACTATGCATCCGGTGGGGTCCTTCGGGTCGTTCGTGCTTCTCGAACGTACAACTTCGTGTATATGCCCAGCCAGGGCCGTTCAGGGTCTCATGGAGGCCTTGCCATCGTGAACTTTGTCGATGCAGAGGCATGTCACCAGTGCTTTCTGGCCCTGCGAAAGATGCAGGCGGATCCGGTGCTTGGGAATCGGTAAAACGGCTCAGATTCAATGCTGCAATTGGGTACCGTCTATGAGATTTAGGAACAGATAAGCAGGCAATCATTAGACATGCACAACCAATCGCAACCAGTTCAATGTCACAAAACATCTAGATTTCTGATCAATAGTGACAGAAAGAGACGCATATAAATCTGAACAAATGATCCTCTTGAAAAATTGAACAATGATGAACAGTCAAGAAGTGAAATGTCAATAGATGTCATACTATGGTCATATTACTCTTGACCATTGTGCAACTATTGTAGGAGCAGTTCAAAATGGAATGCCGTAGTAACTGTGGTGAGGGAGAGTAACAATCGGCATACTTACTTTTTCCTTTTTTGTCTTCATAACTGGCGGCATGCAGGAGCAGTGCATGCTGGGCGTCAAGAGCATCGGGCAGTCGAAAATTCAAGGCTTTGCCCAGTCTCTCGGCTGACTGGTTGGTGAACCTGTTAAGGTAGAGATGGAAAGATGCTGGCAAAAAGGTGGAAAAGAATGGAAAAGGTGGGAAATGTTGGTTAAGCTGAGGACCATTCTTGTGAGCTCACTTCTTTGAGATTGTTTGGTCCATAGACACAGGAAAATTCCGAGGAGTTCTTGAGAACTGAGGAATTTGGCATATTATGTCGTGGTTTCCCGAGATCAAGGTATAACTGACCAACCATTGATCTTCGCCGCAGCCTCAGAGCACTCAGCTTGCCAGTTTTCCTTTGCGGTGTTCCATGGCATCCATGCCTTCCAGGTGAATGGTGTGACAGCCGGTCAAGAAGTGCTTGACTATTTGATCACGCATTGCGTGACCGATACCATGAAAGAGCAAGCTGCAGAGCAACCCGGTGATGCAAATTGAGCGGAACATTTAGGCTCTAGACATGCAAGAATATGCCATCTATGGCCAATATGTCTGTGGTGCAACCATCTTCACCAAACGACGGGCTTGCGCTGTCAGTTCATCCTTGTTTCCAGCCATGAAGACATGTTACATGTTTTTCTCCATTGTGGCAGTCACATGGAGCTGAGGCAAGCTGAGGTCGGGCCGGGGGTTGTGGGGGGCATGGGATGGCGCGGCTCGAGCTCACCACCTGCCAGGCTTTGTACGCTCGGAAGACGCCATCACCTCCAGGGTTGGTTCGGCCGCTACCCCCGGGCTGCGTTTCGAGACAGGACGCAGCGGTGAGGTTTGAGGTTCGAGAACATCTTTGGGGTATCCTCATAGCCACTTATAGCCTCTAGCCCTATCAAAGGGGGACCAGGAGTGCCCGTTCACCAAATTTTGGGACATGTTTGGGAATTTCTTGGGACCTTTGATGTGATGTTCCGATTTTCGGCGTCTGTCCAGGATAGCACCCAAGCAGAACAGCGCGTGAACCTGCTGGAGCCGGGTTCGCCTAAGGATGTAGCGGACCTCCTCACCTTGTCAGAGTGGTTGGGGTGTCGGACCAGCGATGGGATGATCGTCTTCTCTCTGTAGTCGAGATCTGCCCATCTTCCCATCGCATGCCCCCATGATGTGATGGAACTGAATCATTGTCCCGAGTGGTCTCAGAGTGAACGTACTGCTTTCATCCAGGGATGGCAGTGCCCCTCTGCGCAGCATCGAAGGGGGAACCAGTTCCAAAAGCCTGTCTCCTCCACTGGTGCTGCTTTTTGTACAGCTGTTATTCGCTTTTCATATTCTTTTCAATTGTGCCAGGCTACCGAAGTTTTCAGAAAGGGCATGGCATGGCCATATTTACATCACTGCTTTCACAACAAGCCCCTCACATCAGCTCAACAAGCGTTGCGGAGTGGGTAGTGAAACGCACTGAGAAATCAACGGACCCGTAGTTGTAAGCCGTCTGCCTTGTCAAGAGCAAGCAAATGGTTGCAACTTCTGTCTTCATGGGAACACCGTGGCACGGAGATGTGTGGTCTTCAAGAACAAAAGTTTTCATCAGTTGCCAAAATGCTGAGATTGCTGATGTGTTTGCTTCAAAAGGGTGTTCCTATGATGTCCAGTTAAGTTCGTTTTCATTTTGAAACTCGGATGTTCATCATCAGTTTCAATTTGTCATGGCCCAGCGGGTGACAAAAAGGTCCCTGAATTCGCAAAGGTGCGTACCCTGCAACATCTAGACCTCCCAACAGCTTGGCACAAAACAAGCTGGCGCAGCAAGTCCACCGGGATAGCAGCTGCTTGGCTTGGCTACCCTGCTGCCAAGCAAGGAGTGCAAGGGAGGCTTCACGGAAATCAACCTGCCAGTGAGTTTTTGCAGCAAAAGTTGTGGTGCAAAACTGTGTGTTAATTTTTTTTCTGATAACCTCTTTCGGCCCAAAAGCCAACGGCTGGAGTTAGAGTTACTTATGATCACGCTCATGATCATGGGGGACCGAGGGATTTGTCCTGAAAACCGGCAAGAGAGAGAGGCGGCAAGTTCTTGGTCAGAAGATTTCAACAACCATCCAGGCCAGTGAAAAGGGTTGGTGTAGGGGATGTGCATCAAAAAAGATAAGTATGCGCATGAAGCATCAAAAAGGACGTGTTATGTGCACAAATAAGGATATTACCAGATGGAGAAGGAGAAGACACGAAGGAAGCGTGGAAGGAGAGAAGGAAAAAACATTAAAACCCACTAAACCCCATCAACCCTAGAGCTCCCAACGCCAAGAACCCTGCAACCATCAACCCTAGAAAACATAAATCTAAAAGCATCAACTGCAAACTTGAACCTTAAGACCACCTACAAACCTAGAACCATTTGCCGTGGGGCCCTGAAACCATAAATCATAGCCCCCCAAAAAACACATGCCCTAAAACCATGCAACCATGAACCCTAAAATCATCTCAGGCCACATGCCCTAAAACCCTAAACCTAAAACCATGGGTTTTTAAACATACACCCTTAAGCCCGAAAACCATAAGCCTTTCCTAGAACCATAAACCCGCAAACCATACACCCTAAAACCCTAACATCTTAAAACCATGCCCTAAGACCACCCACCAACCCTGAAACCCTGAACTTGAAAGCATAAACTATAAACCTTCAAACCATACTCCCATCAACCCTGAAACCGTAAATCAAATTTCTAATCCTTTCAGGCGTAAGGTAAACATTAGAACCATCCCTGAAACATCCTCAAACCATAGACCTAAAACGTAAAACTTAAACACTAAAACCATACACCCCAAAACTCTTCAACCACAAACCCTAAACGTAGCATAAACCTTAAAACCATGAAGCCACTAACCCCTAAACCATAAAGCCATCAACCCTAAAACCATGCTTCCTAAAGACATAGAACTTAAACCCAGCATCCTGAAATGGAAGGTTCCACGTCCAGAACTTTGCATATCAAAATGCCGTGCAAATTACAAGTTTCCAGTCCCAAAGATCCAAAGCGTCGCGTAAAATGCAAGGTTCCGGTCCCAAAAAGTTGCAATTATCATGTCAAACGCAAGGTTCCAGCTCCAAAACGTTGCAATATGGTAGTTTCTGAAAATAGGGGACCCCCCAAATCATCCTTTGTTAATCATTAATGGTAATAAACCAATCATTTTATAGGGTTCCCTATTTTGAGAAACCACCATATGGATGCAAAATGCAAGGTTCCAGCTCCCAAATCGATCTGAGTATTGGTGAACATATTTTGATGCAGATAGAATTTGTCTTTGATAACATTGCCCTTCCGGAGGGACCCATCGCTGTCGCTCGGGATGTCTGCCTTCAATGGCTATGCCCAAGAGATTTCCTGCCCGAATGCCAGCTGCGGAAGGCTGTACTTGGGCAGCCACCAGAGTGCAGCGCAATGGTCCGAGCTGGAAAGATGTAAGATCCAACTGGTGGTGAACTGCACCAATGACGAAGAAGTCCCATGTTTCCATGCAGACCGAGGCTTGAAATACCTCAGAATTGCTGTGAATGACAATGAATCTGCCAGCATTCTGCCCTACTTCGATGGGGCAGCAGATGCCATCGCTTCAGTGCTGAGCCAAGGGGGGAATGTCTTGGTGCATTGTCAGCAGGGCATCAGTCGATCTGCCACGGTCCTAGCGGCGTTTCTGATCAAACACCGGGGCCTCACGGCAGACGCTGCCCTTCAGCAGATCCAGAGCTGTCGAGCCGTGGCCAACCCCAACCTGGGCTTTCGGCGGCAATTGGAAGACTTCCAACAGAGAGCTCCGACAGCTCCAGGTGAGTGACGCATGGAGAGGGTGGAACTCTTTGAGTGCACAAATAGGAGGAATATGAGGTCTAGATTTGTAACACAAACGAAGATGTGCAAAGCAAAGCACTGACTCTCTCTTCCTCGCTCTATGTAAGCACACACATGCATGTAAATGTTTCTACACATATATGTATATATTTGTATTTTGCATAATATATGCACAGGATATACGGTACATGTTGGGTAGATCATCAGGGTTGATCCAAGATCCTTTCCGCGCGATGCAGGTGGCCCTGTGGCGCAAGCAGAGCTGGATCAGAACTGGTGCTACCAATCCCTGGGCTGCTTCGCCACAGGCCGCGAGGACGAGGCTTTCGCATCTCTCAGCTTGAGCGAAGAGTCGCAGACTCGGCAAGCTCTGCAGGTCGCTTTGGATTTTGTGCTTGGCAGAGGCCGGTGGAAGAAATTCCATGGTTGGGAAGCAGGGCATAGCATGTGTTTGGATCAGAGTCGTTAGATTCATCAGATTCGTTAGATTCATCAGATTCATCGGATCTCAGGTGCCATGGCATTGCCGTGGATCCCAGTGCCCAGCCCTGTGAGGTATCAAAGACAGCGATGTGATTTGGTTTGGCTCGTTGCTTCGAACTCTGAACTCCAACGCTCTGGAGCTCTTGTGGCAGGAACTGACCTCTGAGCACTTCAAGGACCCTCCGGTGGTTGTGGAAGGTGAGCAGTTCAGGATGTTTCAACGGGTTGGGAGATGTCAACGGTGGGTTGGGAGGGTCGGCCACCCACCAGGAGTGTTGGGGCCCGGACTATGCTCCAGAGCTGCTGCAGAGAACGCTTTTTGTGACCTTGAAGGAGCAGTTGGAATCCAAGAAACTCAGATCCAGTGGAACCAGCGGCACCAGTGGCACCAGTGACCAACCAATGTGCAGTGGTTAAGACTGGGAGAATTCTCAACCAGCTACTGGTGCACCCCGGTGTTGAAGGCTCAGTTTGCAGCCGGCAGAGATGTACAGGCGCAGGAACTTCCTGCCATTGCTGCCAAAAAAGTCACCCATGCTGTTGCCTTTCATCTCCAGAGATTTTTGATTTTTAGGTGGTCATTTGCATCAGCATCGCCATGCATCCGCAGCTTGCGTCAAAGACTAAATTTGCCTTTGCGAGAAAAATGGGGTGTTGATACCTATGTTTGTTGCTGAACCTGTCCCCAGGAGTAGTCAAGTTGTCCAAACAATTCCGCCCCAGAGAAAAGTGAGTGTGGGGGCACTTCTGCCTTGCAAAACTAATGGGTCAGTCAGTATCCAACTAGAAAATCACACAGTGCACATCAAACCAGCATAAATGCAGTGAGCTCGTTTGGTTCCGGCATGTGTTTCTCCTGTCAGCCATGGCAGGCGCAGCAGTGTAAGATTTGTCTGCTGTATCTTTTGAGTGCTGAAAACCAGGGTGGACTTTGACCAAGTGGTTTTTGTTGAAGTTTTACGCGACAATATACCTGTACCCCAAATGTGTAGCTAAAGAATTGGCCTTCACAACATTTGGGGGTCGGGGCTCCTGTCTTTTGTGACGTTAGCGGTCTGCAACTGCTCGCAACTAGTGCCATAAGGCCGTTCCAAAGGAAGCTCAAGAAGCTCATGTGTCTTCTCAGTTGTTTAAAGCACCTGTTCTTGGGCTCTCCCCAGCAGAGCAAGAAACCAACAAGATTGAGAGGATCAGAAACATTTAGGCAAGAAAGAAACCGTGAATGTTGAGGATTCTTAAACAACTAACCGGTGACCGTTCTTGACCAATATAGAACCCACTATTCAACATCAGTCAGCCATCAACTACCCACAATCACCATTGTCAAGCCTCAAAATTGACCATTCTGAACCTCTACTGCCGCCCGAGAGAGAGAGAGAGAGAGAGAGAGTGAGAGAAAAAAAGCAATTTCAATGACTACAAGCCATTTCTTTACAACCAAGTTTCACCACGCCATCAACCATCCTGAACCGTTCTCAATCATCACTATCAAACATTCTTAAGTCAGCACTTTCGTGTGTCAACCGTCATTACCCACAATCATCAACTTCTACTATCACTCACAATCGTTCAGCCATCATCATCAACCAACAGACCAATTATCAGCAACCATGATCACCGAACACAACAAGAAATGATAGATCCACCGATCCATCAAACCCCCAGGGATGGTCCCCAGGCTGTTGAGCGGGGGGTGCTATAGCCCTACCAAGGATCCCAAGGATCCCAAGGCTTGGAACTGGCGCAGGCACCTGGCTGGGACGGGTGGAGTCCTGGAGCCCGGAGGAAGCCTTCGCCTGGCTGCTGTCTGGGACGAAGCCGGTGACCTGTAGCGACTTCCTGCGAGACCACTGGGAGCCTTGGCGAAGTCATTGGAGCTTGGCGAATTCCAAGTCTTAGACTTGGTGAATGACAAGAGTTTTCTTTCGAAGATTGAGAAACAAAATGCTTAGCATGGAAGTAGACAATTTTTTCTTCAACTTCCTAAGTCTATTTCTTTCGGGTGCCAGTTTTTGGATGCCAACCAAGCACGGGTTTCGAGGAGAAAGAACCGCTCCACCTTCGCGGGGACCCGGGTCGTTTCCGTGGCCTTCTTTCGCAGCGGGCCATAGAAGTGCCATGGTCGCAAGAGCCTTAGGAACCGGTGCAGGGCCAACCTCACGTGGCATGTCCCAACGATGTGTCACGCTATGGCCGCTATGGCCCATGATCTCAAGGTATGTGATTTTCTCCTCAACTCTGGTGACATTTGATGGAAGTTTGAACAACGCTTTCCATCTCACGGGCACCCTCTTCCTTTTGCTGTGCAGGGTTTTCTTCTTTTTTTTGCTCCTAAGAAGGTTGTCCCCACCCCATAAAGCACTTCCGAGTCACTCCGCCTCATCATTTTGCACATCTCTTCAAACAATTGGGCTTGTTCCTTTCCATGCACACGAGGCTCAGCTGGCGTCCAAGGGCGGGTTGACCTTCGGCAAAGACATCAACCTTGCGAGGTGGGCATTGCATGGGGGAAGAGCCATGCATGGCTCAGCTCTGGGCCCATGGATGGTTGGGAAAGATGTCGGGCCATGCAGTCCTGGATGGTTCATTCACTTCATTCCAAAGACAACTGCTGAACAGCTCCAAGTCATGAAGTCTGAGGTGTGGCCAAGATGGACAACAAATCATGTGCAACGGCAACGGTCGTGCCAACTTGGACGTTGTTCAACAAGAGGCCCCCGGGTGATGCGACGTGAATGCTTTTGATTGTGACCGTTTGCACTGGATCAGCCGATGACACCTTTGGCGAGGTGAGGAAGGGCTGTTCCGTGCAAGTGGTGCATCCTCAGCGCTTTTGTCCAGAAGTGGCGTGCTTGCTCTCGAAACTGGAGGTGCTGGGGTGCTGGGACTGTCTGTGAGAGGTCGCTGGGTCATGTAGAACGGAACGCAGATCATCCAGTGAGATAACCGATTTGCCGATAAGATCAGATAAGCCTATCCCAAGCATCCCCTGAAGCCATTCCAAGAAGTTGCCCAGGCGCACTTTGGATGCCTGTGGGGTGCCAACAGCTTCCGGACACCACCCGGTGGTCGTGGCTTCAAGGCCCATCACGATGAGGTTGAGGCAGGCTGCTGGGGGAGTCGAGCAACTTGATGATGCCAGCAATTGTCATGCATAGTTTCAGTTGTCTTTAGTTGCCTATGTCTTCTCAAGGATATCTAGTCTTGATCTGTGGACCTGTTCGGAGATCAGCAGTCTGCACGATTGGTTGGGTGTAGATAGTGGGACCAGGCCACCAAGTAGATTCAATGGCTTGGGTAGCGAAGGCCTCCACATGGCCGGTACGCATGTGATTGCTCTTACAAACCCTGGGCCTCAGACAAAGTTGTGAGAAATCTGATCAAAATTGGGCAAACAATGTTTTCATAGATATCGTCACCCTGCAAGACATGTTCTCATTCAGCGTTTGCGAAAACACTGTGGCATAGCAGCTGTGTTGCTGTGTACTGGGCCGTGCATCCCCAGTCGATGGAACATCTTGAACCGGGAGATCCAGCTCTCAATATAATCTCTATATTCGATGCAAAATCTCAGCCTATTTTGGCATATTTTGGCTTCACTGACGGTCAAGGGGATTAATATCACCAGCTTCGAGCCACCACCGATTTTTTGTTTAACTGATGGTGGTTTACCAATAGCTGGATTATCCCTACAGGCGACATGTGCATCGTGTATTCTGGGTATGTCCTACTACCTCGCTGGCTGTATTTGGCTTGGTTAGCAACCCCCCCTTATTGTTGAACCAACCATGTTGACCAACACTCTTGACCAACACTCTTGATATAGCTATCATTCCCGATTCTGATGAACGGGTACCCATTGTATCATTCCCTATTCTGAACTGGTTATCAACAAGTATGACTACTAAGCAATCGCCATGACTGATGTTTTAGCCATGTTTTTAGCCATGTTTTAGCCAGATTCTCGCGTAGTTTGACGGGTCTCTTGAGTGATGTTGACGGAAAGGAGCTCCTCGAGATCACGATTACTGGAATGTAAATCACCCGTGAGCGAGTATGATGAACAGCACAGCAAGAGTCCCGTACAAGGCTCAAATCACCAGCCATCACCGTAGCACGGTAGCTGTTCATCATTTTTCACAACTGGTTAATTCCCAACAAATATAGTATTCACATGGAATCACTGTACCACGGATTAATTTCACTAGTATCACTACTGTTCGTTCAATTCCAAGTGGAACTTCTCAGCATTCACAACTCACCAAGTCAGTCACGGCCTTTAGCTATCAAACTATCAAACCACTTAACCATTATTCAACCATGACTTAACCATTACCATTACTTAATCATCGCTTAACAATTATACCATCATTATGCCTAACTACATCTAATTACATCTAACTACATCTAATTACATTAAACTACATTCAACTACTCAACCACCACCGTGTCCTACCCACCTCTTGCCGTAGCGTGTGGCCCCTTCAAAGCCTGGGCTCAGGTCTTCATGCTGCAGCTCGAAGGTGCCAAGCGCTGGCGCCTGCACCGCTGTCCCACGGGGGCCTTGCCCCGGAGCTACTGCTGGGACTACGACGAGAAGGACCTAGGCGCGGCGCCGTGGCTGTGCCAGGGCTGCCGGTGCTTGGCGGATCTCATGGCTGTGCTTGGTTGTCGCCCACCCAGAAAGTGCTGGTACTTCGGTACTTCACAATTTTTCAGAATTTCGATGGATTTTGTTTTGCTTGTCGTGGATTTTGGTCATGTGGAATTCTCACGAGTTGAAGTTGTATGACCCTTGATGACCACTCCACAGCAATTGGCGCAACTTGTGTTGAGCCCTAGGAGGACTCGCTTTCGCCAGGAGATCCGGTCATGGAGCTGGTGCTGAAAGCTGGGGACCTGCTGTACTTGCCACGTGGCACCATCCACAAGGGCGAAGCCGTGGAGGGCGAAGCTTCGCATCACCTCACCATCTCCACGTATCAAAAGCTGCATGGCACAGGCTGCGATGGTTGCAGGATGACCAGTCCAGTAAGCATGGTGAGTTTAGCTACTTCGAAATGGGATAAGTCGCTGATAGTTGCAATCTCCATGGTTATGTTCATCAGTGCCGTGGTCATCCAAGCAGTGAATCAGGAGAATCTCAGCTAGTTTTTGGGCACAATTCGACTCAACTCAACTAATCTATGGAGGTCAAGGGAGGTATCTCCACCTAACTTGGCCTTTCCATTTTAATTTGTGAAGCATGGTGGTTTATTCTGGCTACTGATGGCTTAGTATGGTGTGTAACGGTTTTATTCATGTCTATGAATTGTGGTGAGTGATGGTCGATCATGCTCTTTGATGGTTCGTCGTTAAGAATGGTTAGTGAGGGCTGATGGGGGTAAATATTGCTTAATGATAGTGGAACGATGGTGTAAGATCGTTGATGGTGGTCGAATGGTTTAGCCAACGGTATTGAATCATTGAACCCTCATTAGCCATCAACCATCATTTCACCATCAACGAGGCATAGCCCTAGACCGTAGGTCATTTTCACCTTTTTTTCCGCCAGGTTTCCCTTAAAGGTGGCGTGCGGATGCGGATCGGATCTCAGGTTCAGCTGGGCGGATTTTCTGCAGAAGGCCCTGCCTGAGGCGCTGGAGCGCGCGGCCAGCTGCGACGAGCGCTTCCGCGAAGGTCTGCCGCTGAGGGCTCTGTCCTCTTTGGGGGAGCAGTGCCATGGCCGAAGGGATGGCGGGTGAATGGTGTAGCAGGGCTACTGGTGACTAATGACGGTTAATGAGTGGTATTGATGGTTGGTAGTGGGCTAATGAGTGCTAGTAATGGTTAGTGGATGATGATGGTAAGCCTCCTTTCTTGCTCAGAATGGAGATGTGCTGTTTGAAGTTCCACGCATGGATAAAGTTACAGCTTTGCTTCAGACGATTCTTGCAAATCTGTTTGATTGTTATGACTTCCCCCATGGTTCATAGCCTCTTGGCATGTGACTCTTACTGCCCCTTGCAGATATCGCCCAGAGACTCATGAACTTCTGAAAGAGAACAAACCAAGGAAATCAATTTTTCAAACTGAGGTATCAACTTATGGAGAGTGCAATAAGCTCAACACCGACCTTATTGCTAATCATTCATATAACCTCACCTGGATTAATCAAATCATATCAAATCATATGAGTTCATCTAGATTTCATATTGGTTCAACGAGATTTGTCATGATTTATCATCCCACTTTCCTCAGAACTTGAGGCATCAGCCCATGGATGGCTCAGCTCGAAGCGATTTCCTGCGCCATCTGCAGCTGCTGATGTCGTCCCTGGGCGACCACGCCGCCGCCGCGGCGGACGCCACGGGCGATTTCTTGGCGGCGCAGTTCGTGGCGCGGCGTCTGCCGTTGCGGTGTCCGGGAGCGCCCGCGGCGGTGCCGCGGAGGTTGGCGCTGAGATGGGCCGATCCCATGGCAGTGCGGGTGGTGCAAGGAGAGAATGGAGGAGAGATCCAGATCTATCACAGCATGGAAAATGCTGCAGGAAATCACATGCAACCAGACTTGGAGCCTTGGATGAAGTTTAGTAAGTGAGCGACATGCAACCAGACTCAATCAGAACTGAAATCTTTGGCTGAGCTGCGTTTGTCTTCTGACTTTCTCCCAGGAACCAGAGCCAGCGTGCATTGTTCTCGAAGGATTGGAGCATTTGCCAGCTTTACAGGCCGATCTCGAGATTTTGATTTCCACCCAGCTGCAATTTTGACTATGGCAAATCACGGGAAGTCACAATGAATCACCATGACATGATGGCGAAACATCATCGGTACACCTTAAACATGGAGGGTTTTCCACTGGTAAGATAAGTACACCCTATGCCAAAGCATGGCCAGGTGAATCACCCTCATGATTTTCCAGCGGTTCAATCAACAGAGGGAGAGCGCTCGCTGATCTTGCAGCTGTGAAGGCACTGAATCGCGCCAGTGGGGCCTGGGTCTTGGCGTCATCCCTTGGTTCGCCTGACTTAGTGGAAGGACCTGATGTGCTGTGTTGGTTGTTGGCTTTGGGAGAAACTCCAACGTAGTTTGGGAATGGTTTGGGTATGATTTGCTGTTGGCTGTTTGAGCATGGTTTGCCAGTTAGGATTAGGTTGAGCGAGTTTTCCAAGCAAGGGCGAACCCATATTGATGCCCCAGCAAAAAAAATCCAAGCATGTTTTTTCCGGTGCTGCAGGACTTTTGGAGCATGGCTTGTTGGAGATTGGCGATGCCGACTTATGCGATGTCCAGAGGGTCAGTGGTGCCAACGGCAAGAAACTGAAAAAACCGCGGGCTGCGACCGCTCGAGATCCTTTCTTTGGCCGCGCTGGCCATCGTACCTCGAAGTGGCAGATCGTTCGACTGGATGAGTAGCAGAAATGAGATTTTCCATGGTGGTACTGACCAACCATCCGAGGTCATAGCCATTTTTAATTGACAAATCACGAGTTTTTTTGGGGCATGGTACGCTATTTGGGGCAAAAGCCACATGTGAAGAAAAGCAAAGGTATGCGAAAACCAACCCATGCTTTGAAGTTAATGCTGGGCATGTGTTTATGCATCAGTCGCCAGCGTGAATCTCAATTTTGCCAGCTGTCGACTGCATGAACTGTCGAGTAACCTCACAGAGAGAGAGAGAGAGAGATATATATATATATATATGCGCGCGCGAAGGTGAATATGCATTTGCATTTGCATGTAGATAGCTATCGTGTACACATATATGTTCTTGTGTATGTAGACTCTTTTTCATGCCAGAATGCCCGCTATCAATCATCAACAATCATGACTTTGCCGTTCTAATTATGTGGTTTTGTGTTCATCGACTCGGCTCAGCCGCCTGAGTCCCTCCTCTTTCTCGAGCTGAGGCCTTTTCCTGTTGCGACATCGGAATCGGCAAAAAGGATCATCCCACAGACAAGCGCTGCAATGGCAAGAGAAAAAGCCAGCTCGGAGTCTTTCGTACGTGCGCTTACCATCAATGGATCTGTACCTATGGGCACCAGAGCCCCGGCCATGCTAAAAAGCGTACAGAAATCCATATGTATGTCACTAAGTCCATGCCCGCAAGCATCCCAAAATGATGCTCAATCCACCGGTGACGGCTGCAGCCCATCGGATCAAAGATTTTTGGATGCAGCTGTACAGCCATGCCCAAGCTTTTGACATGAAACAGACATCCCCGAGCACTTGACATCACTTGACATCACTTGACATCACTTGACATCACTTGACATCACTTGACTGCTCCCAGCCCCTTTGTTGAACACGTAGCCAAACCTCACCGCTTCAACCATCAAAACTGGAACTTTCGAAACTGAAACTTCAAGCTGTTGATCTGCAAGGGCCCCCCCGGTGCCGCCAAAGTATGCCTCGCCGAAGCCGAAAAGTGTGCCAGCTCCCGGTCTCCGCGGTCTCCGCGTTCGAATTTCATTCCTTTGTGTTTCATGTGTTTCCAATGAAATCATGGAATAGTTACATAGTTGTATTCAAGTGTTCGAATTTCATATCATTGTGTTTCCAGTGTTCGAATTGCTCTGGCATTTCATATGTTGTATCAGGTCTTGGAGTATCTTGGAGTCAGACTCTCGCCTGAGGTGTTGCTGCTGCTGGGACAAGGATGAGGTGCTCGGCAAAAGCTTTGCATCTCTTGACAACAACTTGGTGTGGGTTTTTCGATGGGCAACAATCTTCAAATCTCACGGCATTCTAGGGCTGATGATCGCCCTCTTTCCACCTTGTCTGAGAGATCTCACATGTGTGTATCTACTCATTTATCCATCCCATCCATCCTTTCGATCCTATCCATCCTATCCATCCCATCCATCCTATCTATCCTATCCATCCCATCCATCCCATCCATCCTATCTGTTCTTTTATGTCAATTTCTTTGCATTTTCGTTGCCTCCGATGTTTCTTCGCCACACAGGACTCCATGAGCGATTGGAGTGACAGTGACACCTCATCAAGCTATGAATCCGTGGATGGATGGTGCCTTTGACCTGGTTGGTGGAACCACTTGGGCGCTGGTGGTTGGGTGGGTGGTTGGTTGATGGTTGTCGACAGGTTTTATGGTGTTCAGTCAATAAGCCATTCAAAAAACCATAAACATCAATAAAAATTCTTGTTGATGGTGTTCAAAACTTGGTTTGTCGTGGGGACTAACCATTCTGAAAGGGACTGCATGGCTGTTAGTTCGATTGTTGTAGATTGTTTCTGGTCAAGCAGGTTCATGTTCAACAACAACGCTTCTGGTAGAGGTCATTGATGGCTCAACCCATGTTCGTATCTTGTTCGTTTTTCAGAAATATCAACCAGTCATAAGCCAGGGTGAAGAAAACCAAACTCGGAACTCAGCTAGAACAAGCAGGAAGGATACGGGATATACTAACAACAGCCATTAAATACTCATGCGCGTCCCAGGTTTTCGATTTGTAAGGTAGTCAGCCACCAGTAGTTGAGAAGGGAGTAGACAACAGCTACAAATTTTGGGGATGGAATATTGCCGTGGAGGTTTCATTCGGCGGACCACAGCTTGGTTTGTTGCTTAATTTTTCTTTTGTGCAAGAACGGAACTAGAGTATACTTAATGTATAAGCATCTTGGAGTATACTCAAATTTGGTATGAAAGGTTTTTGATTTGTTGTATAAATATCAAATGTGGAACATCAAATTCTACTTTTCTACTCCACGATCTACTTGATAATCAGATGGATCAAGTTTGATGATTAGATTTAAAATTCAAATTTGGTGCTATTAGATGGATCAACTTTAATTTCTAATAGAAGATGGATTTACATCGAATTTCTAATGGCATCAAATTTGGAATCCAAGCGCTTGGGACGCGGTTACTCGCGCGGCTGAGGTCCCCCAGAGACTCCAGACTTCCCACCTACACAACTCCCAAAGCATCGACGTCGGAACCTTAGAACGCCGTCGGCCTGGGCTTCAGCGTGGTGATCAGCAGGGCTCCAACGGTGAAAGCTACGGCAGATTGATTCTGTTGATCATCGGTTGTACATAGTATAATAAGTAGATGTAACATGCAGGTAGAGTTATGAACTTTGGATTGTCAAAACCTTTATCTTTCCCGTGAAAGGTGCTGATGTGTCCAGGACAGTTCTCTCTGTCGAAGCCCCAACTTGCTCAAGCTGCGATGCCGCGTCGACCCATCGTGGGCGGAAACTGGAAGTGCAATCCTGACAGCATCAGCAAGTTGGACGACTTGATTAAGAACATGACACTGGGACTGAAGGGTGGCACTGAGCACGGGCTAAGCATGGTGGTACTGTTCTGGCACAAGGGCGTGGCAAAAGGGTGTTGCATTGATTTGCAGCGTGCCACTGGGGACCTCAGAATCGTGTGTGCAGCTTCCATGGTCCTGCAAGCCGGTTCCAACACTAAGGAACTGGCAAGGTTTCTCCAAGATGGTTTGAACAAGTAAACTGGTGGTTTCCATGGGTCACAATGAAAAGCCGGTGGATTCTCAAAGAGCTGATGCCTTTTCATAGGTTTCTCTTCCAAAACACTGGTTCCCAATAGCAGCGCAGTGTGGTTCCCCCTCCCACTGCCCGCCGTGCGGCTGAGAAATGCCTGCGACACCAGCGAGTGCGATGTCTTCGTTTGCCCTTCGCCATTGCATGTGACCTACGTGGCATCCAAGGTCAAGGAGCAGCGCGCGCTGGGAGTTGGTCATTGGATGTCATTGGTTCGTTCCTTACCCTGACTCCCAGAAGGATTGGGGTCGGGTATGTGGGGAATTTGGGTGGGGGGACTTGTTCAAATACATTGTTGCCAAATTCAACATTTTGAGTACAATTTTCCATTTTCATTCTCATAATTTTCATGATTTGTTCAATGGAATGGGATTAGTATGTCATTATTGGGATTATTCCCATTTTGTCACGATATCCCAGTGCCTGGGGAAGACCGAAAGAGCTGGATGTAGATTTGCTAGGGCCGTGGATGAGGACTCGCCCAGCAGATTTGGTACCAGATATCCTTTGCTTGCTGGGACAATATCAGTTCAAACAATGGGTTTCCTGCAGATTTTCCCCATGAACTGGCCCGATAAATCCATCGAAGTCCATGGCCGGACGTCCGTGAATCAGTTCTCACAGCTTGATGGAGAAGCTGGTTGATACGTGCCAGCTTGACCCATGGTTGACCGACCTAGCCAGCGATAGTGGTCCTGTCAACTGCAGCCGATGTTGATTGATGGTGGTCAAAGTTTGTTCAGAAAAATGTAAACCATCAACAGCTAATAGCAACCACGGAGAACCAAACGACAACCCACATCATCCTTCATTTTCCAATCTCACTTTCCCTCGCTACCACCAGCTGCAGCTCAGAACCCACACCAACCCCACCGTCGCTTCGCAGCGCCAGGAGAACATCAAGGTTTGCGCTCAGAACTGCGGCTTCAAAGGTTGCGGAGCCTTCACAGGTGAGACGGCCGTGGAACAACTGAAGGACGCGGCCGCAAGGATGGCAGTGGCCAGTGGCTGGTGCTAGGGAGCAATTTCAGGAGCCAGGGGTAGCCTTGAATGGTTGATAATAATGGTTGATATTGCTAATGAATAGCTATATTCATGGGTAGTAATGGTCAATAGTGGCTTATACTGGTCCTTCGATTCTGGATTCGGGCCTTTATGAACCATGATAGTTATTAGTGGCTAATAATGGTTAACAATGGTTATATGACAATGGATAGTAAGAGATACTACTGGTTAATTGGTTGATAACGATGGTCAATGATAGAAACTGATGATTAATCATGGTAAATGATGGTCAGTGGTGGCTATGATTCGTTGATGGATGATGATGGTGAATAAGTTGGAGTTTTGTTGTTGCCATTGAGCATCGTCGGCTTCTTCGGACATGCGTCGTGCAGGACCTGAAGATCGAGTGGGTGCTTCTGGGCCATTCTGAACGTCGCGAGTACTTCATGGAATCCAATGAGCTTCTCGCACAAAAGTTGTGCCACGGCTGCCAGATGTTGAGGCTGAGTATTGAGACTCCGAATCTAACAGAGTCACTTGTCCGTTTCCTCTTCACCCCTGTCTCACTCTCTCTCCGTTCCTCTCCTGGTTGCAGATGATCCGAAGGGATCCGGAGGGATCCGAAGGGATTTACACTTGGGATGTTGGAACTCAGGAAGTATGTCTTGGATGCCGGCATGAAGTGCGTTTTCGCTATCGGGGAGAAGCTTCCGGATCGAGAGAAAGGTTTGGATGCGACGATGGCAGTGTGCATCGATCAGTTGTCACAGGTGAAAGGCCTGTTGGATCCTGAGAAGGCACTTCGGGGTTGCACCGCGTGGGGTTCGTGCCTCAAATCGTGCCCCCAACACATTCGATGAGTTCTATGCAACGAGGAGTTGTATTTGTAGAAACTCTTTTCATTCACACCTCTTGGAATTTTGTACAGACAGATGATTGGATACAACAAGACAGAGATAGGTAAATGATGGTAAATGTAGATAAATCAAATGCCAGAGTTCTAGAGATAGATTTGATTGGGTAGACTGGATTGATTCATTGATTCAGGCAGCTGGATCGATAGATCAGCCTTAGAAGGCGCCCATCTCCGTGTCGAAAAAGCTTCAGCCCCATGGCGAGGTCGTCATTGCCTACGAGCCCGTGTGGGCCATAGGCACCGGCGTCACAGCCACTGCGGAGCAAGCGCAAGAAACTCATGCAGAGATCCGGAAATGGATCGCGGAGAATGTGAGCGAGGCGAGAGAAAGTGCTGGTTGAGGATGGTCTGAACTTCAGCTGATGATTTGAAGGGATAGGTGATTATTGTTTGAAGGGGGCAAGGCCGGGCAACGCTTGAGTTCATCAGTTTCTATTCACCCCTGTTGGCCTACAGGGAACTATCTGTCCGCAGCCAAGATCAGGGTGCTCATCGGCGGGTTCTACCCGCAATGTCCCACAAATGGCAGACGAAACTGTCCCGCTGTTGCTTGATTATATCCATCACAGCTCCATCAGATACCACCGTATGCCCACCACAAGTCCACCACACATCCACCGCAGATCCTAAGGGTTTCTACTTCCATTGTTACGAAGCGTTGCTGCTTGCCATTGTGAGCCTTGCCAGGACTGCGCTGCGAAGATCCGCATCCAATACGGAGGTTCGGCGCATGCAAAGAACGCCTTTGAACTCGGTTGCTGCGACGACATCGATGGCTTCCTCGTGGGGGGCGCATCGTTGAAGCCCGAATTTCCGGACCGTGCTAGGGCGGATGTGCACTGCTCAGGTAGAAGTGACTTAAGAGAGAGAGAGACAGAGAGAGACAGAGAGAGAGAGAGAGAGAGAGATGCGAATCCTTGAAGTTGTCAGACCTGTTGCCTCATTGTTGCATTTGCAGGGGATCATTACGGGAAGTGGGTGAAAGTTGAACTCTGAGATGGGGAGAGATGCGATAAGTAGAAGCCAATGACCAACAAAGAGAGTGGTGACTTGGAGAATTTCTTCGCATAGATTCGCGATGTTTGGATCAGGACATCGTCAACGCCATCAGCATTCACAAGTCCGGCTGAGGGCCACATCAGTTCATCCCAAAGGTGGATTTGCAACGGTAAAAAGCTTCGCAACGAGTGGGTGGATGGGCAGGTCTAGGCTCCATAGCCCAGCTGGTTCTCGCAGTTCCCATGTTGCGACTTCCAAGCTGCTCACGTTTGCATCGCCAAGGGCGCAAGAATGGGACTCGCTGTTCTTCACACCCGAGATGCTTGCCAGAAACTCAGATATTGCCAAGCGAAGCAAACTGTGAAGTGAGATGCGGAGATGTTCCATGGCCGTGATTCCAAGTGTCATGGATTTGTTGACTCAGCTGGGGAGCTCTGCAATTACCCTAGCGGTTGTGCAGAGTAGTATCCCTAGTTGCTGTTCTCAGCTGTTTGTTAACCGGGAACTGCTGGTACCTTGTAGACAGCTGTTGGAACGCAGTCCAGGTTCAAGCATGGTACACATGCCTTGCCCATGTCTCTTGGCGAGCCTGACCTTTTGGCTCAATGAGACAGGCGATGCTCACGGTAGTCAAGATGTTCGGATGGAAGACTTGGATGAAGTTCATCCACACCTTGATGAGCAGAACTGGTTGACGGATTGGAAATAGTTTGTAACGGCTTCGGCTCACCTTTAGGTCAGAAGTCTCAATCTCAGAATTGAGTTCATCATTGGTTTCATCATTGGGTTCATCATTGGCTCAGAATTGAATTCATTGCAAAAACCATGTTGGGTCGAAGGTTTCAGGCTCTGCCCTCGGCATGACCAGTCCTACTGCAGGTGCCTGCTGCGACTTGTTGGGAGGTTCTTCGGCGGAAGAGCTGTAGTGATAGCAATGATGGTCGCTGTTGCAGGTGAATCACTAGCAGTTGCAAGCAATATGGATTTGCGACATGGGAAATGGTTCATGGCAACTTCAGAAGTCGCATTGGTGCGCGGGCGATCAATTTGCAGATGCTTGATTTGGTATCTACCTACATCTATTTGCTGCATGGACAGCCAAAAGCGTGTGCCCCCAAACATACCAATATCAGGTTATCAAAGGCGCTGCACCATGGCTTATGTTTGGTGATCCGCGAACATCACCTAGCACCCGTGGCCGCGACGTGTTCCACAAATCGCCAGCCACTGGCTCGAGGGTCCGTCCAGTGGCTCGCAATGCAGGGAGGTGCCAAAGAGGATTTGGTCCACCTGAAACAGGTTGGAAAAGCATGTGACCCGTGCCGAAAAGAAAGGAAGATCCTTGGCTTTGGCTGGCACATTTTGTGACCAACTGATGGCCAGAATTCAAAAGCTGTAGCTGTAGTAGTGGGGATATCATCAATTCACAAGGGGGACAACGAACCGTTTCACAGGTTTACAGTGGGGAGATTCACGCCAGTAATTTTTGCGTGTTCCCTTGTGCTGGCCGTGGGGGTACCCTGATTTTTGCGAAGCACCGACAGTTGAAGGAAAAATGAGCCTGTCACACCTCCGATGGACACACTGCGAGTGGACAAGGAAATCTTTGTCTCTCCAACTGCTGATGCCTTACTGTTGAAGGCGCGGCAATGGCTGGGCCCTGCGGCTATGGATATTTGGATATCAAGCGCAATCATTGAGTTTGGAAGGTGTGCAATGGTTGCGCGCTTGCACATGCAATCAGCCTCTCTTTTCCTTGCATTTTGGTACTTGGCAATATCTTGATTTCAGAATTTGATCATTGTATTCTTGGTTGATGCTTTGCAAATGCCTCATGAGCAGAAATGCCAAAGTCATCCAAGAAACAGATATTTTTGCTCAATCTCCGGGCATGTGAAAACTATATGAAACTTTAATTGATGGTGGTACCCCCAATCCCCACCGGGGAGAAGCTGCTACATGTTGTCCATAGATGGGTTTGTTTCATTACCATCACCGATCATGCCTATAGTACTGCAATGCTTTGGGGTTTGGTGTATGGACACCAGGGTGTTGTTGGTTGGCCTTTCCCATTGTCCACAAGTTTCTTGCAGTTTGGTCAAGTTATTTTGGAATTTGTTTTTAATATGATGTACTTTTTCCACCCCTTGCATCACATCATCAACCCCAATTGTGCAACAACCCAGCTACAATGGGGGAATCCAGTTCAAGGGTAACCGTTGTGGTTGGCCATTAGTTGACCCACTGTTGAGGTGAGTTCCTCCCCTGTTGTATCATCCCCATTGGAAAGGGTCAACACTCAGGGAGAGAAGGTTGATGTTGCCCATAATGCGCTTAATCACAGTGACTGATGCTTAACCATGGCCATCACCAATCACCATAGTGGTTGGCATTGGCCAGGCTCAGCCGCCTTAAAATCCTAGTCCTAAGTATTAGCTTTACCGCTTGGTGGTTTCAATCATTTTTGGTTTTCCCAAATGTTATTATTAACAAATGGTTGGTTGACAAGCATATTTTTCATAGGGGTTGAAGCCACCAACCCGAAATACCTTCGGATCCCATTGGCACCATTAGAGATGTTTTCGTAGGTTAACATGAGTAGTTATCAACAAACGGTGGGTTGAAACCACCAAGCAGTTCAGCATAGCCATCATCAACCACCATAGTGGTTGGCATTCGCCAGGCTTAGCCACCTATAGAACTAGCATAACATGCTGTGCTTCTCGAGGCCAGGGACCTCTTCGCCACCTGCGTGGCACTGCCCATCGCGTGGCTTCACTTGGATGCCGATGTGGAGGGCAGCCGCCGGCGAAAGCACGAGCGCGTGAAGGAAGGCATGGCACCAAGCTCAGGGACGACATGGAACCGTGGGGAGCCGTGGGGAACGATTCGACGAACCATTCCCAAATCACTTCTTTTCGTAGTGGTTACCCTCTGGAGTCCTAGAATCCTCGTTCATGGGAATCATCAGTTTTTTTGTGGAAATATCGCGGTGCGCCTGGATGTGCAGGCTTTGAACACAACCCGAATGGATAGGTGACTGCTTTGTCCAGACAATTGGGTAGCGAAACGGCATTGATGATTTTCACAATTGCCAGTCAACCTTTCTCAACCTTCACTCGTCAGTAAAACATACTAACCATCAATGATTGACGGATCACCCATCAACGATGAATTCACCACCAATACTCCTCCAGCATCAAGAATCCTCCTCCTCCTCCTCCTCATCCTCCTCCTCCTCCTCATCATCATCATTATCATCATCACCACCATCACCATCACCATCACCATCACCATCACCATCACCATCAACATCACCATCATCATCATCACCACCACCACCATCACCATCACCATCACCATCACCATCAACATCACCATCACCATCAGCATCAGCATCATCATCATCATCATCATCATCATCATCATCATCATCATCATCATCATCATCATCATCATCATCATCATGATCATCATCATCATCATCATCATCATCATCATCATCATCATCAGCATCATCATCATCCTCCTCCTCCTCCTTCTCCTCATCATCATCACTATCACCGTCACCATCACCATCACCATCACCATCATCATCATCATCATCATCATCACCATCATCATCATCATCATCATCATCCTCATCCTCATCCTCATCATCATCATCATCATCATCACCATCACCATCACCATCACCATCATCATCATCATCATCACCATCACCATCATCATCATCATCATCATCATCATCATGATCATCATCATCATCATCATCATCATCATCATCATCATCATCAGCATCATCATCATCCTCCTCCTCCTCCTTCTCCTCATCATCATCACTATCACCGTCACCATCACCATCACCATCACCATCATCATCATCATCATCATCATCCTCATCCTCATCCTCATCATCATCATCATCATCATCACCATCACCATCATCATCATCATCATCATCATCCTCATCCTCATCCTCATCATCATCATCATCATCATCACCATCACCATCATCATCATCATCATCATCATCCTCATCCTCATCCTCATCATCATCATCATCATCATCACCATCACCATCATCATCATCATCATCATCATCCTCATCCTCATCCTCATCATCATCATCATCATCATCACCATCACCATCATCATCATCATCATCATCATCCTCATCCTCATCCTCATCATCATCATCATCATCATCACCATCACCATCATCATCATCATCATCATCATCCTCATCCTCATCCTCATCATCATCATCATCATCATCACCATCACCATCATCATCATCATCATCATCATCCTCATCCTCATCCTCATCATCATCATCATCATCATCACCATCACCATCATCATCATCATCATCATCATCCTCATCCTCATCCTCATCATCATCATCATCATCATCACCATCACCATCATCATCATCATCATCATCATCATCATCGTCATCATCATCATCATCATCATCATCACCATCAATCCCTTGGCCAGGTGCTGAGATCGTGTTCAATTTGCAGCAGCGATTTCGCTGCAAGCTGTTGGACAGATACTTCCTCTTTTGGTCCTTTTTTGCTGAGGCGGGAGAGTTGGCACCCGCAAAAACCTGCAGGGTTACAACAAAAGCTACAGATGTAACACTTTTTTTTTTTTTTTTTTTGTGGCTCCGCAACGCAGGAGGAGTTCTACCTCTTAGCTCTGCCTTGTTTGTTTTGGTGCGTGGATTACCGTTTCGCCCGGCACATGACCTACGTGGTGTGCTGGGGCCTGGTTTGGGGGAACCTCCTGAAGGACGTTTTCCGCCTGCCACGGCCCAAGAACGTGAAGTCCGAGGTTTGGGTGCCACACAGCGCGTCACAAATCGACTCCACCGCCTGTCGCGACTTCGGCTTCCCATCCACGCATGCCATGTACCTCAGAGCTGGAGTGTTACATCGGGATTTTTTGTTAAATTGGTTTGGTTTGAGTATGGATAAGTGTTTGGACTAGTGTTACAATTTTTTTGGTTTGTTTGACATAGCGACACATTTCGGGGGGTCACACAACGACATTTTTTGTCGGAAAGGAAGTGGTTGGGCTGAGGAACTCAGTGAGCAACTCGCTCTTCGCAGTTCTTTTCTACCTCCCACTGGTTGATGGAGCTGCGTCAATGATCTTGGGAATGTGTTTCTGGATTTCGTCTATCTCCTTGGGCCGTTTGTATCTTGGCGTCCACTCCCCCATGGATGTGAAGGGCGGATTGCTGCTGGGCGCAGCTGTGGCCGTATTGGCAGGGCCACTACAGGTCTGCAACATCTTCGATGCTTTCATGCTGCAGACGCCCCACGTTGGTTTGTTGCTTTTGTGTTTGGTGGTTCTGGTCTTGGTGCTGAACCCCCAGCCACGTCCCATGACCCCCACATTCCTGCAGAACTGCACTCTCGGTGGCCTCATCTTGGGATGTGCCGTGGGATTCCGCATGGAGATGGATCGCCGTGGGCCCCGGCTGCACGCATCATCTGTCAGTCAGACGATGCTGCGGGTGCTGTTGGGCTATGCCATTCTGATGTTGACCCGAACTGTGTTGAAGTCCTTGCTGAGTCATCTCTTCGGTGCTTTGGGCTTCCAGCCTCAACCTCCCAAGCCATCAGCTGCAGCTGCCAAGGCAGGTGGCATTCGTGGCTGGGGGCTGCTGGCTGCAGGCTGTATGAAGGTCACCGTCTACACCGCCATGGCATGGACGATCCTCTGTGGAGCGCCCGCCATTTTTGAGGCCTTGAAGATCCCATGCTCCGTGAATGGCTGAGAAAAAAGCTGCGGAGCTGCCACCATGTGGTGCTAGAGGTTTGGTGAATCATTTTGGAGTGCTTTTGGCGGAGAGTGTCATGCAATGTCCAACCAAGTTCAAGCAATGCAGAAAAGACTTCGGATGTTTTTAGCTTCATTGTTTGTGCCAGGTGCACTACTTCCGCACTTCCAATGCAGAGAAGCTCCGAAGATTAAAAAAGACACATCGCCATTGACAGCGTCTCATGTGGGCCACATGACAGACGCTGCAGATATCGGGGCTCTCCCGCTTCCAGTTGGAGTGGAGTTTCGATTGAGAACAAAGATTCACCTTTCTTGAATTCGATAAATTCGACTACAATTGATTTAGAACCATCTTCTACCAAGCCCGGTGGATAAACAGGCAACCAGCATCAACGATCACAAGCCAACATGTGTAAGACTTGATAGCATCGGCCATCATCGGCCCCAGCCCTGCCATCTCAACTGAGGCGCCTGCTTTTGCACCGCAAAGTCCTCTTGCTTCACCAGAGGTGCTGAGAGAGGGGGGTTGCCCATCAAACTTTCATCTCCATCAAGGTGCTCAACCAGGAAACACCGCTGCGCATCTACGATTGGCTCATCCAAGAAACGATGTTTTGAAGAAAGCTGAAGTAAAATGGAATAACTTGCAGATAGCAACAGGGTTGATAGCCCAGATGTTCTGATCCAATAAGATATTCCCAGGAGTCACTTCGTTCTACTGTATACGAATTCGCATCTCCAGATTCAGTTTCAGACAGCCACATTTTTGAGGCCTCTGCTAGAATGCTGCCGCTAAACCACCTGACTTCCTTGGGTCAAGTGTGCTACTTAACAGCTTCAATGGCTTTGAGCTGCATGGATTTCGGGTGCCAAAAGTCTTCTCCAGTTGATCTTTTGGGGAGTTGTACACATGGAAACTGGATGAAACTGGCACAGAAACTTGAACCTTGGCGAAAGAGAATCGAAACTCCACAGATTTTCTCAGCGCTCCTGAGATTGAGAGCCTTCAGATGACCAAATCGCTGCGAGTGAACGTCGCGAGCTGAGAAGAGGAGCGCTGCTGCGATGCTGCGCCATGCTGCGGCATCCTGCGCCACGCCGAGGCATCAGCCATTGCACCAGAGACTCCAGGCGACCGTGGGGATCGGTCCACAGGGACACCCCAAAGATCAATTTTTTCGAAGGCTGAACATTTTCTTCGGGAGGTAGTGGGAGGGTGCAGGATGCTGTACCTTGAGGATAGTATGATGTCAGGTATGTTTTTTTCTCAGATTGGCAGATTACATGAGACATTTCCATCAGATTGTCAGATCGCATCCAGAAAACTCGGCACTTTTCCACTGCAGTCTCCACTCCAACGATGAATTCGCAGCTGAAGGGCGTCTCTGTCTGGACCCTGGGATGCTGCCGCAGACGTGACAACCAGCCTGCAGCCCGGCGCCGTTGAGGTGGGTGACATGCGCAAGGCCATGCGCCAGAAGCTCAGAGCGACGCCGTGGGGTCCGTGAAGCATCGGAACGGAGCTCATCCATGCCATTGATGGTCCAATTTGTCACCATCGATGGTTACAAGGGTTGCCAAATTTGTTACAAACGATTATCATAACTATTCTTAAACAAGCCCTTCTTGAGATTTGACTGAAACAGTGAAGACATGTTAAGGCCAGTTATTCATAAGTAATCTGTAACACCTCTTAATTGGCCCTTCTTCAAGCCATCGCCATCCTACCATCGGGGGAACACCGCAGCCGCGCTCTCAAGGCCTGGAGCCCTTTTGGTACTGCCGCTTCCTGAAGAAGTCCAGGAAGGCAGCGGAAACACCACGGCACCATGGCGTTGGATAACAAGTGAAAGTTACATGCCTACCCAGTTGAACAGAAAGTCAATGAAATCCATTCAACTTATATATATATATATATTTCTTTCTTTCTCTCTCTCTCTATGTATTTAAATATACATTACACACACACACATATATATATATATATTATATTTATATTTCTCACAATATAAATGTATAGTTGGTTTTATCAACATGTGTCCGTTTGCAAGAGTTTTGACGAATCCTCAGCATACCATCATTGCAGATCATGAGCAGCTCACATCACCTGCCAGTGCTCCGACATCAAGAAGTACCGCTGGACCACGAGCGACGCAACAGGCAGGGCCCTCAGCAGGTGCTGACCGCAGCCAGCAGCAGTTGCATTGCAGGTCTCGCCCGGGGAGTACGCAGTCGGATGCCCGGAGACCCAGTGAAGAGATCTGTTGTGCTTCATGTTGTCGTGCTCCTCGTTGGTTGTGCTTGTTGTTATTGTTCCATTTGGTTGTTCATGTGCTTGTTGTTCTTGTTCATGCTGTTTTTTTTGCTGCCGCTTTTGCGATGTTTTTTCGTGTTTTCGTTGACAAATGCAGGTGTTCGCCAATCGGTCCGTCCCAACATCGAAAGCCGCAAAACAACCCCGGCTTTCCAACTCTAGGCAGGTGAGTCAGGCTTTATCAAACAAGAATCAACCAGCAAACTCGAGCCAAAAGGGTCGGAACTGAAACCAAGCAGCAAGCAGGTTCAGCAACATCCCATCCATATCCCATCCTATCCATCCCGTCAGTCGCCAACACCCAACCTTTGCAGCTTCACCAGCATCAACCGTTGCTGGTTCCAAGGCCGCTCCCAACGGATTTGCCAAGCTGGTTGACTCGTTCCTTCAAGGTGTGGATGAGTTGCATCAGCTCTTTAGGTCAACCAATGTCACTAGGGGACATCCGTTTCCATTTCCATCCTGTTTGGGATTTTGCTCATTTCAATCGGTTCTTCTAGACATTGGGATTCTCCTGTCCTTGGAAGAGTGTCTCTGAGATTCAGCGGTTTGAACATCATGCGAGGTTCCGGAAGAAACCGCCTTTACTACCGTGGTGCGCATCAGTGGTGCTGGCCGGAATCCAGAAAACCTAGCCCGGCTGCCCTGGTCTGGGGACATCGTTGGAGGTGTTTCCCCTTCAGCCACTGAAACCCGTGTTAAATGCGGGTCCCTGATGATTTTTGGATCTTGGGATCCCCCGTTTATGGGAAAAAGTGGCAGAGACTGGGCATCAAGGGGTGGGATAGCCTTTAGAAGACATTTTGGTCTTGTCCGGATGATGACTAAAATTGCCAGCCAGTGGCATGAGCAACCGCTGCATCCCTGTGTAGATTGAGACAAAATGTGGGTTCTCGCGGGTTACCCTCCATTACTGACAAACGATTCACCATTATTCACCAGCATTTGCGGACGGCAACTAATATTGATAGTGATACAGTGATACGCCACTATCAGCCATCATTGCCCATCATTGGTTCACCATTTGCCATCACTGCTGTTATTGACCAATCTTAAGTACTATTAGCAAACAAAATACTGTTGCCGGCCACGATTTACAATGGCCAAGCGATCATTGGCTATTTTCAACCACCATGAGATAGCCCTATCTAGCAATTATCAGCAATTTTTTGCCGCGACTGAACAACACCATAGACAATCGTCAGTAACGGTGACTCTTCTATCACTACCAGGCGAAGGACAATGACAAAGGCGCAAACAAAAACTGCTGCCAGCAACGATAACAAACCAATAATACGCAAATGATTATATGTACAGATATGTGCAGCATGTATTTCTAACCTGTTTAGCTAAACATGTGCACTAGCCATGGGCCAACCAATACCAATAGCCTTACCCAACCACCAACCCAGGATGACCTGGCAGAGATCCCAGATTCGCAGCCTGCCGGGAAGCCTTGTGACCGATGCTGAACGCGGCTGCACCAACGGTTGGTCATTGGTCATGGTGGGTTGTTGGATTGCAATGGTTGGCCAACGTTTGGCCGATATGTGATGAATGGTTGACCTGCGGCCAACGGCTGAATTAAAAGTGGTTGATGGTTGGCCAATGGTTGATGATTGGATGATCCTGCCGAATGCTGATGGATGATGGTTGGTTAGTAGTAGCTAGCAACCATGATTAGCCGTTGATTTCCCATCAATTATCATGAGCATTGGTGGGGACTAGCAGAACCAGCGATGGAAAAAAAACAGCGATGGTGACGATTCCATATGCCCAGGAGAAGCCCAGGTTAACCATTGCTTCACCATCATGAACTACTATGAACCACCATCCATTCCTCATCAAACATACTGAGGAATCAGTTGAGCAACTAATCATATGTTCGAACATCAGCCAATATGTGTCGCCACCAATCACACCTGTAACTTGCTTCATCAATTATCCATCATTAGTTCACTAGCTAATGAACTATTGGCTAACCTTCAACAGATTTTGTTTGACCATTGGATGTCAGTTTTGCAATGACTAAGTTGCTGGATGTGAACATCAGCTAATCATAGCCAGCATGAACCATTAGCTAACCACGATTTCAGGTCATCAATCGCTCGGAATTCATGGCGCAAACCTCGGACATCCGAACGGCCCCCCAGGTGGTGCTAATCATGCAAAGCTGTTCGCATGACGCGCCCTATGGCGAGTACTTCCGGATCCAGGCGTGACGACTCGACCATGGTGCTGAGATATGGCAGTTGGTGGAAAGGGGAAATGATAGTTGAATGATGATTCATCATAGTCAATGATGGTTGAATGATGCCATGATTCGTTGGATGATGCCATCACTAATCATGGTCAATAATTTAATCAATTTGGTGCCCTGGAATCGTTGGTGATGATTCGTCACGGAGATCGTGATGGTTGATCATGGAGGCTGATGTTTGGAGATGGAAACTGCTTGGTACACGATGGTTCTGATAAGGGTTGATCGCCCACTATGGACGAAATAGATGTAAACCCATATCAAAATAGTCCTATATCTGGACATTGCCTGCGGTGATTCCTACATTTCTAACCAGGGGAACCATGGACATTCCATAGCGGGTGTTCCATGATTCTACCCTGGACTAAGGCGTGGATAGATGTAATCATGTGACAACCACTGCGGCGCCCAAAGTATCCGTCGGTGGCTGATGACTCGCAAGGAGACGCTGATTTTCTCCCGCGGCATTGGGGGAGGAACCGACCTGAAACGTTGGGTGTCTGTCCTGTGGGTGAAGGCGTGGGGGATGGCTTTGGGTGGGTTGGGTCGTGGCCAACATGTAGGATTCTCACCGGCAAAATGGCTACAGGACGTAGGTTTTCAGCTTGGACCTCAATGAGTGCAACTCCCAACTCAGGATTTGGTAACATCAATATTTGCCAAGCACCAAGCTGACCATTGGGACGGAATTAGGTGACGAATGTTCCACGACATTGGCGAACCAAGCATTTTGCAACCGCACATTTTTAGCCAATCAGCTAAGAAACAGCCCAGCTTCGCCCAACTACCAGGATGCTAGGTCGGATCCATGGGGCACACCATCGTGTTTGTTGGATATGTAGAAACAAAGTGCATGCACGTATGAACATGTTTGTACTTTTGTAGAGGTACATGGGTTGCGCACATGTTGGATATCAATCTGGCTACACCTTGGCATTCCCCAGCTGTTTTTGTGTCGGGGCCGAAGTCCTGGCCACAGCTGTGCCAGTCCCTACCGTGGACGGCATCTCCTCTCAAGGGCATCATTGAGTCGCAGACCTTGGCAGATTCCCAGAAGGAGGGGACAGATCAACCAGTGGTGGATAGGCCAGACTGTGGTTAATCATTGTGAATTGCTGTTGGATTTTGTCGGATTACCAGTGCTAGTATTGGTGAAAGAGACATTCTCTAATACACTCGGTCCCAACAATGGTCAATGTTAAGCATTGTTGGATGGCCATTGTTTGTGATGGCTCACCACATATTGCCATATGTTCATGAGCATGCTTGCATGCAAGTTCCTTGAGGCCAATAGTTAACTCCGGCCCTGACAGCCTTTGTGTCGGGTGGTTTGGTATTTGGAGCTGTCAATTTTGCTTAGCTCTGGGCCACGATCTTGCACCAAAGTGACCATCACTTGGGCGACCGCTGACAGTCATGCCCGACAGAGAGAGAGAGAGAGAAGCATGTCTACAAAAGCTTCTCCGGAGAATATTGGTGTACCATCACCCACCATCCCCCATCATCCCCCATCATCCCCCATCATCCCCCAGCATGACCGATCATGACCCATCACCCAACCCACCGCGGAACTCTGTTGAGCCAGGCCCATGATGAGATGGTGAAGTCTCTCATCCAGGCACAGCTTCGCTGGAGAAGGGCCCAGCTGTAGTGCCTTGTTCGATGCTTAAGTAAGAGAGCAGCTGGAAAAGGATAAGAGAATAATAATGAGACAAATAAAACAACAGAGAAAATAATGAGATAATTCATTGCTTAAGAACAACAACGACGCCCCGGCAAAAAAGAACAACAACGACAATAAAGAGAGAGAAATAGAAAGACACAGAGATAGAGAGAGAATGCTTGTGCATAGTGGTTGGGTCGTAGATGTTCATAGTGGTTCCCAGGGCCTAAGTAGGGGCTTCCATCATTCGTGTCGAGCCATCAGCCAAGTCAGCTGTTCCACGCCTCTCAGGCGGCCGATGAAGCGCGGGAGGACTGATGCCCGCGGTGTCACCGATCCTTTTGCGGAGCCGCTTTTCTTTGCGTCTCTGCCGGAGATGGTTTCTGCGATTCTGTGGGCAGGGAAGTCACTTTGAAACAACACCACTTGGGGTGCTTGAACGGTACGAGCACCAGGAAATCTGAGCAAAGAGTTAGTGACAGATCCATCGAAAAATGAACCGCTAAGATTGACCAAGCATTTTAGGCAAATCAAAAGCTATCGATGGCAAGCTAGGGGTGGTTCATCAGCACATGGACCCGACATGACCTCTCACGCGTTGTTCCAAAGTGTTCCCAAACAGTCCACCTTGGTGACTTTTGTGTGCCATAGGCCCTGCTAATGAAAAGCTCTTTGCAACAAACAGAGCGCCTGCCGGGTTCACGAACCTTTCGCCTTGTCCTGGATTTTTAGAAGTTGAACTTCTAGCAGTTGGAATTGGCATGAATTGGCTTAGTTTGAAGCTGACGAATCTAACTCATATTGTGGTTGTGAATGCTTGGCTCAAGACACTTTGCGTATGTTGCCTAAGACAGTCAGATGAGAAGCTGGGCCGCATCGCACACGCCCACAAAACAGAGGAAACGTAGAACGAAGCCCCGTTAAAGCAGCGATCTCAGCCTGGCAATCTCCTACAGTCTAGGAGGAATGAAATTTTGTCCCCCATGACTCGTGTTACTACATAGATTTCTCAGAGATGCCTGAAGCAAGTGCAATGTTGACCATTTTTTCCCTTTAGCCATTCAACATATTTAACTTTTCAGTTTTCGCAGTTTTCATGTTTAAACAATGGAAACTCTTATCAATTTACCTTTTTTGGCTTTCGTTTTTTTAATGGCTAGAGGATAGGATTTCGGATTCGCAGAATTTCTTGTGGCAAATTTTTATGGCACGGCATCCCGGGGCCCATGGCGCGGCATGTGGATTTGGTTGCTCCTGGCACCTGTGCTGGCATACCATGCCTATGATCACAGCTGTGGATGGACCAACAAGCAGGTGGGAAGTACCTCTGTGGTCAGTCATCCACCTTGAGATGTCTGCATGGTTGAGATCCACACATGTAAAGATGTGTACACATAGCTTGGCGGGCCAAGCTATATGGAGAACTCCAATCATGATCAAGGTCCATATAAGGATTCATCTATCATCCATATAGATTTGCCAATCATTCATTAGCGACACGCTACATGGCCTACATGTGTATATAAGCGCATGTGCATGCAGGAAGCGTGTGTTTCGAGGTTGCGGCCAACCAGCAAATTCACCAACTTGCTGATTTTGAATCTGAAGAAACATATCCAAGTTCATGGGGGAGGATCATGAACAAAGCGATGTCATTAAACATATATGAGCCACATCTGTATACATGTGTTATAGCCATCTATTACTCACATCAATATCAACCACATATTCCCCAGAATTGACCAAAATGTTTTGGATGCCCGCAGGTTGTTTCAATGGTTGACATCAAAACTTCCATTAGCTTCATAGTTTTTATTAAACATATTCTATGGTTCATGGTTCACTGAGTTACTTCCAATCTATGAAGTGGATCGCATCAATGGTTCTTGGTGTTTGGTTAACTTCATGGTTTCTATGGTTCTTTGGTCAAACTTCCTTGGCTTTTATGGGTATTCTATGGTTCTTTGGTTCACTTATTTAACTTCCAATAACTTCCTTGGTTTTTCATGGCAAAAATCCATGGCTGGGTGCTCTGACGCCTCGTCAGGTGCTCTGGCAACGCCTGCGCCGCCGCGCCGATGCGGTGCTGGCGGGCAAGACGCGATGGTCGCAGGAGTCCGAGACCTGGGTCCAGCAGATCTCGGAGGAGTCACTCGGGCGATGCGGTGGACAGATGGGGTGCTGTGGACAGGTTGCTGTGGACAGGCTTGGCTAAGGCTTGGTTTGATGGTTGGTGATGCTTGGTTGCTGCTTGGTTGATGTTGATGCTTCATGATGGTTGATATTCCTCATGGTGAATGATAGGAGGGTTGATGGTTGGTGATGGTTGTGATGGTTGGGCATCTTGATGATTCTGGTGGTTGAGCACGCCCAGCTGTTGTTTGGTTGCTGATTCTAGGTGATTTGGGCTGGTTATGGTAGGGGTGAGTGTGGGCTTTGCCGGGTGAACCTTGTCACACCCTACACATGGGTAGTGCGCTACCTGACTCGCACGGTTGTGGATGAGCAGAGGACGCCACTTAGCATTGATACCCCAACTAGGCTGCTAGCATCAACAAACCTAACAATCACAACCTTGAAACCTGGTGAACAACAATGGAACCAGTTCTGCGGCGATCACTTAACCATAATTCTTGTGGTTGGGCTCACCCGGGTTAGATGAACAACTGTGGGCCCACTTGTTCCGTTCCAACTTGTTGAGCTGGGGGCCAGGTGGTTCAATAACGGCAGCAAAGAATGGATCCCATTTTTGCCTCATTTTCCTTTGTTATATCTATAGGCAATGTCCGTTTCAAACATTTTCCCTTGTTTTTGGCTGATTTTTTGTTTCTTGTGAGGTTGGTGAACTGTCCATTTGGCATCCACGTGTTGCAGCTGATGAACCTGGATGCCGCTGGGGCCGCGAAAGCGCTGGACTTCAGTACTGCCAGAGCCATGGGATTCGGTTTGTACAACGTGGTGGGTCTGTTGGATATTCTGCTCACTGGATGGCCTAGCTTCGGTTTCCTCCATCGAATTTGCCGCAGTCGAGAAGTGGATCACTGCGATGAAGCAAAGCTGCGAACAAAGCCTGCAGTGGCTGCAGTGGTGGTGGCAGCCCAGGCGGTGAGGAAGAGAGTGGAAAGGAATTCGAGTGAAGCCATTGGAACTGCGGCCGATTCCGACCTGGAACTGTTACATGAAGTGGCCACAGACCTAGAAAAAGTCCGCGAAATGTGGTTCGCCCGGTGGGAGGCACAGAACGTGGATGAGTCCATGTCGCTGTGGTTGGGCCTGGATCGGCAGCAGCCCTGCTGTCAGATGTGGTCCGAACTGGCAGCGCTGCAGCTGTCGTTGCGGCGACGCTTCGAGTTGCCGTGTGCCTCTGGCCAGCGCCGGTGGGATGGGGCCGTTTGCCCTGCCTGCCGCTTGGCTGCACAGGCCTTCTGGTTGGATGAACAAGAGTTGGCTGAAAAGGCGCTGAATCAGTTGGTCTCCAAAGAGAGGCAAGCGCCAGAGCCTCGCAAGGCACCATCTCGAAACATTTCTGGGTCCTTTGCTATTGCGACAGTGCTCACTTCAGAAGATCTTTTTCGGAGCATTCGCCATGATGGACAGGGGAGCGGCCATTCGGGTGATGAAGATTTAGCAGATGCCAATGCCATTGTGTTGGCTTATGTGGATGCCTTGCGCACTCTGGCATTTTCCATCCAAAAAACTTCCTCACATTTGCAACACCCGCTGCTGGTGTTGCTGTCCCTTCGCACTGGGGAGTCTTTACCTCGAGAGGCTCAGGAATCCCTGGAAGCCTTGGAAAAGCAGGGCCTAACAAAACTTCTGCACCTCCCTGTTCCTCCTCAGCATCTTTGGCCAAGGGCCTGGGGGAAGTTACAACTTTGGCGGCCCCGCGGCTATGACCTGATCCTCTACATGGATGCGGACACCTTGGTCTTGGACAACTTGGAGGGTCTTTTCCATGCAGCTGCTGCCATGGGTGACCGCTTCTCTGTGGCAGCTGCCTTAACGCGATCCATGATGGGCTTGAACGGTGGGGTGATGCTCCTGAGGCCGTCGCTTCATATCTTCACTGCGCTTCAGCAATCACTGGAGGACCTGCCCAAGTGGCGCGGCATTTCACGATGGACGGGCCGGCCCTGGTGGAACCCGCCACGGCAGGATGCATCCAACAAGACCGTGTCCGACTTTGGATCTTATGGTGATCAAGATCATCTGAACGAATGGGTCGCCACCAATTTCGAGTTTCATGGTGAGCTGGTCTTGGATGCATCCACTTGTCAGAGACAGCCATGGCAGGTCTCCTATGAAGCGGTTCGGGCAGACGGTCCTCAGTTCCCATCTTTGGGCGGTTTCTGTACCTTGCCGGTGGGCTTCAACTTCTGCGCCAGCGCGCAATGTCTACAACAGCTGGCGGTGGGAGAACATGCCCTGGCCTTGGATGCCTTGGCACATGGTTCACGCGATGAATTTCCAGGCGCTGCAGGGTCCATGGTAGGTCTGGGGGTTCGGGTGTTGCACTGGCCGGGCTCACTACGGAAGCCCTGGCAACGCTGCCTCCCTACGACGCGCTCGCGTTTGGACCGGCTGTGGTGGCAAGTCTTCGACGAGGCTTGTGCCAAAGCACCCGTCAAAGCACCGTGCAAACTGCGATGCTTCGATTGACAAAAGCAGGACCTCAGTGGCAGGCAGGGTCAAAGCATTGCCCAGAACCTCAGTTGCAAACCTGCTTGGAAGACATGGCATGACATGGCTCATCGCGGATCTGATTTGGGCTCAGCATCTGAAGATAGAAGTGCTCACTTCGACCATGACCAAACTCAGGCACTACTCACTACTCTAGTTTCAATGAAATCTTACTTTCATTTGCTCTGAACATGCTCTGAACGAAACAGCAACGTTGTAGCTTGATGCCAAGCTTACTTGGTTGCATTGGTGCCAAGTGTGTCCACTGTTGTCCCCTGTTGGGAGAATGCGCCTTGTCGTGGTTGGTGTTGCTCTCTGCCATGGGTTGTGTGATGTGCGGACGCAGGCCCGAGCCTCAGTTGCAACACCGATCACTAGATAAGTTTAACCCACCCATCCAGAAAGCCACCCTACCGTGCGACTATTTCCAACTGCATGTAACTTCTGTGAATAATGTGACTTTTTCTTCTTGATTTGCCACAATTCCCATATGACATATTGGAATGCATTGAAGTTGTGAAGCGTCGATGGCAGGCTATGAGACAATAAGCTTGCTCCAGCAGGCTGGAGACATAGGGATCATGTTCTCGACAGGTGCAGGGTTCTGATCCCTAAAATCTATCCCTGCTGTCGTCGCAGAGTGATTTTGTGTGATCCGGTCGGCGACAGGAAGAACTCAGTGAGTACCCACTTTTGGCACCGCCCAGAGGAACAACACAAGATGAACATCCCAACCAGGACCATTCGGTAAAGATTCGCTTGAGTTGCCAAGTTTTGCCCTCATCCCCAGATTCTGGAGAACCCTGCAGTCATATGCAGGCTGGGGCCCAACTCTGCCAAAGATAGTTAGGACCATTCCGGGGAGGAAAGCCATCCGTCCTTGGGGGCCGTACCATGTCTGTCTACGCATTCTTTCCTCCCCTCTGGTAGACCTGAGATATTCGACATGGGTAGACATGGGAATAGCTACCCATGTCTAGCTTTCCCATGGGAATTCTATCGCTATTCCCACATGGTATCCTTTCGTGCCCTCACATGTCCCACTGTGAGGCCATGACTGGCACACTGCTGGAACTATGCCTGGAGTCTCCCAGCGGGATCGGAGACCCAACCAGCCTCACGCAATAGCAAGGGTCTGGAAAATGATGGACACACAACATGCATAAACGCACACAGAAGTAGATGTGTAGACTTAGATAGATGGAGATGTACAACTATACCTGCACCTGTCAAAAAATGCCAGCATGAGTGTGTGTACATGTGTGAAGTGTAAGACATGAACAAAGTCCTGGTACGCGTATGGGCGGACGCGAATACCATCCACAAATGCTCCGTTTCTGTGATCGCGCGAACGACGGGGGCCAAACCCTGTGCCAATTGAGCAGCAACGAAACCTTGATTGGTCCAGGCTACTTGGAGTTCCACGATCGCCAGAAACCCTTGGGCATCATCACCCCATGGTGGGCATTCCTAGTGACAAACTGATAGAACCAATCCATGATAGATCACGGGATACTGTCGGTTCTTGGTGCTCATCATTCCTTCTGGATATGTTTCGTCAGCCGCTGGGAATCCTCATCATTAACCAGTTGATCTCAACCACTGTGGGCCATTGCTAACCGCCACCAACCGCAATTGCGTGTTTTGAGCCATCCTTAGCGGGGAATCATTAATCATGACCAACCATGATTTGCCACAATCATAAACCAATCATTAGCCATCATTGTTAGCCATCATCATTAGCCAACGAAGCACCATTCGCCATCAACAATAGCTATCAACACTACCCATCAACATTGGCCATCATTCACTTATTGTTATTCGCCATTTGTTTGGGACACATCCTCAAGTGAAGCCGTGGCACCACCATTGGCCACCATGACCCATCATTGACCATTAACCAACCACCATGTCAGCCACCATAGACCGCCACGAGGCGGCATGGTCGCCCTCGCCCCTCTTCAGCGCCCATGAAGCGACACAGCAGGGGCTTCAAGGGGTGGCGATGTCTTGGTGATCCTGGGGGTCAGATGAGCATCCTGGTTGATGTTGGTGGGTGAGAATGGTTGAGGTCATGGTGGGGTGGAGATGATTATGATGATGATGATGATGATGATGATGATGATGATGATGATGATGATGATCATGATCATGATGATGATCATGATCATGATCATGATGAGGATGATAGGGGCTAATTATTGTACTTCAAACCCGAATGACTGGCGGGTCAGTTTGCGTTGGCAGCTGGCATTCCAACCGCCACTCGCTTTTTGAAACAACAACAATAGTGGAGATACCAGCTAAGCAATCAAGTATGATGGGCAATCGAAGAAATCGAGGTCCCAAACATCCCTAAGCCTCAGCCTAAGCTGATTCAAATCTTAGGGAACCCCCTTTGGCTTCTGGAGGGCGGCGCGTCGGACTCCTGGTAGGTTTCCTTTACAGTCGGACTTCCCCAGTGATAGGCCAGTCCAAGATCCCCAGTAATGGAAAAGCAATGCATGACTTCCGGGGGCTTCCAACCAGTCCAGCATAGGCTTGGAGAAGTCGTTGCTTGACAGGCGGCCCCAGAATTTTGATCCCAATTCACAGTTTCAGCCATGCGTAAGGCAAAGGGCGGCCTCAGGCCTGGAAATCCAGTGGAAAAGCATGGCCACGGTGAAAACTCATCCACCAACACTCGTTTTGACAATGCCTTGTTCGCTATCCTGCATCAGAAAAAACGTTTGTACAGCACAAATTGCAGGACGATTGGACGCAAGAAGTTGACAGGGCTGACACCCACCAACGATAGTTGGAGAGAAGGAATGGACTGGTTCGCTTTTGAACACGCCATGATCCACCCAATTGAGAGAAGGAATAGAATGCATAGGTTGCTGATCGGCTCTCTTGGTTTGGCAGTCCTTCTGATTGGCACAGGAGCCCCCCCGTGGCCCGACAACGCAGAAGGCCCGGGCTGGGCTTGGTGATTTGCCCAGTGGTAAAGGACCATTTCAGATGCATAGCAAGGAACTGCCCCCAGTTTTACCGTGAATAAACGCGGTATGTCAACGTTTTCCCTTATGCTTAGTTTGTTGGCGTGGATTTTTCACATTCTGGGGATTATTTTCAAAGGATTGCAATGTATGTAGAGATTTTGGTGCAGCGGGCAAACATGAGATGCTTGGGTGGACCTTTCTACATAGCTGGAGAAAAGGTCGCTACCCGATCGTGACAGACAGCCAGACGTTTCTTTCTTGCCAATTTTCGAAACATGTGTGTGTGTGTGTGTGTGTGTGTTGCGATGCTTAGTAGGGTTTGCATGACTTCTTGATAGACATTGAAGGGTAATGATAAAAACCATGATGAACCTGATTAAACAAACATGATAAAACACCATGATAAACCTGATCAAACAATGACACAAAGACACGGCACTTCTACTGATTTTCATTGGTCGGAGCCACTTTCACCACGCGGCTTCTTCCAGGTCATGATTTGGTGCCTGTCCAGGCCATGGATCGGTCGCGGAGCAGTCCTTCGTGTGGAATCTGTGGCCGGGCTGCGGCCAAGACGGGTCCCGAGTTGCCCTTCGAATGGTCACGGCCTCAGACCCGTTGATCCAACTGGGGACTTTTTTTTTGGACTGAGAATTGGATGATTTATATCATGGTTCATCAGATTTATGATTTATCATGGTTTATGATGTTTATGTCATGATTTTGGACGTTTTAGGATGAGTTGTAATGATTTATGATAATTTGGTTGGCTTCCGCAAGAGTTGGTTCAGAGATGTTCCGTTTGCAGCTCTATTCAAGTTGGTTCTTTCTTAGTTGAGGTGGTTTAATGCAGTAGGTCAGTGAGTAGCAAGTGCGGGCAGCTGTAGGCAGCATTCAATCTGGTTAGCTTGTCCGTAAGAAATAGCTACATACAGGCAATAGCAGGCCAGCATGCATATCACACACATGTCATATGTGTGAACGTGTCCTACAATTGAATTGTTAGTCATTGCACCCTTTTATCAGCCGTGAACCAGCTAGTTGACCATTGATGATCAGCCATTCTGGGTCTGGAATCATGTTCAATTGAACCGTCAGCATGCCCGACAGAAAACTGAGCAACAGTGTACCTTCTTGGTGCTGGAGATCAGCACCTTCCACTTCTCTCATGAACATGGCAAGAACATCCACAGATTGGGGCATTGTAGATCACTGTATGGTGCTAGGCGAATATAAGACTGATAGTACGCTGGACTTGATGCTGACTGACTACATAAAGAGCAAATGTAGACATAGCCAATGATCCAAGGCCCTTGAGTGTCAACCCCGACGGAGTCTGGCCCACTAAGGGTGAATCTGTACCAAGAGTCCAGCAATCCGAAGCATGGGTGGTGACATCCTGAGCTTGAACATGACTTGGACTCCTTCAATCACACGCTCTGCACGTTGTCTCTTCCTGGTTTGAGAAGGGCATTCC
>VSDK01022078.1:120684-153649 GCA_009767595.1 Symbiodinium kawagutii
CGTGACCGAGTCCAACGGCGGCGCGCTGCACTTCCGCGTGTCCTCCGCAGGGCGCACCTCGCCCAACCGACCGCGGACGCCCTCGCGACGGCAGAAGGAGACGAGTTCCGCCACACGCCTCGATGGGAGCGACGGTGGAAGCACACCGTCCGGAGCCAAGAACAATGGTCTCTTGGAGAAAACGGGGATCGCAAAATTTGAGGATTTTCTTCATGTTCAGCTTATTCATTTCAAGTGAAAGCGAGAGCAAGAGATCCAGCAATTGGGAGATGTTTTCTGGCCCAGAGCTTGGTAGGGAAAAATTGGACGGGGCCCTGTCAAACATTCATCTCAGAAAGCTTTGCGCAGCCAAGGTAGTTTGACCACTGTGATCTCTTCAGCCTTAGACTACAAGCGCTTTCTGGATAGACGGAAGCAAATGATTCAGCAACAAGTTGAGTCAGCGCAACTTGGGCTGAACATGCTGAATTGACCTTGGGAGTATTGAGAGTAAGCAGGGCCTCACACTGTGCGGCAGAAACAAGAAGGGGATCATTACGTGCACGATGAACATCTCCCATTCCAAAGGCTACAGAAGTTGGTGGTTTTCCTTCCAGTTGACCTTTGATTCCTTGACCTTATGGTGTTCAAAAGGTTTGACGAGTGGTTTCATTGGTATTCCACCATTGGCTCCGGGAAAATTTGGTGGGGGCAGCCTTCAGCCCTGCTGAACAAACCAGATAGCGATAGAGAGAGATAAGTGCACATGGAGATACCCCGAACATTTAGTTCATCGCTCCCTAGCAGCAGCAACAAGAAAACGGAACAATGGCAGTCACAGCAACGACAACAGCAACATCAGCATCAACAAACAATAGAGATAGCGACAACAGCAGCAACAACACAAAGCACGGTGCCACCCAGCTATCGAACCACATGGCCATCCTCACCCAGGCAGCAGGCTGACACCATCGGTGGCACGAAGATTGAAGCCCAGGCAGGGGCCTATCAACGGATCGATGGCATCAGAACCTCAATGCAGACGCCGCTAACTCAAGGTACATCATGCTAAATCATGTTCAATCATATTAAATCAATGTAGATCAATCAAACAAAGTTCACACAACTTGGTGTTTGAAACTGTCATTGCCCCGCTGGCTTGATTTTTTAAACATGGACACCGTGTACACAGGTGCATTTCTGTGTTGATTTTGTCGTATGTTTGACCTGGCCATGACTGGCCTAGATTGTCAGCAGATTTGTTGCGCGTGCCAGGCGGAGCCAGAAGAGGTTTCCGCAGCGCGACCTGCAGTAGGCAGGGTCCATGTGTCAAGACGAATGCTTCAAGATGGGTCAAAAGTTGGTCGAAAGCAACACCTAACCAATCAACAAGCAGCCAACAAGCAACCAAAAAGTTTCAATAAGCAACCAGGCAACTAGCCAATAGGCCACACGTAACCAACCACTTGCCAAATGCTTGGGTGATATCACCACTTGGCAACCATTTGTTAGCTTGTTCAGTTTTGATGCTTAGCAATCTAACGGTTGACAGTTGCCTCTTTTGCACAGGGCAAGGGTGGCCAAGCTTCACTGCAGGATGAGCCCGCTTGAAACCAAGACCATCATAGATCATTCTATTTTTTCTTGGAGGTGTCCAAGTACCACAGTGATCCACTTAAGGAGGCAAGCAATGGGAAGCTTCCTGGCAATTCCTCCTCAGCCATCAGCTAGCCATCAATTCACCATCATCAATGACTCCATGACCATCATCAACCATGACCATCATCAATCACCAGCAACCATCATCAATCATCATCATCATCATCATCATCATCATCATCATCATCATCATCATCATCATCTTTCGCCCATAGAAACCCATGGAAACCACCATGATCATCCATCAGAAACGCCCCAAGCATGGCTGGCAAGCGCCGCTGCCCCGCTAGGTTGGAACACCAGGCCCTCCTCCGGCCCCGTGAAGGGCAACCATGCAGTAGCCGTGGCACAGGCCATCCCCACCAAGCGACCGACACTTGGCAACCGCGGGTGGCACAACAGCGGTAGCTGTTGCTTGAGGGATGCAACAGCCAGCCGTCATGACTGGTGTTAGGTGATTGTTTGCATTGACACCTGGTAGGTATTGAGTCAGAGTTTTGAAATGTCATTGATGACTTGTATTTAAAAAATGCTGTACATGTTTTTTTCTACTGTACATGGTTTGTGTTGGATAGCCTCCTTAGATATATTGTCCATTGCAATAAACGGCTAGCAACACGAACGGCTTCCAAACAAGCCGTCAAGAACTTCCAATGACCATGAACCACCATGAACGTCATTATTCAACCAGGAACCAACCATTCGCCACCATTCATAAATCATTAATCATTGATCAACCATGGTTGAATCACCGCCAAGCACTATGAACTAGTCATAAATCATCAACCATCAGCCAACCGTTCACCAACTAGTACTCAACCATTCATCAACCATTACCCAACCAATAACCCAACCATTTCCCCACCATTTCCCCCCCATTCACCATCCATTCACCACCCATTTCACCACCAATTCATCAATCATTTCACCACCCGCCGCAGCCAGGACCTCCTCGGGCACAGTGACCACCACCGCCACCTCCAAGGGCAGCGGGGAAGATTCGCAACCAGAGGAGCCGCGTCGATCTGCACCGTGGCCGGGAGCTGGGAGCTGGGAGCTCGGTGGGTGGACCCCATGGCTGACCACGGTTGAGGAAAGTGGGTGAGGGAAATGGTGGGTAAATGGTGGGTAAATGGTGACCACTGGGAGAACTTTGGGTGGGTAAATGGCTGGAAATGATATGAAATGGATGGGTCATTTTTTGGACCCGAAATAGTGAGTCAATATGGGTCAGTACCCCTTTGGTGGAGTCTACCTGGGTCCCAGGTGGTGGATGCCTCGCTCTGATTGTTTGTCATCACGTCCCATTAGCGTCATCGACTATGACGAACCATCATAAGTGTCACCAGACCACGATGAAACCATCATGATACACCATGATCATGGGATATCATCAGACATCACCAGGTATCATCAGATATCATGTGACACCACCAGGTATCATCCAGGTATCATCAGGTATCATCAGACATCACCAGGTACCAGATATCACCAGGTATCACCAGCATGATTTTGCCAACCAGTTTCAAGGCAATGATCATCCTGTGAGGGGCCCTGGGCAGGACTCTGGAACGCCCGTTTCAGCACGCAGTAGCAACACCAATACCCATCTGTTGCGTCGGGTATGCGTCATGCCGGAGAAGCAGCGCGCCCAGCATCTCGGCTGCCCAGTGTGTTGTGCTTGTTGATCTCAGGGGTGCGCCCGCGTGGCAGATGCGAATGTCAGCATGACATGGGAAGTTTCCATTGAGCAATTGAGTTTGTAGCGATTTCTTCGTTTGATGAATGCTTCCCCCAGAAAATATGCCTTGATATGCCTTGATGATATGATTCGCCTGGAAGATTTCCATGATTTTTCTTTGAATGGTTCCCTATAATAACTTGATCCATAGTTCAACGATTAATACAATGGTTCCCCCCTTGAATATCTTGTGGCGGCAGAAAGTTATGCAGATCCGTTGCCTTCCCCAGGACGCCAACCACCAGACCGGGATCTAGTTCAGGAGGCGACAGGGCTGTGGAATTCCCCTTGCTGCACCAAGAACTTCATCTCCAACATGGCCTTATCTCCAAAGTGGTGGAAAGTTAGATTCAAGAATTTGGAGTGAAGTTCTTCTTCGTTAAACCCAACAGTTTGGTTGTTCCATTTTGGCCCATGATGTGGCGTGTTTCTCAATGATGGAGGCAGCTTGTGTTGACGTTCCGACCGCACAATGCTTGCAGTCTACAGTCTACAGTCTGCACATGTCACGGGTGTAAATGAACAATCTGTTGCACAGACAGCAAACGGATGTAGCATCACATGTGCGCACAAAGCGCATATGCGATTGCGCTTGCGTTCAAATCCTGCTGGTTGTAAGCCCTGCCCCCTCTGAAACGTTTCCATGGGATGGGGACTTCGTAGGAAGCTGGTCATTTCAGGGGCGGCGCCGCCTGGGAGGCGATCGATCCGATAGCATTGGACGTGTCAGTCGAGTTTCACTTCCTGCCGGCGGAGCTCATCAAGCCTGTCGAAGTCTAGGGCAGCCCCTTGGCGAAAGTGGAGAACCAACAATAAGCATCCCACAATGAGCAATCATATTGTGATATCTGGTGATTAGAGCCATCATTCAGATAGATGGTTAGAAATGGTCACTAGTGATAAGTGATGCTATGTGATGGTCAATGATGATATAATGATGAAGAATAACTGTTGATCGGAGTTGATCATGATTAAGACTAGTTCTTAGTGGTTTTAACCAGGGTACCGGTCAGACATGGGAACCTATGTGGGTGTCATGTTGCTGCCAGTGCCAGCTGTCAATAAGCCAGCTATGTTTGATGCTGTGCAGGGCTGAGCAGCGTGGCGAAATCCTGGGTGGCGTCTCCAAGGATGCCACTGAGGCGTGACGAACAGAAAGGACCAATGCACAATGGTTGGCTACGGGGGATTAATAATGGTTGATAGATGTTAATAGTGGTTTCTAGTGGTTGGACAATTATGGAGAGAAACGACTCAACCAGAAAACAACGCAGCTATGTCAACAGAAACAGACAGAGAGAGAGAGAGAGACCCAAGCAGAAAACAGCAGAGTTTCGATTCAACAGGAAATTCTAGAAGAAAAGAATCAAAAGAGAGAAGAATTCACAGTTTCGATTGGTTAGCACAGTAACTAAAAGAAAAGAAACGAAACTCGTTATAGAACAGGACAATGGACCCCCAAGCCCAGAGAGAGAGAGAGGGAGGACAAATTGACAAAGTGGCTAGCTCAGATTGAATTGTAATAAGTAATAATCATGGTTATTAATGGTTAATCTAAAGCGCACGGATTTCACACTTCCAGCGCTTGCACGGTGAGACCGTTGAAGTCTCCGGCCGCAAGCAGCGCGATTCGTTTGACGCGCTTCTCAAGGTGGGACGGGTGGAGCAGGAAACGGCACGTGGCATGGGGGTTGGATCCACCAGTGAAGCTGAGGAACGGTAGATCCACATGCGTTGATCCATGAATAGTGGTGTGAGTGCTAGTGGTGTAATGCCTTGGTTGAATTAGGGTTAAACTAGTGGTTTATCCACTTGTTCATAAACCATTACTAGTTCAAAAATCGCTAGTGATTTGGTTTGCTGAACCAGGGGTTTGCTAAGATTGATCTAACAGTGCATCCTGTTGGCATCATCTCTGATCAGAGTTCAATCAGGATGGTCCCTATTCCAATTGCAACATCTAATCGTCCGCCAATGTAGACAATGTAACTGCATGCCATTATGGTAACAGGCAACCCTCAACAGGTAGGCCTTATGGCACGCAGCCGTCAGGATGATATGAGTGATGGCCGGCCAAGCACTAGCACGACTCTGTCGGGAAGTTCTTTGGATGACTACATCGCCGAAAGCTTAGCGAAGGAGGTCCTGAAGATGAGCCGGCTCGCACTTTAACAGGTTTATGAATGAAAAGGTCGCCATCAAAGCTTAAGAGTTTAGCAGGATTTCTCCTCTTGTCGAATTCTTTGAATGGGCTCGCCCGCTGCATTTACCAAGTGACACTTTTGTACAGGATACTCCTTGAGATCAGTGCCGAGGTGGGGAAGCAGATTGGCCAAGGAGCATATGCCACGGTGGCCTTTGGATTGCACAAGGAGTCCAGCAAAAAGGTCGCCATCAAAATCTACGACACTTGGACAGCAAACGAGGTACACGAAAAGGGGTGGGAATGATCTGATGATGATGATGATGATGATGATGATGATGATGATGATGATGATGATGATGATGCTGATGATGATGATGATGATGATGATGATGATGATGATGATGATGATGATGATGATGGCAATGATTGTGATCATCTTCATGGTGGTTGTGGTGGTGGTGGTGGTGGTGGTGGCGCTGCGTGCTCTGGTGGCTTCTGCTGCTGCTGCTGCTGGGAGTGGTGCTTACTGGTGGTGATTGGCATCGGGGGTGGTATCTGCCGTGCACGCCGCAATGTGACAGGCGTATCTCTGGGCTACAATCTTGGTACTGATACCGTTCACTATGAGAATTCCTGACTGCTTAATTGATGCTAACCTGAATTGATGAATGCTACCATTAATCATCAATCATTCATTGATGCTACCAATCATTCATGGTGGCATCCTCATGGTTGGATGTTGATGCTTGTGGTGAGCGCCCACGCTGGGAGGAGAAGTACAAACTCCTGGACCCGCAGCGCCGCAAGAGCGTTCGTTGCGAGATTAGGCTGGAGATGGCTGGGAGGCTATATGATGGTGCCCCTGAGATAGGGGCAGAATTACTGCCAGTTTGGATGAAGAGGTGAAGAGGTTCATAGCTAAGTGGATATGGATATGAACTTGACTTCTAGCTGGGGGAGCGCCATTCTGTAGCCATGGGTGAGGGTTCTGGTTATCATTTGGGTGTTTGTTAAAGTAATAGCACCACGTAACTGATGATTTTTGAGCGTCCAATGGCTGATTTTGTCCTCGCACATGTCGAGAAACAGCCACGTTGTCTTCAAAAATCCGTTAAATGAGTAAGTCAGTTTCTACTAAAGTTGGAGGAAGGCTTAACCCCAGCAGTAGGAACCCCGTTACGGTAGTGCTCCTGCTGGTCAAGATCCAGCGAATGCATGACCACGGCAAGTTGTTGCTCTGCCGGGCATGTGGCTGAGAGGTTCAAACATGGGAGTCCCGATCATATCACGTAGCAGGTGGCCTGCTGCGTAGTACAAGTTTCCTGTATGCAGGCATTTCATGCGCACATATACAGTACTCCAACACAGAGACAGAGAGAGAGAGAGAGAGAGAGAGAGAGAGATGGAGAGATAGAGAGAGATAGATAGGTAGGTAGATAGATAGATAGATAGACAGATAGAGTTTTACGCTTAAATGATATGACACATAGAAACCTAAATCCACATATCCTTGGACATGCGCACTTGGAGATACAACTGACCGTGAAGGACAAGCAGCATCCAAGCACCGCAGTTGGATGGCCCTACTGGTTCCATCCTGAGCGCGTGGGTCGCCAGGGTCCCTTGACAGGTTGATGGAACGCTTGCGACATCCCAACATCGTGGAGTTCCATGAGGCGCTCGATACGCCACTTGGAGATGACATCATGGCACACCAAGGGGTGGGGGTTACCACATGGGGGTTCCACATGGGATGATTTGGAGCTGATGAATGCTTCGCCATGATAATTAGCACACAGAGAGGTGCAGTTTGCTCCTGCCACATGATTTCCCCGAAAGTGCTGACAGTCGTCAGCTACATGTGGAGCTTAGGCCGAAGCAGATCTATTTGATCATGGACTTTGTGAGTGGCGGTTCCCTACATCACTTCTTGAAGAAACGCCCGAATCGTCGAACGGACGACCCACTGGCAAAACGCTTATTCTTCCAGGCCGGCAGGAAAGCGGGCAAGGTAGCAATTGGAGAACACAGGTTAGCAATGGACAGTGATGCAGGCTAATTGCCCTTGATTGAGCAGTGGTTGGAGCTCATTGTTTTTGATGATGTATGGTTCGAGTTCTCGCCAAACATTTCCGGGCAAACGCCTCAAAGATGATCCCTGTTGTGTTGGAGATGGGACCTTCAGGGGCTTACCCCACGTACCAACCCCAAGAGGAACTCAGAAAAGCTGCAGGTTTGAATCAGTGGCTGCCTGCTGAGGTGTGTCAGGGCATCAAGTACCTTCATGACCGCCACATTGTGCACCGGGATGTGAAATTAGAGAATTTACTTCTTGACGAGCATGGGACTGTTCCATGCCTGCAATGAGATGTTTGGTCCTTGCTGTTTGGTTGGAACCTCATTGGCAATCGAGCCATGCATGATTTACAGGTCACAAGTACTTGAAAACTTATGTGCGACATCAGGAGAGACCAAACTTTGTGAGCTCTCGCGGTAGTTGAAACATTTTGCTACTTTTGCTCCGTTCGTGGTTTTGATTTTCTACCAGTTTCGAACTTTCCAATGCTGATTGCTGTTCCAGCTGGGGCTTGCATCCGCTTGGCCTTGCTGAGGTGAAAATCATCGACTTTGGCTTTTCCACCATTGTGCCTCCTGGAAAGAAGCTCAAGGTCTTTTGTGGAACCCCTTCCTACATGGCACCGGAGATCGTAGCCAGGAAGGAGTACACCGGATTCTGCGCAGACATTTGGGCCATGGGAGTGCTGCTTTATGCTTTGCTCTGCGGCAGCTTCCCCTTCCGGGGCCAAAATGATCGCGACCTGTACCGCAAGATTGTCCGGGGCGTCTTCCACATCCCCGACTTCGTGGGCGAAGGCCGGCATGGAACGAACACAAAGTTTCGATGGTCATTAAGAACTACATCATTAGGAACTACATCGAATGCATAGAACACCTCGTTGTGATAGCCAGTAGGAACGAAACACGTGTCCCCCCCAAAAATCACGGCTTGAAGCCTAACCTTGGCACTGTGCATGTGGGGTTCCATGGTTCCCAGATCACCGGGGATGCCACCGGTGCAGGTGCCAAGTCGATGGTGCAAAAGGCGCTGACCACGGACATGCTGCGAAGGCCCACGGTGGATGATCTGCTGGCAGATGCCTGGCTATCAGCCCACCGCGAGGAGGTCCACACCGGTGCCTTCGCACGGAAAGCAGGGCCTGAAAATGGCAAGAGATAGGCTGAAGTTGGTTACATGGCTATGGGTCAATATTAATCAACCAATATTAGTCAACCAACAAACTATAGGGAATATAATGGCTAACGATGGCTAACCAGGGGTACGGGGTTTTGACCCACAGCCACATCCGTTGATAATGGTTAATGAGCGATGGAAGAAAAGGGGAATACTTGAAGTAGCCAGATGGCGATAGAGAGAGAAAGAGGGAACACTAACCAACATGATGGGGTATGGCCATAGAAATGGACACTGGATGTGGGGGAAATGCATGGGCTTAATGTGGATATGAGATGTATCTCATTGTAGCTATGCACATGTTTGTACGCATCTCGGAACACCGTGAAAGAGAACAACATCCGAATGCTGAAGTGAAAGTCGAATCTACACATCCGAATGCTGAAGTGAAAGTCGAATCTAGAGATTCTTGTTCAATCATTGATCAATCATTGATCATTCATTGATGAAGTGATTCTTGTCATTTCTTGTCCAACTGAAGCGAGGTAAAGCCGTGCCGTACCAACCGAATTGTTCCACGTCCTCCACCTTGACCACCACAGCACCATCCAGTGGCAGTGCCCGGGAGACCAGTGGGGACAGCCCTCGATCGCGGACCTACGCGACACCGCCCCCAGCCCCCGCATTGGAGCGGGGCGATCACAAGGAGGAGACCAAGGACCACTCAGTGGCGAGGACGGCCACACAGGTGCGCTCGCAACACTTCCACTGTTGAAGTGAGGGAAAAAATCTTCAGATAGCATGAAATTGGGGCGATTTCTTGTCAAGTGAATGGCGCTGGGATTTTACGGGAAGTCTTTTCTTTTTGGGAGGTGTATTTTTCAGGATAATTTTTTTAAGTACGGGAATCTCCCAAACCAGTGTGTGTAAGTAATTCCACTCCGGGCGTGGAGGGTTCCCACCGTCCCCTGATGCCTTGAGGCTTCCGAGGCCACCATCACGGATGAGCGCTACAACCGCCGAGTGGAGGAGGAAGCCATCAGCAAACTCGAACGCCTCGGCTATCCACGCCCCTCAGATCATTGTGTGGGGGAGGGAAGGGTGCGGGGGTGCAGATCTGAGACTTTGAGAGGAACTTTTGAAAGCCTTCCATCAAAGGTTGTGGCATGACTATCTCCAAGTTCAAAGCGCGGAGAGTTTGTCATGCTTGATTTGAAGCATGTGAAGGGTATGAGCTGATGAGGCATGGCACCCACGGAAATTTCACAAACAAAGGAATCGAAATTGTGGAGTCCAAATGTGCTGTCACGACGGGAGCGCTTGAGATCACGCCAAGTACTTGGCACCGTAGCCATTTTGTCTCAAGTCCGGGCCCTGTAGCAGGTGAGATCACCAAGAGCTTGTGCTGCGCTCGATCATTCCATCATGGCGCAGCGTTTGTTGCATTTGTGGTGCGCTCTTTTGGGGCTAGCAGCTGGTCAGCTTCGAGGTGGCAGCCTGCCAGGGCCAGGTTGCTTCATTGAAAATGCTGGCCAGGGCCCTTGGATCGCATGCCCCAACTGCCGGTATGATATCAGCGACATCCCGGACAGCAAACAAAGCAAACTGTCCGACCTCAACTTCACCACCGCAAAGAACATCGCTTCCCAGGCGGGTGCAGATCTCCTTTTCTCAGTGGTCATCGACAATAGCTATGACATTGAAACCAAGGAGTTCACCATGGTCAGCTGGCGAGAGTCAGGCCAGGGACCTTTCACCAAGAGCCCGAAATTTGACAACCGCAGCATCATTTGCGGTGACCCAGAGCAAAGGCATGGTGGTTTGTGGCTGCGCTACAAGGAGAAACCAACAGACTGGTATTTCCTGACTACGGAGCAGCGGGACCATTTGAAACACGATATCCAGGAAAGACTGAGTCACTGCCATACAAACATGAATAGTGCAGTTGCCCCAGGCACATGGGAGAGTTACTTCGAGGGAAAAGCGGCGGAAGAGAAAAGAGCTGGTCAAATTCAAATGATCACTTCGCTCCTAGTTCTTCCATTTGTGTTGTTTCCTCCCGCCCTACCCACCGCGGCAGCCGGCTCTACCTTCATATCGAAAGCAGCGCAAAATTGTCTCAAAAAAGATGCTTTTTGCAAGCGGATCGTTGAGTGGGCTACAGATAAGGATCGTTGGAGAGCTGCAGCCCAGACAATGATCACCTGGGGTGTAGGACAGGCTACAGATGTCACCGGTTTTGCTCACAGGGAGGTTCAGAAACACCTGGCTGCGACCCAATACTTGCTAAGCGTCCAAAGCCGAACCAGACAACTCACCGGTGACCAACTTCCTGCTATGTCGAACCAAGAGTTGCTCATGCTGTGGGCAAAGTATGACGACTCAGAGGGCCAAAGCTGCAGTTTTCCCCAAGTGCACCGTTTTGTGGACAACTTCTCAGACAACTTCAAGCGAATCACCAGTTTCAGAAGCACGGTGAGTCAATTCTGGAGAAAGGGGGAGGTCCAGGGTGTGTGCAAAAAGGGGAATAGTTGGTACAGCAAAGTGTCCTGGCAGGCCCTCCAAGTAGGGGCGAACCCACCGCATCGTTGCAGGTTGACAATGGAGCATGGGCCCCGAGTTCCTGATGAATACCGGGAATGGGCCCACAACCTCACAAAATGGACGCTCACTTGGCACCTTGAGCACTACAAGGATGGCCTTTTCAAGATCTGCGCGCATGAAATTGAGGCATCAGGCTATGTTTGCAAGATGCGACCTTGGCAGCATGAGCTCTGAGTTCTTCTGATACCAGGCCTGCCATGGCATCATTTGTTTGCTTTTGGGTGGTGAGGCTTGTGAGGTCGCTTTGACGCCCCAAACAAAAGTTTGGTGCGCAAATTCGTGTGCAAAGGGCTGGCCAGCAAATTTTGTACCGTTCCTGGGCTGGGAGTGGGCCCTCTAGTGTAAAGATATGTAAAGATAACTGCAAAGAAGCCGTAGCCAAAAGGGCTGCGGCTACTGCTGCACTGGCACAGTTTCCAGAATCGCAGGGTTCTGACGTGGTGACATTTCTTGCAAGAGACATAAGAGAAGCATGCCTCAAACAGGGAACCCATCACAGTTGATGTTGTTATGAGCACCAAAACATCCGCAATCAGACCATCCAAAGTGGGAGAAAGTCAGGTGATTTAGGTGGGGATCTCTCCGTCTTCGCTGGTTCCCTGAAGATCCACAAGACCGGAAGCATCCATGGGTCAATGGTTAAGTGATGCGCCCACAACACCACTGAGGAGAGGAAATCGTGCGACAACTGAAGGATCCATCTTCGCACTTGTGCACCTTGGCCCTGGGTCTTGGGGTGCGACCAACGCTTCACCAGTGACTCTTGCCCAGTGATTCTGACAAGTCTGGGTTGACTTTTGTCCAAACACGATGCCCAGTGCCAACAGGAATGGCTTTGTTGACAACTTTGGATTTGTCGTGCTGCCGTGCTCCAAAGAAATGCGCTTCAAAAAGGAGGTGTTGATACTTTTTTGTGTTCCTCTGAAAATTGTTGGTTCAGAAGTTGTTGGTATGGGTCATCCCAACCAGAGAAAGTAAGAATATGGCTATGGGCCATGGGTCAATATTAACCAACAATTTCTATGCTGATCTCCTTCAGAAGTTGTTGTAGGTCAGGTGCCACTGCCTGAGGTAAGCTGTACCACCGCTTCTTGAAGGCCTTGACTGCTTGGGATAACAAAAAGTGAAGCCCTGAGCTCGGCCACTCCAAGGTCACCCACCCCCCGATGGTTGGATTCCGAGTCATGTCTCAAGCTGAGTTACAACCCCTATAAACCATCATTATGGTCATAGGTTATAACCCCTATTATGGTTCTAAGCTGAGCTATAACTCATTATGAGTTATAACCCTATCCCATTATGAATGGTTGTAAGCCCTGTGATTTACACCATTTGAATGGGGTTATAACCATAGATTCATTCATTATGAATGGTAAGAGCCCTGTGATTTACACCATTTTTAATGCTGTTGTTGATTTCAAGGTGGGTGACGCGCTTCTGTCAGCACAGTTGTGGCATTTGAACATAACTTCCCGATGCGCCGTGCGACGTAGCTCAGCACTGACGCGAATGCGTGCAGCTGTGCCAGCCCTCAAAAGTTGTGGAGAAACATGAGTTGTTGACATATGGCTGTGGGTCAAAACCCCATCATCAACCAATGTTTTCTCTATTATTACTGGTTATCATCCATTGGTTGGTTAATATTGAGCCATAGCCATATATTTTGCCATCGATGCAGATGAAGTTGGAAGCACTGCAACCTGCATGGTTTGGGCTGGCACAAGCTTCGGCGCACAGCCAAATCACTGCATCGCGCCGTGGCTCTGCTCTTCCTTAGGGTGCCTCATAGATGGACAGCTTGCCATGCCACAGATTGCATTGTTGCTGCAGTCCCTGAGGAAGTGTTTTCACAGGCACTAGGTGCCTGCATCTAAGAGCCACGAATGCTTTCTTTTTCGTTTTTTTTCTTGGTTGTCGGAGCTGGGTAATGTTCTGTTAGGGGTAAGTCACGCTTCGTCACTCTCAGTTTCTTCGTTTCCAGGTCCAGCTCAGTTCTTGCCGAAAGGTTTTTCGATGTTTCACCCCATCAGCTGCGTTTCGAGTCTGTGAGAGACATCGTGAAAAGCCGCGCGAATCGGCGGTTGCAGGTTGCAGCTGGGTGCAGCTTCCTTACGTCACAGGATTCCAGCCATGGATGAGGTTTGCCGCCGGGCTCAAGCAGACGACATATGGCCACATGGTGAGCCGGACCTGTTTGCATATCAAAGTGGCAACGGCTTAGGTCTCTTAACAGTTTATCAACTGATTAGCCAGCAATTGATTGACCATGAGCAGTGGTGAACATCGTGCAAGTACCCAAGTACCACAGTTTAAACCATGAACTGCTGGTATTCTTAGGCAAAACATTGCCTATAACCATCAGCTTCTACATTTAGTCCAATGTTAATTGCCACCTTCAACCTACAGAAACCAATTAATGCCAACCCTGGACCAATCAACCCTGGTTGATTAATAAGGGGTGCAGTATCCCCCAAAGTTCGCCATCTGGGTTCCCATCAAGATGGCGGACACCCAAGCAACAAACCTAGAGTTCAGCTAAGTGTTATCACTGTCAGTTTTATTCGTTGATCACCCCCCAGAGTTGAACCATTAAGCATTGATAAGCCAGGACGAACCGTTGACTCACCATCAGCTACCATTAGTTTCACCGTTGATGAACCCTTCCCCAAGATTGCTAGTCATTGAGCATCAGCTACGGTTGCTCTAAGCCAACCAGCCCTGATTGATCAGCCCGCCCTCATATTTGACCAATCATCAACTATTGACCCTTGACTGCCATCAAGTTCTTAACCATCAACTACTGAGTTCAACCACCGTGGTTCAGCATCAACTATACTTAGCTCTTAGCTCATCGAGTTCGCCAGCAACGAATTCGTTGCTGTAAGTACTCCACCCTTCACAATCACCTGCCATCCTCAACTTGTCATCTGCCGTTGCTGGATGGCACCGTTGTCGCTTCCCTGGTGATGTCAGCGCTGGGCAGCTTGTTGGCGGCGCTGCAGCAGCTGCGCCGTGCGCCCGGGCCCTTGAGCACCGCCCTGGGTCCCGTGCTGCTGGCGGATTTGGAATGGCCACTGGGAGCAGCGTGGCGTGGGTGTAGGGATGGGTTGGTGGATGGGTTAATGATGCTAAGTACCAGTTCATGATGGTTGATGGTGGTTAGCTATGTAATTGATAGGTCATGGATGGTTAAGTGAACTAACAAATGGTTGATGGATGATTGAATTATGCCAGAAGTATGGTTCATGGATGGCCATTTGATTGGGAATCATGGGCAGCCATGGTCACTAATGTGTTGAATCATGGTTGATAGTAAGGCTTAGTATGGTCAGTCCGGCATCATGCTGGATCGGACCTTCGTGAAGCCCGTGTGTGCTGACCTAACAACGAGTGGGGCTATTCCTCCCCTGTGGTGGACCTGATCAAGCACGTGGCTGAAGATGCCAAGGCCTGAGGCTCTAAGTTAGGTAGTCTGGAATGCTGGTGGTTCTGAGTTTTCTCCCATTCTCCAACAATCAGAGTTGGAGAATGGAATGATAAGTTGTAGCCAGATCAATTCTCCAATTTCCAAGCTGTGTGAGCCAGATCAACTGGTGCGATTTGCTGACCTTCCACAGGCAGAATGCCCAAAAATGCTCCACTTGGAGCTGGGGACATCCCATAGCTGGGATAGCTCAGGGCCCTCAGTGACACGTGACAACTGGGGATGTCCGGTGAGGCTGGGCGATCGTGCGGCCTCGGTGCGGCAACTGGCCAATGAACTGCTGCAGAGAAAGGTGACCGAGGCGGCCGAAATGCCACCAGTGACCTGGGAGTTGGCAGGTCATGGTTGGGCCTACGGTGACCTACGGCAGTTGTTGGGACAATGTGGGGCGTCCGCCAAGCTGGGACCTGCAGCTAAGAGTGAAGGCATGCTAAAGCTGATGAGCGCTCCCTTGCAACAAGAGCTTGTCTTTCGTATGTGTGGGCATGGCCCAAATCCTTGAGAACGTGCCACTGTTGAATTAAATAGTAGTGGTTTAGATGAGGGTCCCTAAATGAAAAGAGAACTGGTCATGGGTCACGCAATGCACATAATTTCAATTCGCTCGTTGAATCATTGCGGTTGAATTCATTGCTCTTTCTGGACGCAGGATGACGGCTGGGAGCTGGTGGAGACGCTGCAGATTGCCACTTGAAGATCCCGTGAGAGGTGTACACAGGAAGGATGGCCGAGGGATGCCGAGGGCATGTTGCATTTTGTCTGGGTATTTGGCCAATGCTTGGATCATGTTGGTTGTGCCCTTGACCGCAACAGCACAGTACCTGCCAACTTCGACAGTAGTAGGACGTGCATTTCCGGATGTTCTGCTTACACCGCGGTTCACACCCCACTGCGCAAGAGCATCTTCTTGGCTCCAACATCCAGACATTTGCCTACCCAGTGGCACGCACATGCGCACGTGATGCCCCACCCACTGTCCTGAAAGTCATCCTACACAAATTCTGCTTTCATGGCAGTACGAGTATTCTCTCGGAGGTATAGTTGGTACGATTATGAATGAAAGTCTGAATCGTTGTCACCCATCAACCAGTCATCCGCAGCACTTATCAACTATTGTTGGCCTCTATTAGCCTATGAGCAGCCACTGGCCAACCATCATGAACCATCCATAAGTCCACAAGCAACCATCAACCATCACCGAACATCCGTGAATTACCATTGGCTGGTATATAATTATTACACCAGCATTGGCAACAAGTACAAACCATCTTGATTGCCCATTACATACTATTAGTGCTCATTATCAGCCATTGCATTTTACCAGCAACTATTCGATCAATGCCGTAGACCAAGCTACTATTGTTGAATCACTTGTTGCCATAGCATGCCATAGCCATTTGTGGTTGGTATCACCAACCAATAGTTAGCAACTTAGCAACCATCAAACAGTGTTGCTGTTGGTTGACCCTTTGTTAGGATGACCATTGTCCAAGGTGTCCTTAAAAATTGCATGTGATAGTCGAGGCACCATCATGGTATCATTAACCATCAGCCGATAGTTAGCACCAAACCAATTGTGCCAAAACCCTTTGTAATGATATCATCAACCAAAAGCATCTATCAATCGCTTCATATATCATCAAAAAAAGGTGGCCATTGGTTAGCTAATTGCTAGGATACCGCAATAGGAGCATCATCCACCAATGGCAAGTATGAAAGGCTTTTTATCAACGAATGTTACCATTGGTCAAGGATATACCAAAATAGGAGCGTCATTGCCAGCCATTCCTCCCATCAACATACTAACCATAACGACTGGAAGATCACAGGCCCATCCACCTTCGCGATGGGCCTCGCCATGCTGGTTGGCTAAGGAGAACCCCTCGGATGCAGCCAGCGATCCCTGGCTGGAGACCCTGCTGCAGATGCTTCGGAGCGGACGGAAGTCAGGCGGCCTGGGGCGGCCTGGTGGTGCTTGGCGATGCTGGGTTGGTCTGCTTGGTCAATCAGCGGGATGATGACGCTTCAGAAGCTGGCGAATGATAGCGAACAAGCTGGCTTATGAAGGCTGATAAGCTACATAAGCTGGTTGGTCCGGGGTCTGATGCTGTATCGTTAGCAAGCTGGCTAGTGATGCCTAATAAGCTGGCTAATGGTTGGCAGCCAACTTGGTGAACAGATTGTGCTGGATGCTGTTGGTACCATTTAATGAAATCTTTGTGGAGAATTCTTTGTGGTCACTGGTTCATAACCAACCGCAACCGTAAAATGCTTGGGCAGATGCTGTACATGTCGTTAGGAAGTCGCCCAGTGCACCAATTCCAAGTGGAACCTCAACCGTGAGCTGAGTCCAACTGTTGCCCTTGGTAGATCAATGTAGAAGATCACTAGGAACTCTAAAGGTATGGGCAGGTGATCTTTTTTCCATGCCCAGGTACTATGTTGCTGCGGAATATTCCATTGTTGTTTCTTTCCTGCTGGTTCAGTGACAGCGTCAGGCGCCTTTTGCGATGCACACACGGCCACAGTGGAACTCCTCCTGCCACTCTTCCAGCAGCTGCTGCGTAGAGGAGTTCAATTTGGAGCCAAGACTTCTGCAACAAAAATTACTTCAATAAATCAGGTAAATACTCGATTTGAAATCAGATAATTAAATCAGGCCATTCTTATCAAGTATCAGCCGCCATCGCGTGACTCGTGATTCAGACAACCTTGAGCACATTTGAGCGCTTATTTTGACGATCCACCAGCTTATTCAGATTCATCAGTGATGAGTAACCACCGCTGGTCAGCAGCGATGAGTGACCACAACGAACCACAACCAGCGAGTCATCGCGGGTCAGCTTGGCATGGGCCTAGGGAACTGCCGCCGCCATTATGTGAGACACCAGCTGCGAAGTGGAAGGAGTTGAGCACCTCGGCTGCACAGGCGCCATGGGAAGCTTCAAGCCATGAACTTGGCGGTTGGTTTAGCTTGGCTATGCATAGGCCTCTGCTTGGCATTGGACTTACTTGGCTGAGAGTAAATTGGCCTATTCTCTCTCCTTTTTTGAAAACAGCTGTTTGCATAGGCGGATTTATGATCAGCCACTGTGAAATTGAAACCTCTCAATTGTTCGTGGCAATGGTCATGACTTCAGAATTTCTAGATGGACCAGAGGAACAGTTTTCCGATGTGATGAGGAGCAGCGACACTGGCTGCCCACGAGGATTCGGGATTGAGATCATATTCATACGGGTGTTTCTCAAAATAGCCCCCCCCAAATCATCCATTATTAGCCAGTATAGTAATGAACCAACCACAACTTGGGGGTCACGTGAGGAACCAGCATATGGTAGGTCACTTTTCCTGAGCCAAGCAATGGTCATTTCACCGCCAGAGTGTGCCCTCGCAGCTCCAAGGATTGGATGCCAAAGTGCAGGAAGACCTGGACTCCTCCGAGGCTCTCTATGGAAACGAGCCTTGGAGCCCTGAGATTCGCATCATCGAAGGTGAGGAATTGCATCACTGGGTTAGCCACCCTGTCCCTGCCCACAACCAGCAAAGGCTATGAAATTGTTGTAGATTTTGAACCTGGGGAAATTGCGTGTGACTTGGGGGTGATCACCAACGTTTGAAACAGCAAAAATGGAGTTTTCAGGACGCTGTGACGCGGTACGAAGATCGCGTCGAGGTCATAGTGGAGGAGACGGTTGGAGATCCATTTGCTGCGGAACATCTAGTTGGACAGTCAGCATTGACCCATGACAGGAACCAGTTCACCATGTGGAAACTGATCGAAACATATCGAAACCAGTTCAAAGCGCCCTTGGACAAGTGGTGATGTCATGAAGCTCTCTTGAGCCATCGGGACTCATGAGCAATAAGAGCCATGCTCAGCTAATCATCGTCGACCATCCGCAGGCCATGGTTGTCAACCGGTCTTGTAAAGCCATCGGTAGGACAACTGCAATGATCCCATTGGCTGACTATGAAGTATTATACAAACAAATGATCGATCATTTTTCTATAAAAATCAGCCATTGATTAACTTGATGCACCATTAATTGCTATCAACATTAGCAGGCCCCCCAGTCCGCAGTAACTGCGGCATGATTGCACAGGACCTTTGTGTGGTGTACCGGTTCAACACCAAGGCCGCGGAAATTCGAAGTTCAACAGGCAGTTCGTTGCTGACATTGGCATTTGATATCATTTTTGGGGTTTCTGAATGGAGGCCCCCAAAAAAGGTCCGTTTACTACCAAACATGACTTCTAAAGGATGATTTGGGGATACCCTATGGCTTGAGAAAGCACCATTTGATTAGTACCGTTTTTGAACCGCCTGTGAGTAGTCAATGGTTACCATTTTGTTAGTAGTTATATAAGGGCTCACCTTGGCGGTTCATTAATAGCATTGACGCCATGGTAAACCAATCATCCACCCACCCATGATCCACCAGAATGGGGTGCATCTCTTCACCGGAATCAACAGTCATTTCTTCATGGTTATTGATGGTCAACCGCCCGAACTAATCTTGTGATTGGGTGGCCAATTTCTTACTGGTGGCAGACCATGGATGGTCTGGTCAACGACTGCCAGGCAACAACAGTTATGCCCAGTCCAAACCCCCCAGAAGAGCTTGCCATGTTGGTCAAGATTGCTTCTGGCCAGCTACTGGCCAGCACAAAGCTAGTCATAGCTCAACCGGCTTCACCAGCTAAGCCACCAGAAGAGCCAACCATCCCCGGGCAGATCTCGTTCCCACCATGCCTGGGCATCCCCCAGCGACCAGGATGCAAAACGAGCGGAAGCGCGGGGGATGCCTGGCGCAAGCTGCGGCAGGGAAGCAGTGCTGAACGCGGCCTACGCGGTGCTACAGAGGTGGGCCGGTGCTCGATGATGGGATGCCATACCCCGGTGCAATGCCACATGAAATCAGCCGTGAAGCAGGTGTGAAAATTGCTGTGCTTGAAAAATGCTTGGAACTGAGCAGCTTGTTCAGTCTTTTTCTTGATGAAACTCTAATCCCTTTTGAATATGTCATTATTGACTGTTGTTGGGTGGCCCATGGCAACGCCGCATCTGAATAGTCATAGTAGGTTGTTGTTGACATATTTGCCATCAGTAACCCTCACTAAGCACGGTGAAGAGGCTTCTTATCCACCAGACAAGTCTTTTGGCCATCATTCACCACAGTAATGATTCTTAGGCATTGCTTAACCATTTCCTGAACCACTCAACCGAGATCAAAAACCACCAGGCAACCAATATTTGACTGGTTAGCGGTGAGTGATGGCTGTCGCTGCTATTTCGCAGATTAAGAAGCAGCCATCTCTCAACCATTAATTTCCATGAGTAATCCTCACGAACCTACTATTCACCAACCACTATCCATGAACCAGCCATCAACCATCCCTAAGTCACCCCCAACTCACCCCCAAGTCACCCCCAAGTCGTCCCCAAGTCACCCCTAAGTCACCTAAGTCACCTTGCACCCCCAAGTCACCTTCCCTCAGCTTCCCCAGCAGCTTAGTGACCCCCACGTCGGCGCCGCGTCAGTTTCCGCTGCGGCGCCTTGTCGCTCAGCGAAGCTGCGCGCCTGGCGGCCGCCACGGCGCCGGCGGAGCCGGCCACGTACCTCGGTTGGGCGACGGGTCCCAGCAACTCATGGCCAGCCATGGCGAGGCAGTTGGGAATGGCAGTTAGTGTGATATAGTAGCCATGAATAGTGTGGCTATAGTGAATGGTGAATGGCTACTAGTGTGATATAGTTGGGAATGGCTACTATATCACACTAGTCAGTTACTGAACAACCAATCAAAATGGTGAATGATGATGGTGATGATTAATCGAGCATTGATGGTTAGGAATGGTACAGTAACTGCTAGCTAGTCAGTTGACAACAACATGGACATGGCTGCTAGTAACTGCTACCCATACAAGGTAACCGCTAGTAAGTTGGGAATGGTATAGTCATTGATATATTATCTAACTGTAACTAATTGTGGTATTGGTTGGCTGACTAACTAGTAATGCTTGTTATGGTATAGCAGCGAGTCAGTTGCCTAAGAACCATGCCGTAAGTAACTGAATGGACAAGTTAAGTAGTGGTTGATGCTAGCCATTGATGTTTACAACTATTGTTTAATGAAGATATTAAGTAACTGAATCAATTGAATGGTCCGTAAATGTTAGCAATTAACAACTAGTAAAGTCATGGAATTAGTTGATGCATGTAATCAATAAGTGGCAACTCACTGATGAGTAATTCACTTAGCTAGCAACAACTAACTGAATTAGTAGATCTCTGTAATTAATGAATGGTACGTGTCATGAATTGACTGTTCATTGGGCCATGGTTTCACTAATCAAAATGGTGAATGATGTTGGTGATGATGAATTGATGGTCAGTAACCAAGATCAGTGATGGTTGATTGATGGTTGGTTGATGGTTGATTGATGGTTGATTGTTGGTTTATTGATGGTTAATGATGGTTAATGATGGTGATTGATCATGGTTGACTGGAATGATTCAGGTAGATTATACGGCTATTGAGAACCGTTAATGGCTGTTGATGACATGTAATGGTTGACAATGCTTCAGAAGGGTGGCAAATGATGGTCAGGCAAGGTGGTGAATGCCGGGCAAGAGCCAATTTGATGGGGCCAAGCTTGCAGCAGTGCAAGAGAGACAACCGCCGTCGTGTAATTTGAGGCCTTCTGGTTTGTAAGATGTGATGCATTTCTCGACTTAACCATCATTAACATTCCCCATCACAAGCCAAGATTACAGTAACCATCCTAAACCATCATAAATCGTCATTGGCCACCATGCACTATGATCAACCAAGCGTCAAAAATCCTAGAAACTAGAAACCATCAGAAAACCATGAATGAGACCATCAAAAAAGCAAGAAAAAACCATCAGTACCCATTCATCAAGCTTTGGCATGGCAACTCTTCCAGGCCATCCACATCCTCCCTGATGTTGGCCACACCCAGCAGTGAGTGGCTGGGCCTGCGGAAGGCCAGATCTTGGCGAGCTGCAAGGGTGGATTCTGTAGTGAGACATCCAGCTCTTAATAAATAGCTGGTTTATTGTCAATAATACTGGTTCATGAATAGGTTTATTGATAAATAGCTGGTTTATTAATAAATAGCTGGTTTATTAACAAATAGCTGGTTTATTAACAAATAGCTGGTTTATTAATAAATAGCTGGTTTATTAACAAATAGCTGGTTTATTAACAAATAGCTGGTTTATTAACAAATAGCTGGTTTATTAACAAATAGCTGGTTTATTAACAAATAGCTGGTTTATTAACAAATAGCTGGTTTATTAACAAATAGCTGGTTTATTAACAAATAGCTGGTTTATTAACAAATAGCTGGTTTATTAACAAATAGCTGGTTTATTAACAAATAGCTGGTTTATTAACAAATAGCTGGTTTATTAACAAATAGCTGGTTTATTAACAAATAGCTGGTTTATTAACAAATAGCTGGTTTATTAACAAATAGCTGGTTTATTAACAAATAGCTGGTTTATTAACAAATAGCTGGTTTATTAACAAATAGCTGGTTTATTAACAAATAGCTGGTTTATTAACAAATAGCTGGTTTATTAACAAATAGCTGGTTTATTAACAAATAGCTGGTTTATTAACAAATAGCTGGTTTATTAACAAATAGCTGGTTTATTAACAAATAGCTGGTTTATTAACAAATAGCTGGTTTATTAACAAATAGCTGGTTTATTAACAAATAGCTGGTTTATTAACAAATAGCTGGTTTATTAACAAATAGCTGGTTTATTAACAAATAGCTGGTTTATTAACAAATAGCTGGTTTATTAACAAATAGCTGGTTTATTAACAAATAGCTGGTTTATTAACAAATAGCTGGTTTATTAACAAATAGCTGGTTTATTAACAAATAGCTGGTTTATTAACAAATAGCTGGTTTATTAACAAATAGCTGGTTTATTAACAAATAGCTGGTTTATTAACAAATAGCTGGTTTATTAACAAATAGCTGGTTTATTAACAAATAGCTGGTTTATTAACAAATAGCTGGTTTATTAACAAATAGCTGGTTTATTAACAAATAGCTGGTTTATTAACAAATAGCTGGTTTATTAACAAATAGCTGGTTTATTAACAAATAGCTGGTTTATTAACAAATAGCTGGTTTATTAACAAATAGCTGGTTTATTAACAAATAGCTGGTTTATTAACAAATAGCTGGTTTATTAACAAATAGCTGGTTTATTAACAAATAGCTGGTTTATTAACAAATAGCTGGTTTATTAACAAATAGCTGGTTTATTAACAAATAGCTGGTTTATTAACAAATAGCTGGTTTATTAACAAATAGCTGGTTTATTAACAAATAGCTGGTTTATTAACAAATAGCTGGTTTATTAACAAATAGCTGGTTTATTAACAAATAGCTGGTTTATTAACAAATAGCTGGTTTATTAACAAATAGCTGGTTTATTAACAAATAGCTGGTTTATTAACAAATAGCTGGTTTATTAACAAATAGCTGGTTTATTAACAAATAGCTGGTTTATTAACAAATAGCTGGTTTATTAACAAATAGCTGGTTTATTAACAAATAGCTGGTTTATTAACAAATAGCTGGTTTATTAACAAATAGCTGGTTTATTAACAAATAGCTGGTTTATTAACAAATAGCTGGTTTATTAACAAATAGCTGGTTTATTAACAAATAGCTGGTTTATTAACAAATAGCTGGTTTATTAACAAATAGCTGGTTTATTAACAAATAGCTGGTTTATTAACAAATAGCTGGTTTATTAACAAATAGCTGGTTTATTAACAAATAGCTGGTTTATTAACAAATAGCTGGTTTATTAACAAATAGCTGGTTTATTAACAAATAGCTGGTTTATTAACAAATAGCTGGTTTATTAACAAATAGCTGGTTTATTAACAAATAGCTGGTTTATTAACAAATAGCTGGTTTATTAACAAATAGCTGGTTTATTAACAAATAGCTGGTTTATTAACAAATAGCTGGTTTATTAACAAATAGCTGGTTTATTAACAAATAGCTGGTTTATTAACAAATAGCTGGTTTATTAACAAATAGCTGGTTTATTAACAAATAGCTGGTTTATTAACAAATAGCTGGTTTATTAACAAATAGCTGGTTTATTAACAAATAGCTGGTTTATTAACAAATAGCTGGTTTATTAACAAATAGCTGGTTTATTAACAAATAGCTGGTTTATTAACAAATAGCTGGTTTATTAACAAATAGCTGGTTTATTAACAAATAGCTGGTTTATTAACAAATAGCTGGTTTATTAACAAATAGCTGGTTTATTAACAAATAGCTGGTTTATTAACAAATAGCTGGTTTATTAACAAATAGCTGGTTTATTAACAAATAGCTGGTTTATTAACAAATAGCTGGTTTATTAACAAATAGCTGGTTTATTAACAAATAGCTGGTTTATTAACAAATAGCTGGTTTATTAACAAATAGCTGGTTTATTAACAAATAGCTGGTTTATTAACAAATAGCTGGTTTATTAACAAATAGCTGGTTTATTAACAAATAGCTGGTTTATTAACAAATAGCTGGTTTATTAACAAATAGCTGGTTTATTAACAAATAGCTGGTTTATTAACAAATAGCTGGTTTATTAACAAATAGCTGGTTTATTAACAAATAGCTGGTTTATTAACAAATAGCTGGTTTATTAACAAATAGCTGGTTTATTAACAAATAGCTGGTTTATTAACAAATAGCTGGTTTATTAACAAATAGCTGGTTTATTAACAAATAGCTGGTTTATTAACAAATAGCTGGTTTATTAACAAATAGCTGGTTTATTAACAAATAGCTGGTTTATTAACAAATAGCTGGTTTATTAACAAATAGCTGGTTTATTAACAAATAGCTGGTTTATTAACAAATAGCTGGTTTATTAACAAATAGCTGGTTTATTAACAAATAGCTGGTTTATTAACAAATAGCTGGTTTATTAACAAATAGCTGGTTTATTAACAAATAGCTGGTTTATTAACAAATAGCTGGTTTATTAACAAATAGCTGGTTTATTAACAAATAGCTGGTTTATTAACAAATAGCTGGTTTATTAACAAATAGCTGGTTTATTAACAAATAGCTGGTTTATTAACAAATAGCTGGTTTATTAACAAATAGCTGGTTTATTAACAAATAGCTGGTTTATTAACAAATAGCTGGTTTATTAACAAATAGCTGGTTTATTAACAAATAGCTGGTTTATTAACAAATAGCTGGTTTATTAACAAATAGCTGGTTTATTAACAAATAGCTGGTTTATTAACAAATAGCTGGTTTATTAACAAATAGCTGGTTTATTAACAAATAGCTGGTTTATTAACAAATAGCTGGTTTATTAACAAATAGCTGGTTTATTAACAAATAGCTGGTTTATTAACAAATAGCTGGTTTATTAACAAATAGCTGGTTTATTAACAAATAGCTGGTTTATTAACAAATAGCTGGTTTATTAACAAATAGCTGGTTTATTAACAAATAGCTGGTTTATTAACAAATAGCTGGTTTATTAACAAATAGCTGGTTTATTAACAAATAGCTGGTTTATTAACAAATAGCTGGTTTATTAACAAATAGCTGGTTTATTAACAAATAGCTGGTTTATTAACAAATAGCTGGTTTATTAACAAATAGCTGGTTTATTAACAAATAGCTGGTTTATTAACAAATAGCTGGTTTATTAACAAATAGCTGGTTTATTAACAAATAGCTGGTTTATTAACAAATAGCTGGTTTATTAACAAATAGCTGCTTTATTAATAAATAGCTGGTTTATTAACAAATAGCTGCTTTATTAATAAATAGCTGGTTTATTAACAAATAGCTGCTTTATTAATAAATAGCTGGTTTATTAACAAATAGCTGCTTTATTAATAAATAGCGGTTTATTAACAAATAGCTGCTTTATTAATAAATAGCTGGTTTATTAACAAATAGCTGCTTTATTAATAAATAGCTGCTTTATTAATAAATAGCTGGTTTATTAATAAATAGCTGGTTATGTTATACATAGAGACCTTTAAATATATTTTGAATAGCTGGTGTCATGAATAGGTTGGATAATACCTTAATCAACCAGTGATTATTCATTGGTTTCCCATGAACAGATGGTGATTTACCATCAGCTAAGGGGTTCATTAATATGGATCTACCATTCATTACAAATCGACCTCAGAGATATCAAACCCATTGACTAATAGCCATTGATCATTGAGAATCATCAAATCCCATGCTCTTGCAAAAGCGATTCACCAACCATACACCGATGGATCAGGAGAGAGGAACAGCAAGGCAACAACTAGGAGCATCAGCATATCAAAACACATTCGGAGCTATAGCCAGGCCAACAAGACATGCCATAGCCATCCTCCCATGCTGTGACTCGGCTGAAACTCATGGCCCGCTTGCCTCCATGCATCAGGAGACAGCCTCGGTGAAACTGGATTTCTTCAGTGCGAAGGAGGCCGTGCCTTGGGCTGACATGGTATCCTGGGTACCGAACAGGTGGCACCATATGGCAACCCCCGGGTAGCCATCAGCATGCACCGCCCAAGGCCAAAGAAGCGGCTCAAGTCATGAAGAGATACCTGGACCAACACCAGACTTTCAAACCTGCGGAAGCTTCACCTGAGAGCGACTCTCGACTGCAGCTTCAGAGCATGGAATCGAAACACGCCACCATTGCGGTTGCAATGCCACTGTCCTGTCAATGGTTTCAATATTGTTTTAGCACTGCAAACACGAAAAGAAAAAATTCTCAACATCAAGCGATTCTTTGTTCCCCCACTGGTACTGGTGCCCATGTTAAGTTTCAGGTGGTGAACGATGCTTTGGCCAGCCGCTTTGCAGAGAAATTGGCCCAGATGCGCTGCGAAGCGGGTGGCCAGTTTGTGACCCCTTCCCTCGTCTTCCATGGAGCACCCTCGCAGGAGACGCTGGTTGGTGGGTTGGAAGTTTGGTTGGAAGTTTGGTTGGGTGCTTTGCTGTCAAGATCCTGTGTGTAGTTTTGCAACCGCACCGTGTGCTCGCAGCTTGTGGCTTTCAAACCGCCTACAACCATGGCCAAGCTTGCATGACGCCCATAGCCCCCATCATTTGGCAAAGATTCTGTTCAGGGCCTTTCCTCTTCTAGCCAGCACGATACTGCCGTTACACCTTCTATCCAAATTTATGCATTTGGAATTTGGCCAAATCAGGGTTGGGAATTTCGATCACCCGCATAGCATAGTCAAGTATAGTTGGTTCCTTTCAAGTCATCCATGGGGATAGCATAGTTAAGTATAGTTGGCGATTATCTATTATCCCAGGTGATCTTCCGCATCTCTTGCTTCTTGTTGCTCGTTTCTCATTTTGACCCATGACTAGCCATGAGCCCATTCTAAAGCATGGTTGCTGTTGGTTCATCATGGGCCAGCTAAACATCTGGTCAGCACATGGTTTGGCCACTAGTTGTCATCACCCATCCTGTCACCAACCATGCTCGGCCGATGGATTTGGCCATGTCTACTTCTGGGCTGCACGGCGTGTGACCTCACTGAGTGGCTTAACGAAGAGCCTGAAGCGGACAAAGGCTACCACGTTCTGTGTGTCACTGACCTGGTGACGGTTCACGTACCTTGGAGCGAGTTTAACTATGGACGGTGTACCACGCGGTGTGGTTCCCAAACGGAGTGTGGTTTGACCCCCTGAAAAAACCGCGTCAGAGTTATTCTCTCCTACGATGGGACTGCCGCCATTGTCACCTTCAATTTGTTCTGCGACAAGTTGAGATCCGAATGACTTGAGATCCGAAATGCTCAACTTTTGATCCGCACCGCTGTTGCGAGGTAAATGGCTTCGTTGGGTGTAGCACTTTGGAGCTGCCGCTGAGCGCGGAGCTACCAGAGAAGTTGGAGCAGCAGCTGAAGCTGCGGAGTCGCCTCCGCTTCCACCGCGACGGGCGGCCGGTGGCCTGGCCCAAGCAGAGCTGGGCGGTTTTCACCACGGCTGGGGAGCGATGGACTCCGGAGCAGCTGGTGCAAAAGGCTGCAGCAAATCGAGGCGCTGGGGGCACGTGGTGATGGTGTTGTGCAGGTGGTGTGGCTTCGTTGGGAGTTGGGACACCAAGGGTTTCCGGAGAAGCGCAGCAATGGAGACCTATTGCGACAAGGTTGCGAGGACTTGCAGTGATTCTCGTTGCGAATGTTTCCTATCCAAGCATTTGAACGCCACAGCTGCTCGATGTCAGCGCGTTTGGAAGCCTGCCTAGATCGCAGCGTCCAAGTTTTCGATGTCTCTTGTGACCATACATGTTAGACGCGCATTGAAAGCATTCATGCAAGAGTTTGTAATGTAAAGTTATATAGCAGAAACGCAAGCAATTTAATGTAACAATCTAAAGTTTAAAGAGTTTCTAATGCAAACTGCATCAAACTGCCGACTTTGATCTCGTCAATTTGTCCATATCTTACCCTATATTGAATGATTAATTTTATATAAATGATTTATAAGACTTATCAATAAATTTCTCAAATTTCTTGGGTTCGAAATGGGGAGGTCCTCTGCTGCTCTTCGAGGGCGGCGTTTGGCGCTGGCCCAGCGTGCGCCGGGGCTTCGCACGGCAGGTGCTGCCGGGCGTCGTGCTGCGCACGGTGGCGGTGCAGCCGGCGCTGTTCGACCTGGACTTCAGCAGCGCTTCGGAAGGAGCCCCGGGGGAGCTGCGGGAGGTGAGGTTGGGGGTGGGAGGCTGCTGGAGGTGAGGGGAGCTGGATGGCTGGGACCTGAGATGTTGGAAGATGTGGAGATGGCAAGGTGATGTGAGAAGGTGATCTAAGGTGCTGAGTTGCGGGATGTGTTGATGAGTTTTCCGGCTGCGGAAGGCATCAGAAGCATTAGTTTCCAATCATTGGCCTGGCCTTTGGCTCGCGGATTCTCCCAAACATCATGGTCACACCGCTCGTTTGTGCTGCCCTTCCAGCTAGAGGCAGGGATCATGACATGTGAGGATCCACCCCCTGAGTGCGCAACTTTGCACCTTCGTAACATTGGTCCAGTCACAGCCGTTGTACCCGCTGTGCCTCGCTTCCGCATGGCTGTCCCAGGAGTTCCGAAGCTTCTGAGCGACGTGGCGAAGACGTCGGAGACGAATTTATTTCGTTCCATCACCGAGGGCCAGGTCTCGAACACGCGGACCAGCGACCAAGCCTGGTTGGACTACTCCTCCAGCTCCGAACTCGCTGAGTTGCACAACTTTACCGTCCAAGTGCCCTGAGATGCACAACGTGCTGCAATGGGTGAAAGCAGGGGAGGGTCAAAGAGTGGTGGATGACATCGTACAACAAGCATGGGGCAGATGTCAAGGTTCAGATGGATTGGATTCCGATCATTTAATGTCGAGGTTTACCTAGGTAAATCCTTTGCACATGTCCGCGGTGATCCCATTTTCAGGTTCTCCGAATCCCGGCGACCTATTTCGAAGAGAAGCCACTTGGCGAAGCCCCATTCACCTCAACCTTTCACACCGGCTACTGGCTGCTGCGGCCCGAGGTTGCAAGTGCTGCGTTATAAACTGGGTCAGTACTACGATGCGCATCGGGACTACTGGGATCCCAGCGAGTTTCCGGACAAACGGCGCTTCCTTCACCCGCAGAGTAAGACCTGGAACATGCGACACGCGACCCTGCTGTGGTACCTGCAACGGCCTGAAGAAGGCGAGGGGCTCTGCCGCTTGACGGTGCGATGGCCAAGGGTTGGATGTCCAACTTTGAGGTTTGCACAGTCCAAACCCGACATACTTTTGCTCCACAATCAGCCCCAGCACCATTGGTGGTTCTCTCCAATAGCCGAGTTATTTGGTCGCTTTCCCCATTGACCACTGGGTTACCCGTTGGACAGAGCCACCCATGGGGGTCAGTCATGGTGATCCCTTCCCTAGGAGGTGAGACTTGGTTCCCCCGCGCTCACGGCGGACCTGTTCCCTGGGACGAATGGACGGCCTGCGATGACCGGGGCGTGAAGATGGGCAGCTCCTCTGTGGCGATCCTCTTCTACTCGCTGTATTCCAGTGGCGAAGCTTTGGCGCAAGGATCATCGAAGTGTTTTCCTCCAATCATTTTTGACAAACAAGTTGAAGCTATGAGCTGTTTTAGTAAGTTCTCGGAGAATTCAGAACAGATTTGCCACCGCCTTGTCCAAACTCTAAGTTCCTGCCATCATTCTTTTCAAACTCTCAAGTTCTTCATGGCACTGGGCCAAGGACGTGGACAGCTACAGCTGGCACTGCGGTTGCCCGGTGATTCGCGGCACCAAATGGGCAGCCAACAGTTGGGTTTGGAACCAGCCACAGGTTGGGCCTCCCTTCGCCAAGCGCAGGCCCACACCCAACCGCGAGCCCAGCGAGCTGTGAGTGGCGAGACACAAAGGGGGCGGCTGTGACGATGCTGGGCGGAGGGAATGATATATAGGGATAGGGGTGATGAAGGTTGGTTGGATATAGTTTGGCCACTTGGAGAATGACTTCGAAACGGATTTGCGGGTGAAATCCGTTGCCAACTGTGTTCAGTTTGTCAACGTGAGTCTTGCATCATTTTTTCCGCTTCGTGCAGGAGGTGCTGCGCAGTATTTGTCGCCGCGGTTTCCTGATGCCGGGAGATTGGATAGAAGCTGGGCTTGATTGAACTTCTTCGATGTGTCTCTTTTCCAAGGGGAGATCGGGAACTTTTCTTTTGCAAGGAGTAGTGGCCAGTCTTCCGTTCAAATTGGCTGAGGAAGGCACTCCAGACTTCCTGGAGATGCAGCATGGCAACGTCAAAGGTGCATATCCTGCTGGGGGCTGTGGGCTTTGGTTGGGGAGAAATGCGAAAATCCCCTAGTGACCTAGTGGTGATGCTAGCGATGCTAGTGGAGACATGAGTGATATCACCGGTAACCCCCTCGATTTGATGGTTAAAACGGTCGAAGTAGTTTTGCTTCATCCGTGTAGATCTCCTATGATTATGGCCCATGACAAGCATGCTTAAGAATGTTGTGGGAGGGTTGGAAATCCTTTATGCACACAGCAAAGATGGGCGCCGCCCACCAGCTTCTTGAGGCCTGGGCGTTTACACCTCGCCGTGCTTGGACACTGCAGCGAGGTATTCAGGACGGAGTTGATGGGTGGTCAGCGAATCCTCTTCGAACAGTCGCCGGATTTATTGGGCCACGGAATGCCTCTATTGTGTTTGGTTATGCCTTATACGCCTCATTATACAAAATAAACATTGTTGCCTTGTATTGTTGCTTCCGAATGGCTAACCATTCACCAACCACTACTGGCACCGGATCCTCAATTTCTGCTCCCAACCTGGCTGCGTTCCAGGAGTCTTCGATTCCAAAGGTGCGGGTTTAGTCTTGGTGGCTTTGGCAGCTCCAGGTCTTTGTTGGTACGAGAAGAGTCGTCGCATGGCAGCGATTCTGGTGAAGACTTTTCAGCTGCTGAGAAGTACTTCGAGCGTGAGAATGTGGAAAATCAGGGCATGCCAGCTACAGCTAAAGCCAAAAATTGGACCTACGAAAGTATCACAGATGTTCCCTTTCAGAAATCAATGGATTTCTGGACAGTTTCTGGAGACGAAATGATGGCTTTCCGAAGATCCTGTGAATCTCAGGTCTAGACACCCAGGAGCTGAGACTTGGAAGCGCATAGGCGTCGTGGGGTCCACGGGGCGCATCCCATGGATTTACTGATGACGGTCACCATGGGTCACCGCCTGTCACCGCGATCCGAGGATTTCCAACTGGTTCTTCCCTCGTGCTCCAAAGGTGCCTGGGAGCCCTGTGGAGCTGTCAGCTGGTGGTAAAATCAGAATGCAGTCATCTGAGAGAGAAAGAGGGAGAGAGAGAGAGAAATTGATAGATATCCAAAACATTATGCCAGGTGATCATGTCTACAATCAAGAACTTATATTTGACTCTTCATTTTCGGATGCTTGGATCATGATAGCCACGTAAGCATCCGACAATCCCCGGCTGTGCATGGGGCCGAAGGCTCGCTTGTAGCCCTTGGCTAAACTCAGAGAAGGCGATGGAGAGAGAGAGAGATCCACAGGGGGCATGTTGCTGTCAGGTGGGCACGGAGCACAACGGTTGGGTCTGGCTGGGAGATGCCTGGCACGTGAAAACCCACGGTGCTTCCACAGCCAAGAGGAGTGCCTGGGGCAGGGAAGGGCATGGAGACAGGCCTTGACCATGGCCTATGGAGTTGGTGAAGGCATAGATCTTTTGCAATGACAGTTCAGTTGTTGAAAAAGAAGGCTCACATGACTCACACACGAATACAGATGACTTTTGTGAGACTTGCGCTTTGTCCCTCACCTTTTGTGAATATTTTCATCTTCCTTCCTCATCTTCACATGTCTTCCTATCTTCTTCCTATCTTCCTTCACTATCGTTCTTCATATTCTTCATATTCTTCCCATCTTTTCTTCATTCTTTTCTTCGTAGTCTCTTCTTCCCATCCATCCTTTCCTCATCTTTTCCTTTCCCCATTTTTCCTTTCCAGGACTTCCGCGGCCACTTCCGACCTGGCCTTCGGTCCCGGCGTCGACGCCTTGTACGACGGCCAGTTCCACAGCCGGCGCTTCGGTGCTGGGACGAAGGTCTGCGAGGAGTTGGTCTTGGCCTCGGTGGAGCAGCTGCTGCCGTTGCTGCTGCTGCCCTTCGCCAAGCGCCACGCGGCAACGATGGGAGGGGAGGCAAGTCATGTTAGGTTGGTTATAAATGATTAGAGTTTTTATTAATGGTGCTAGTGGTTAGTTACAAATGATTAATTTAGCTGTTATCCATATTTCTAGTGAAGTTGTAGTTGTAAGTGATGATCGATTATGATTGTGAGTAATTAGTGGTTGTTCAGAAGTTATTCATCTATTATCAACAACCGCCAGCATTAGGGCAAACCCCTGGACGCTCCGGCCAAAAATCAACGGTTGTTGATGATTCTTACAATCAACCGTAGGAATTTGCAACGTACTATATGACAACAACAATCACAATCGTGTAGGTATCAAAGCTTCGTTCTTAGTGGTCAATCAAATAGCGCTTAACGATAAATGTATATATAGTCAATCATCATGACTGAACC
>VSDK01022078.1:153688-222855 GCA_009767595.1 Symbiodinium kawagutii
AGGGGGGCCCCGGCGTTCCAGCGCCCGCCGCTGAATCGAAGGGGCCGACGGCGGCGCAACTTGTGCGGCTCCAACGTGTACACGTGCGCCGCAGCTTCATGATCATTTGAATCGTCAGAATGCCATAGAATACCTAAGCTTATGTTTTCTAGATCGAAGAAAACATCAAAAAACCAAATAAAGAGATCAAAAAAGATGAAGAAAGATAAAGAAGAAGAAGAAGAAGAAGAAGAAGAAGAAGAAGAAGAAGAAGAAGAAGAAGAAGAAGAAGAAGAAGAAGAAGAAGAAGACATAAGAAGAAGACATAAGAAGAAGTTTCTTGATGCCAAAAGTGCACTCGTTTCATGTTCCACGGGTTACCGTCTTGAGGTACGCTTCAGATCCGCTGCCGGAGCCGGAAGTGCTTTGCTCCAAGCTGCTGGATGCTGCGCCGGAAGATCAGCTCTGGGCGGTGCATGTGCCCATGCAGCAAGGTGGGGGACATAGGGGGGAGTGGATGATTGGCAGGGACCCAACAGTTATTTCTAGTGGGGAAACCCAGTGAAGTTGAGGGGTGCCAGAGATGAAGAAAAGCTGAACAACTTCAGGGAAGTTGGAACTCACTTGCTGCCTTTCATGCAGGCCCCAAGGCCAGTGGGAGGAACCTGATGCTCAGCTGCAGCGCAGCGTTTGGGATGACTTGCAGCCTCCAGTGATAGAGAGCTGCATCCGAACTGATCTCAAAAATCTGCCACTTTTGTTTTTTTTTCAACATTTTCAACTGCTTTCTTAATCCGCTTAGCTCTGCTTCTTCATCTGCTTTCTTCATCTGTTTTTCACATGTTTTTCACACCTCTTTTCCATCGCAGTGTGGCCCCAGAGTTTCGGCCATGCTGCGCCTGCTGCTGCTACTGCGCCTGGTGGCCGCACTACGTGACCTCGTGGTGCCCACCAGCAATGGCCCCGTGCGTGGCGTGTTCCGAGACTTTGCGCATCAAAGCGCCTCCTGGTGGGGCATCCGCTATGCGGAGCCACCCCTGGGAGCTAACCGCTTCAAAGAACCCAAGGTGGGAGATGATGGGAGATGATGGGAGATGATGGGAGCATGGAACTGCAGTGGGAACAGCAGGATGGAACAGCAGGATGGAACAGCATGGAATCGCAGAGCTGGAAAGGTGTGAACATGTGAGAATACAGTGAGAATGAAACTAATGCAGAAACGAAACAAGCTGTCACAGTGGGAAGTGCAGAGAACTCTGAAAAACTACTCCTAGAGACTTATCCTTTGAATTCGATTGTGGTGGTGGCATTTCCAAAGTGTGCGGTGCAGGTGTACAAAGAGACTTGGACAACGCCACGCTGGGCGAGTCAAATTCCCAGCCCTTGCATGCAGCTCTCGGGAAAGTCGACAAAAGGCCCGAGATCTTTTCGCTGACCTCATGTCACGGTGGGTCTTCATGTCATGACATCTGCAAGTTTCCTGAGGGTGGGTAGTTTTTTGCCTACAGGGTCCACAGGAGAGCAGCTCGAGCAACAGGCGGATGATAACAGCTACAGTAACAGCGCAATAGTTGTGAACGACACCAAAAATGATCAGATAACAAGGCCAAGAACATCAGCAATGGCAACAATGACAACATCATCGATCACACGCATGATGATTCACCCCATTGAGCCAAGCTGCGCAGGTTCCGAAGATTGCCTCTTCCTCAACGTGCATGGCCCCGCAAGTGCCACCAACTCGAGCGCTCTGCCAGTGATGGTCTTCATCTATGGGGGTGGCTTCTCTGAGGGAAGCAGCTACGAGATGGGGCTCTATGATGGGCAGCACCTGAGCTACAGACACTGGGCTCCATGGGGTGCTGCGGTGGTTTCAGGGTGATGCATGCTATGTTGATGCTGTGGATGATGGATCTTGATTTATGTGAGTGATGATGATGATGATGATGATGATGATGATGATGATGATGATGATGATGATGATGATGATGATGATGATGATGATGATGATGGGTGATGAGCAGGAAAATTATAACATATTACGACTATTCTTTGGAAGCTTGAAAGCGATGTAGGTCCAGCAGCGCCGGCACCAGGACATGATGTGATCATCGTCACGTTGAACTACCGCCTTTGTGCCCTGGGATTCATGGCCCTGGATGCCTTGCGACAGGAGCATGCCTCAGGCAGCACAGGGAACCATGCGCTCCAGGATCAGCAGATGGCGCTGCAGTGGGTGCAGCAGAACATCCGCAATTTTGGTGGCGATCCCACGCGGGTGATGATCTTTGGCGAATCTGCCGGAGCTTTCAGTGTCATGTGGCACTTGGTCACTGGACAGCAGGACATTCTTTTGTGAGCATTCATTGACGACATCTAACTAGATCGAACCAAAAATGCGCATATCAAACTAAGTTTGTTTTCGTATCAAACCAAGTTTGAGCTTTGATCGCTTTTGTCCTGCCATTCTGGTGGAAGCTCCAAATCATTGAAAATGCTGAGCCTCAGGTGAATCCAAAGTCCAAAGGCCTCTTCCAAGCGGCGATCATGGAGAGCGGCACGGTGGACGTGAGCTTTTTCTTTCAGCCCTTGGAGCAGGCGAAGGCCTACTACGAGGATTTGGCCTCCAGGCGCCTGGTTTGCCATCCAAAATCTTGAGCCATTTGGATGCTGGAGCTTCAAAGGTCCAAGTATCATGCCATGCCAGTTTCTAACAGAACTGGGCTTGATTGGGCTTAGATGGCTTCAAACAATGCCACAAAAACAAAAAATATGAACCTTCCTTTCCACATGGCTCGAGTCTCAGAGACGCCGGCTTAAAATATGAACTAACAAGAACATCAACGAACAAAGTCAACCATTTGAAACAACACATCCATCAAACATATCAATCCAAAGGACATCACACGCTGTGCAGTTTCACCCCCGTGGCTCAGGCTGGGCTGTCCATCGTCCTCCTCACAGCTGGAATGCTTGCGACGGCTGCCGGCGAGTGCGGTGGTGGAGGTGGAGGCGGGGCTGGATGGGCATCGACCCAAGGTGCGCTCGCCCCTGTGGCCCCTCATGCCCAACGGCCCGGCCATCGATGGCACTGAGAGCGGCTTGTTGGATGTGCCTATGAAGCTGGTGAGGGAAGGGTGCCTTTGAAGATTTATGTTTTTTGAAAGATTTCTTTTTAAAGAATATGATTTCAACAAGTAGCAACAACTTTGATTTTTTTCAACAATGTGATTTCAACACTTGGCAAAGAACTTAACTTCTCTTAGCTTTATAGAGCCGCAAAATTCAACATTTTAACGATGTCATTCCAAGATTTATTATATATATATATATATTAATTTCCGAAAAACGAGATTTCTCCCAGGCGCTTCAACCGAGTGCCGCTCCTGCTGGGATCCAACGAGAATGGCGGTAGCATCTTCGAAGCCATGCTGCCCTTAGTGATGCCCGGTGCTCAGCTGCCCGTGAAGCGACATCCCGAAACCTTCGACAAAGCCATGCGCCTCTTCTTCCAGGAGAACGTCTCAAAGGTTGAGGCGGGGGGAGATTGCTTGGGGCCCTCCGGATTATCATGTTAGGCTCACAATTAATCACAGTTATCATTTTTATTTGATTTGGATTTCATTTTGACTGGTGGTAGGAACGGCTGGGATCAAGGGATCGTACAGGTTGTTGGGGTAATGGTCGAATTATGTCAATCCTGTTGTTACCGACCACTTGTTGGACATGTACAATGACGAAGCATTTTGGTTGAATTCTTGATCACCACCATCTATCATGAATTGGACCCCGTGACCCCCTGAGGCGGTCTATAACCAGAAGGAGTTCCCAGACAATGACGTGCTCATCCGGCGAGTGATACGGGACCTGATGTTCATGTGCCCCTTGAGGGCCTTGGCATCTGCCTGGTCCTCGGCAGGTGGGAGCTGCAATTCGGAAGAAAACTGGTGACGCAAGTGATGGTTTGCTGGTGGTTCGTTTTTCGAGCGATGGGTAGTGATGGTTAGGGATGGTTAGTGAGGGTGATGGTTAGTGATGCTTCGTTATGGTTCATGATCATGCTTAGATGTGTTTAGTGGGGTTGATCATCGGATGGCTTCCTGCGAAAAACAGTCGCAGTTCTGTCAAATCCCGGGTTTCCCAATGACTCACGTCACTGTGATCCCATTAGCACTGGTACCACTGGTACCTCAATCATGGTACCCCAGCTCCGTGGTACCCCTTTCGTCCCGGGATCACAGTGACGTGACCTCCCCAGCTCCCTGCCACCGTAACGGCATGGCGCCACTGTTGCCACGGCCCTCGGGGCAGCGTTGGGCGCAGGTCTTCCCACGTTTCTCTACGTCTTCGATTTCAGCTACGGCCTCGCTGCGCTCATTGGGCTGGGCGACTTCCATGGCTCGGAGCTGCCCTTCGTGTTCCGCAACTGGTTGGAGTGCCGTGGCGCGCCGCGGGGGGTGAGATCTGTTGGGTCGTCGTGACTCTCCATGGGTCAGGGCTGCAAGGATGGGTGATGTTCATAGATTTTATAGTCCTGGTCAGTGAGAGTGATTACTAGTGAGACTGATTGGTGAAGCTGATGGTAGGTGACTTAAACATGGCTTTTTTTGATATTCCTGTTGCTTCAGTTCCAAGCCGAGGTTCATCAAGCCGATCGACCCCTTCCAGTCTCCCAGACGCATGAGCAACATCATCAGTTGCAAATGGACTTCGTTTGCAAATGGCCATGACCCCAATGGAGGAACCAACGAGAGCCAATGGGTTCCAGGATGCGAAGACATCAATGGCCGATACAGCGAGTGGCCCAAATTCGGCCGGGAGCGACTCTTCTATACTCTGAAAGCTCGACCAGACGCATGGATGTGCAAAACAGGCAGTTGATAGCCTATGATAGTTGATGATAGTTTATGACACTAGTCCAGCCGTTTTTTCTCAACAGCGTGGGCTGATGGGGTCTATGATAGTTTTATTTTCCCATGCTTGTCCAAGAGTTGGAAGGAAGCATCCATTACTTTGGGTGAATCTCTGTAACGTATTGGACCACGGCTTCCCATTGTGGTCTTTGTTTCTTCCCGTTTCTTCCTGACATGTTTGCAACATCTGCATAGCTTTGGCTGAATTGTTTCTTTTGCGTTTGCCTTTAGCTTTTTGTTTTGTGTGTGTGTGTGTGTGCGTTTTCAAGGGTCCACATTTGGTTTGGATTTCGTTATTTATTTAGAAACTTCTTGATGACGAAAGGAAATCTGGAAAGTCTTCCGGCAAAGTCCGGCCAAGTGATACTTGGAGTTATAGCCACCAACCACTTACATAAATACATGGCTACGGGAAGATTGGCGCATTATACTAAGTGTCTTGCGCCAATCTTCCCGTAGCGCGCCGAGGAAGTGCATGGCATCTTGTCCGACAACTATTTTCCCGACGACGTCTTCCCCCGAGACGAGAAGTGCGACCTCTGGGACCAGCTGACGATGTATCTGCCCTGGGTCCATGACCAGCTGGGTGCGAAGGATGAGACCTTGATGGTCTGAGAGATGTTGCGAGCTGGGTCAAGCAGTTCACCAACCAACAAGTGGGGGATAATCACCAACAATGATAAGGAAAACCATGGTTTATGATGGGGGAACCAGGGGTACAGGGTTTTGACCCACAGCCATGTCAACAAGTCTGAAGGAATTCTTCAGCAAAATCTCCATGAAGAAATGCACATGAACAATCTCAACATGTTCAACCCCCCAAATCAGATGTTTGATCACAATGAAAGCAACTGACAGCAAGAAAGCAAACAAGACACACGAGACTGTGGCAATGGCATTGCCGTCGATTGCTACCCAGTTTTGGCCGTGCGTTATGGCCTGCCTGAAAACATTGGCGGCTGCGTTGCTGCAATGCTGGTGCAAACTTTTGAAGATTTGTGCCCTGCACCTAGCCCAAAGGGCAGGGTGCGGCAGGGTGTCATTGCTGCCACACTGCCAATTTCGGGCAACAGGTGGCACCGATGATGGAGTTTCAGAAACAAATTACCTTTGAAGATCTTTGAATCACAACTTGTCGTTGTGTCCTTGTCAATTGGACAGAAGATGAGGAGAAGGTGATAAAATCATGTGGTCAAACCGCAGTGGGCCAGAGTTCGTGCAAAGAGCGTGTGCTGCAGCCTTCCTCGCAGTTGTGCCTTTCGTGGGTGTTCTTCAGCCAGCCATGACATTGGGGGAGTCTTATCCCATGATTGATCCATGCTGAGCTGAACGAATCGATCACGTGCCATACTTAGCAGTACAACTCTTGGATCGTACTATTGATCGCAAAGAGTTGTATGCTAGTTCCCAACAGCAGGATGCTTTTGGGTTTCAATCTCGAGAAGCAGGGGTGGGGCCACCATCTTTCGAGAAAATTCTTGGCAAACACTGGCGCCGGGAACCTTGCAACCTGCTGTTGGGTTGCAAAGCTGGGTTAATGGTATGGTAGTGCTGCTAGTGCCAATAGTTACAACAGCCATGGTAATAGCCATATCAACAGTGCTATCGCAACTATCGGCACCATTGTGATTGTAACTGTAACCCACCAGTACCTTGGGGATGGCAACCCCCAGCGATAGTCTTGTCACTTCATGACTGAACATGACCGAGTTAACTGGGGTTCACAATCCACTTGAGTGCTTGGTCATAAAATAAGCTTGAACATCACTATAGTTATCCATGAAAAAAACCAGGTTTAATAATCCAATGATACAGCAGGGTGGTGGATGGCGGATGGCGGATGGAGACCCAAGGAATGCCATCTTCCTGGTGGACGAGTCGTTGGCCGCCTCGGAGTTCAAATCTCAGGCAGTTCCGCTGGTGGCTGACTCTACTTGGATGTGCAGCGGCTGGGTGGCATGACAGAGGTTGTAAGTTATCAACCCTATAACTGGTTGGTGGTTTCAAGCATTTTTTATTTTCACTAGTGATCATTCACAAATGGTTGGTTGACTAATATGGTTTCATAGGGGTTGAAACCACCAACCAGTATAAGATATATGGTCCAAGGGGTGATAAAACCATGGTTACATAGGCTTATAAACAAAAAACCCTACTTGGATACACAGCTTATGGCCCTCGTAACCATGGTAAGTTACCAGTTACGAGCAGTGGGGATGCTAACCTCCAAGATCAGCCACGTGCTCACCATCTAAACAGGTCGGCACCCAGCTACCATTGGGTTAAGCGCACGCAGGTTTTTTCAAGTCAGGTTTCCTGCCACAATCTCCCCAAAGAGACTTGCCCTCGGGATTTGCACAGTTTTGGTTGACAGCAAACACCATTGATTCTACTTCATCGACCATTGGCCATTGATTCTTGCTCACAGAAGTCATGTTCAATAAACCATCTTCAGCCGTCATGTACCTTATCAATGAGCAACCATCTATTTTGGTGTTTCTTAAAATAAGGGCATTAGGGGTACCCCAAATCATCCATGATCAATCATTTGTTAGTAGTAAACCAGCCATTTTCCACCACTAACAAGTTTGAGAAACAACCATTTCCATGTTCCCACAGGCTGGGAGCAAGTCCGGCGGCTCGGTCAGGTAGTGAACCTGGTCAGCTCCCTGAGCGGCCAATTGCAGGCCGTTGAAACGGCTGGGTGGCGTAGCGACAACGAAGTTCGGAGGAAGATGATGGGGATCCGCAAGTTGTCTCCCAAGAATTGATGATTGAGGATGGTGATTGATGGTGATTGATGGTTCCCTGATGCGCAGTAGTGGTATAGTTAAAGGTGGTGAAATGATGCTTGGCAGTGGCTAAGGGTGGCAGGTGGATTCAGAAGCTGGGTGGTTTCCTCCTTGCTTTGTGACCTGTTTCAAGCACCAGCCTGTTATCCACCGCAAGCAGCAACTCGAGTGAATGTCGGAGGCCGTTTCTGCAGCAGCAACTTTCAACAGCAGTGGCATCAACCAGAAGCACAGAAGCTTGGCCGTTTTTGACGGGTTCGCCTTGGCACTAACATGCTGCCTGGTCACCCTGTTTGGGAGCTAACGGGCCCAGGAGTTTCCCTTTTGCCCCTGACAGTGGGGGGCGAGGCCAGGGGCTACCGGGAGTGTTCCAAAAATCACAAGCGCGGATTTGGAAAACGTAAGGGAGCTGAATTTCGGGGATTCAAAAATCACAAGCGGGGATTTGGAAAACGTGAGGGAACTGAATTTCGGGGATTCAAAAATCACAAGCGGGGATTTGGAAAACGTAAGGGAACTGAATTTCGGGGATTCAAAAATCACAAGCGGGGATTTGGAAAACGTGAGGGAACTGAATTTCGGGGATTCAAAAATCACAAGCGGGGATTTGGAATACGTAAGGGAACTGAATTTCGGGGATTCAAAAATCACAAGCGGGGATTTGGAAAACGTAAGGGAGCTGAATTTCGGGGATTCAAAAATCACAAGCGGGGATTTGGAAAACGTGAGGGAACTGAATTTCGGGGATTCAAAAATCACAAGCGGAGATTTGGAAAACGTAAGGGAACTGAATTTCGGGGATTCAAAAATCACAAGCGGGGATTTGGAAAACGTAAGGGAACTGAATTTCGGGGATTCAAAAATCACAAGCGGGCATTGAGAAAATGTAAGGGAACTGAATTTCGGGGATTCAAAAATCACAAGCGGAGATTTGGAAAACGTAAGGGAACTGAATTTCGGGGATTCAAAAATCACAAGCGGAGATTTGGAAAACGTAAGGGAACTGAATTTCGGGGATTCAAAAATCACAAGCGGAGATTTGGAAAACGTAAGGGAACTGAATTTCGGGGATTCAAAAATCACAAGCGGAGATTTGGAAAACGTAAGGGAACTGAATTTCGGGGATTCAAAAATCACAAGCGGAGATTTGGAAAACGTAAGGGAACTGAATTTCGGGGATTCAAAAATCACAAGCGGAGATTTGGAAAACGTAAGGGAACTGAATTTCGGGGATTCAAAAATCACAAGCGGAGATTTGGAAAACGTAAGGGAACTGAATTTCGGGGATTCAAAAATCACAAGCGGAGATTTGGAAAACGTAAGGGAACTGAATTTCGGGGATTCAAAAATCACAAGCGGAGATTTGGAAAACGTAAGGGAACTGAATTTCGGGGATTCAAAAATCACAAGCGGAGATTTGGAAAACGTAAGGGAACTGAATTTCGGGGATTCAAAAATCACAAGCGGAGATTTGGAAAACGTAAGGGAACTGAATTTCGGGGATTCAAAAATCACAAGCGGAGATTTGGAAAACGTAAGGGAACTGAATTTCGGGGATTCAAAAATCACAAGCGGAGATTTGGAAAACGTAAGGGAACTGAATTTCGGGGATTCAAAAATCACAAGCGGAGATTTGGAAAACGTAAGGGAACTGAATTTCGGGGATTCAAAAATCACAAGCGGAGATTTGGAAAACGTAAGGGAACTGAATTTCGGGGATTCAAAAATCACAAGCGGAGATTTGGAAAACGTAAGGGAACTGAATTTCGGGGATTCAAAAATCACAAGCGGAGATTTGGAAAACGTAAGGGAACTGAATTTCGGGGATTCAAAAATCACAAGCGGAGATTTGGAAAACGTAAGGGAACTGAATTTCGGGGATTCAAAAATCACAAGCGGAGATTTGGAAAACGTAAGGGAACTGAATTTCGGGGATTCAAAAATCACAAGCGGAGATTTGGAAAACGTAAGGGAACTGAATTTCGGGGATTCAAAAATCACAAGCGGAGATTTGGAAAACGTAAGGGAACTGAATTTCGGGGATTCAAAAATCACAAGCGGAGATTTGGAAAACGTAAGGGAACTGAATTTCGGGGATTCAAAAATCACAAGCGGAGATTTGGAAAACGTAAGGGAACTGAATTTCGGGGATTCAAAAATCACAAGCGGAGATTTGGAAAACGTAAGGGAACTGAATTTCGGGGATTCAAAAATCACAAGCGGAGATTTGGAAAACGTAAGGGAACTGAATTTCGGGGATTCAAAAATCACAAGCGGGGATTTGGAAAACGTAAGGGAGCCGAATTTCGGGGATTCAAAAATCACAAGCGGGGATTGAGAAAACGTATGGGAGCTGGATTTCGGGGATTCAAAAATCACAAGCGGGGATTTGGAAAACGCAAGGGGAGCTGAATTTCGGGGATTCAAAAAGCACAAGCGGGGATTTGGAAAACATAAGGGAACTGAATTTCGGGGATTCAAAAATCACAAGCGAGGATTTGGAAAACGCAAGGGAGCTGAATTTCGGGTATTCAAAAATCACAAGCGGGGATTGAGAAAACGTAAGGGAACTGAATTTCGGGGATTCAAAAATCACAAGCGGGGATTTGGAAAACGTAAGGGGGCTGAATTTCGGGGATTCAAAAATCACAAGCGCGGATTTAGAAAACGTAAGGGAACTGAATTTCGGGGATTCAAAAATCACAATCGGGGATTTAGAAAACGGAAGGGAACTGAATTTCGGGGATTGAAAAATCACAAGCGGGGGATTTGGAAAACGTAAGGGAACTGAATTTCGGGGATTCAAAAATCACAATCGGGGATTTAGAAAACGGAAGGGAACTGAATTTCGGGGATTGAAAAATCACAAGCGGGGGATTTGGAAAACGTAAGGGAACTGAATTTCGGGGATTCAAAAATCACAATCGGGGATTTAGAAAACGGAAGGGAACTGAATTTCGGGGATTGAAAAATCACAAGCGGGGGATTTGGAAAACGTAAGGGAACTGAATTTCGGGGATTCAAAAATCACAATCGGGGATTTAGAAAACGGAAGGGAACTGAATTTCGGGGATTGAAAAATCACAAGCGGGGGATTTGGAAAACGTAAGGGAACTGAATTTCGGGGATTCAAAAAACAGAAGCGGGCATTGAGAAAACGTAAGGGAGCTGAATTTCGGGGATTCAAAAATCACAAGCGGAGATTTGGAAAACGTAAGGGAACTGAATTTCGGGGATTCAAAAATCACAAGCGGGGATTTGGAAAACGTAAGGGAACTGAATTTCCGGGATTCAAAAATCACAAGCGGGGATTTGGAAAACGTAAGGGAGCTGATTTTCGGGGATTCAAAAATCACAAGCGGGGATTTGGAAAACGTAAGGGACCTGAATTTCAGGGATTCAAAAATCAGAAGCGGGGATTTAGAAAACGTAAGGGAAGTGAATTTCGGGGATTCAAAAATCACCAGCGGGGATTTAGAAAACGTAAGGGGGCTCAATTTCGGGGATTCAAAAATCACAAGCGGGGATTTGGAAAACGTAACAAGCGAACTGAATTTCGGGGATTCAAAAATCACAAGCAGGGATTTAGAAAACGTAAGGGAACTGAATTTCGGGGATTGAAAAATCACCAGCGGGGTTTTAGAAAACGTACGGGAGCTGAATTTCGGGGATTCAAAATTCACAAGCGCGGATTTGGAAAGCGTAAGGGGGCTGAATTTCGGGGATCCAAAAATCACAAGCGGGGATTTTGAAAACGTAGGGGGGGCTGAATTTCGGGGATTCAAAAATCACAAGCGGGGATTTGGAAAACGTAAGGGAACTGAATTTTGGGGATTCAAACATCACAAGCGGGGATTTGGAAAACGTAAGGGAACTGAATTTCGGGGATTCAAAAATCACAAGCGGGGATTTGGAAAACGTAAGGGAACTGAATTTCGGGGATTCAAAAATCACAAGCGGGGATTTGGAAAACGTAAGGGAGCTGAATTTCGGGGATTCAAAAATCACAAGCGGGGATTTAGAAAACGTAAGGGAACTGAATTTCGGGGATTCAAACATCACAAGCGGGGATTTAGAAAACGTAAGGGAGCTGAATTTCCGGGATTCAAAATTCACAAGCGGGGATTTGGAAAACGTAAGGGAACTGAATTTCGGGGACTCAAAAATCACAAGCGGGGATTTAGAAAACGTAAGGGAGCTGAATTTCGGGGATTCAAAAATCACAAGCGCGGATTTAGAAAACATAAGGGAACTGAATTTCGGGGATTCAAAAATCACAAGCGGGGGATTTGGAAAACGTAAGGGAACTAAATTTCGGGGATTGGAATTTCAAAAGCGGGGGGTTACTGAATTTCAGGGATTCAAAAATCACAAGCGGGGATTTGGAAAACGTAAGGGAACTGAATTTCGGGGATTCAAAAATCACAAGCGGGGATTTAGAAAACGTAAGGGAACTGAATTTCGGGGATTCAAAAATCACAAGCGGGGATTCAGACTGTGAGCCGTCATCCAGTCACAAATCATTAGCTAAAATCAACCACTACATGAATTCTGAATAAAGCATGGTTAAGCATAAATGCAACCATGGTTTCCAATGAGTGAACCATTCATGCACTATTATTGAACCATTCATGGACCATTCCAATAACTGATGCACTTAATTATCAGCCCTCATTGGCAATGGCCCAACCCATGAAAAAAGCACAATTGGAAACCGTTCTAATGACCAAGCATTAAAAGTTAAACTAGCCATGAATTTACAATTTTGAGCTATTAATTAGCAATTATTGGCTATAAACTATTATACTTAAAACTTATTAGCTGTGAATTAGCCTCTATTAGCTGGTTCAATAGCCATGAATTTGGTTCTTAATTCGGTATAGGGCAAGTTTATGGGAAACCCAGGCAAAAAAACAAAAAAACTGGGTCCACTTCTTCCTGCCTCGGCATCAGGTGTTTCCTTCCTGCCTTGCGAGACCTTCCAAGCCATCTTCAACTCGCGCTGGCCTCCGGATGCCCCAGGCATTGGGGCCACCCGGGGCCCAACCATAGGCTACCACCATGGAAAGGTGTCAACGCTCGAGTTTCTACAGTGCTCATGACATCTCAGGACTATGATTGCTAGATGTTACAAGAGCCATGGTCAATTTTATTTTTCTTGTTTTGGGGAGACCATGGTAAAAACAGAATGATTTCTGAATATAGCCTGGTTATGTGAGTTATGTTTTGTTATCTTGGATATATGGGTGTTTCTCAAGCCATAGGGGGTCCCCCAGTTCTCATAGGCCAATAAGCCGGTCATGTTTATTAATTTTCCATTTTTGGTAGTAACAATATTGCCACAACTTATTATAGAAAATTGCCAGTCATGGGGATCCCCCAGTTCTTAACTATTGATCATAGCCATAGGGAATTTCCGAAGGTCAATGACCATGATATTGATATATATATATATATATATATATCATTTTAGCAATTAACCAATTGCGGCCATTACTAAGGTTATAATGCTAATGCCCTAATTGGTAAGGGCCGCAAGGTTAGCATATTATAGCCATAGGGGATCCCCCAAGGTCAATAACCATGATATTGCCACATATTGTCTTAGTAATTAACCACTTTCGAAAAGATCCCCAGTGATTAACCTTGGTTAATCCACGAAACCAAAATAGCATATCTTCGAAATTCATCCACATACTAATTATTGGATAATTCATCCCGATATCCTAGTAATGATATTGCCATATATGATCTTCGTAGTTAACCAATTGCCAGAAAAGATCCCCTTCCTGATAAAACATGGTACAATATTGGTTAATTACTAAGATAATGTGTGGCAATGAATAAGCCTTGGTACTGGTTTCTAGCAGCAACATCGCCATCCACGAAGCCCCCGTTGGCCAGGCGAGATGCTGGGCGACCTGGCTCTCGCGGTGGAACATGCCACCGACACAGCCATTGGGAAACTGGTCAAGGAAACCAGCAGGGAGGGCTGGGAGGGCTGGGAAGGGCTGGGAGGGCCAGAAATCCTGGAAGTCATTGTAGATAAGCTAGCTATGATCATCACAAACTGAGAAGATTTGGATGGATAAATGTAGCTAAATGCAGCTAAATCCCAACGAGCTGCTACGTATTCTGCTCATGGACGTGATCTGAAAGGGGTGCAGATTGACTCCACAAGCAGGGTTCACAGGCACCTGGGGCTGCATATGAAGAATTCAATGCAAGCCAAGCTGTTGGTCAAAGGTTACTGATGCCTTCAACTGTTTCATCAACAATTGCGATGAACATCTATCAATTATCGTCTAGCCATAGTGAATCGGCGGTCGTAACACCCCCAACATTGATCATTTTCATTGTCCCCACTGTTGGAAGATGAATCATGTCATATTGGCCATGAGCTACCATGTGGGATGCTGGCGACAGTCAATGTCTTCACACCACATTCATCAATGAATCCGTGCTTTTCTCACACCTCAACCGTTCATCATGCTCATCATTCCCTTGTTCAAAGCTGTGATATCTAGATTGATCAACGGTTCTTCCTCGAAACAGGGAGTTGATGATGGGATGATAGCCAGTTGGCTATGGCTATCATGGTGAATTTCGCCATGAGTAGCTTATCATCATCCCATGGTAGCCATAGCCATGGGTGATCCCGCCATGGCCATCGCCACCCCCCCGTGGGTCAGGAGACCGAACGTCGCCTGCAGCAGTTGTCCTCCCCATGGGCTTCGCTTCAGCCCGGGCTGGACCTGGAAAACCGCCAGGGGAAGAGGGCCACGGTGCTGCAGGCGGTCCATCCGGGGAAACGGTGGAGCAATGGTGGATCAAATAGTGGATCTAGATGGTGGAATGGTTGATTTGAATGGTTGATTTGAATGGTGGATTTGAATGCTTGGTGATTTTAGTGGTTGATGATTTTAGTGGTTGATCTATTTTGTTGATCTGAATGGTTGATAATCTGAATGGTTGATGATGTTGATGGTCGGCAATTGATATTGATCGGCCACTCCTAGGGATGATGAAAGGCTTGTGGTTGATCCATGGTTGGTGAAGGGTTAACGATGGCGAAAGCTCCTTTTCGATTGGTTGGACCGACCTATGCAGGTGCGCTTTGAGAAGAAGTTCGAGCCGGTCAGCCTAGAGGCGAGGCACCAGTGGTTTCCTCCATGGAACTTCCCAGGTCTGGGTTTCACCAGGGCTGTGCTGCTTGGCTTCCACCGTCTTCCAGCTTTCACCAGCAGGTCTTCCAGGAATTTTCTCCATATTTTGACTGTTGGTTTTGGTGGGTCAGATGTGTTGCTAGTCATTTTCAGAAATTTTCTGTTGGTTTTGGTGCTTGGTCTGGTGGCTGGGGAAAGCTGGTGCAGGTTCAGTGGACCAATGGCAAGAGGCAGACGGCCACAAAGCTCAGCACCACCAAGGAGGAGGATCGACAGCGCTGCATTGGTTGCGACTTCACGTCTGCCACAGGGCCGGGTCTCTATGAAGTCTATGAAGCTGTTCATTTCATATCACTTCTAGATTTTGTTCTAAGAAATGATCTCCGACTTTGGATTTCCAGAATTTTGGAGACATGCCAAGATAATTGCATGTTATTGGCGATCGTCCCTTGCGTTGGCCGAGTCACTGCGACCCAGCAGTCTCACTCTGTGCCCCTAACAGCTTGGTGACCCCCCATGGCCCAGGATGAAGTGTTTCTACGCGCTGAGTTCCAAGAGGCGAAAGCTGCCCCATGGGCTAGTGGAACTGTGGGGATTGCAACCTCCATTTCTGTGGGGTCTACCCTTTATGAATGGGGATTGCATTCACCAGTTGGATGCTCATCACTGCGCGCAGCAATCGCCCAAAATCTCGCACTGCCCAGTTTCCACCGTTGCTCATGGCCTTTCTGCAGGGCGATTCTCACGAGTTTTCCGTGCAGAAGTTGCCGTGGAAAGACACGCCCGATGATGTTGCGGAAGAGATGCGCTTTGTGGTTGTGGTGTTGCTTGGCGGCTTTCGGTTGGTCATGGGGGACAGATTTGTGTTTCTTCCAACTCAAGGTGGTGTGTGAATATGGATCTACCATGATCTACCAGTCACATGACTGAACTCTGGTGGCTTCCTCCATCTCCATCTCACCCCTTTTTCGTGATGAGGATGTATCTCCGCATGGATCCAAGATGACCCATGTTGCAGCGGAATTTTGACCGTTCGGACGTCTTGGTTTCAAGCACTGAAGGTTGTCCTCCTTCACATCCAGAGAGAAGGGAAGCTCCTTGTTGGGAAGGCTCTGGGGTGGCATGGAGGTCTTTGAGAGTTTGTGCACGGTTGCGGAAGGAGGGAGCCCCTAGGGAACGTTCACCCAAAAACAGGACTTCTGGCACAACAGATGAAACACGGTGGAAGCTCACGGAGAGATGTATGCATATATCTATATATATATATATATGCGTATGCATTTATTTCTTTGGATATAGGGATGAGGGTCCAAACTAAGCCGAAAGTATACAATTCCTTGTTGACTAAGGATTATGGCATTCAAATCATCCTTCTACCAGCTTTGGATAAAAATCTATAAGCTGGTGGTTTTCTTAGCTGTTGCACCTTCGTTCAAATCAGCAAGGACTATCAGCTACATGGGTGTCATACTTAATGCGAATATAAAGTATCCATATTGAGCGATCAGTAATCATGCAGTATACATGCAAATCAATGCTAAGCAAATCTACTTAGCAATGGCGTATGTAGTTAACCAGCATGCAAATCATTGCTAATAAGTATATATCAAAAGCTATAAGTAGCTAAGCTGACTTATAGCTTAGCTTATAAAATCAGTAGCTTAGCTTTTTCTTTTTGCTTAGCTGGTGTCAGGTTGGGGAGCTCTTTGCGCAGCTCCAATGCGCAACTGCGTTGCAGTGGCTGCTGCACCACCACGAGCCTCGGTATCCACTGGGGTTCTGTTCTCAGGGCGAATGGTAGGTCCAAGTAGAGAATTTTGGTGAGATTTACTGAAAATGCAATCCACTGGGGAGAATTTTGGAAACCATTCAACTAATTTAAAACTAATTAGGTCCAAGTAGCTCTCATAATTTAAGGATGAAAACATGAAATGTAGTTGAGAGCAAGTGTAATCGTCAATTTTGTTCTCGTGATTCGATTGGTGAGTTGATGGGAAAGACGGCCCAGGAAACCCTTGTTTCGATTCAACCACCAGTGATAGGGGTTTCCCAGGTCGATTTTCCCACCAACCATTTCGGAGAATGCTGGCTACGAAAAAAGTTGGCAGCACTCAAGTAGACAAACACATGGGCTTTCTGAACCTCAATGATGACTTGAAACTGTCAATTCCACGGTTGGTTGTTGATGCGGATGAGTTTGTTGATGGGGTTGATTCATGTTGATTCAGTTGATCGATCCTGGCACTGTGGAGCTTCCCAACCTCCCTGGCTTGGCCCATTGGACTCACAACCTGCCTGTGCTTCGCCCAGGATTCCCTTGGTTCTGGGAGGCGGGGCCTCGGCGCTCCGTTTGGCCAGCCATTTGCGCGAGGGTTTGTCGACACGGTCACCGTGGTGGATGCCTTTCTACCAAGCCGAGGGCAAGGCGGAGGTCCCAGCGTTGATGGAGCAGATCACGCAGGATGGCTGAGATGGGGTCAGAGGTCGCTGTAAGCAGGGCGTATGGCTATGGGATGATTTGAGGGCTATGATTCCAGGGAGTGGTGTGAGGCCATGGTGGTTGAACCCTGATCATCTCGTTGGAAAATGGCTTGAGGACCAGGTGCCATGCCCTGGAAGGACCTGGGGGGATGGCTGAAAAGCTGGGATGAGCTTGAGGCGCGGCCGAAGACGGGCATGTGGATGAAAGCTTTTCTCTGGATACTGAAGAAAAAGAAGAAATCATAACAAGAATGATACAGTAAGGACACAACAGTAATAGTAATAATCATCTAAGAACAAGAATGATACAGTAATAGCAATAAGGAATGCAACAACAACAACAACAACAACAACAACAACAACAACAACAACAACAACAACAACAACAACAACAACAACAACAACAACAACAACAACAACATTGAACCCTGATCATCTCGTTGGAAAATGGCTTGAGGACCAGGTGCCATGCCCTGGAAGGACCTGGGGGGATGGCTGAAAAGCTGGGATGAGCTTGAGGCGCGGCCGAAGACGGGCATGTGGATGAAAGCTTTTCTCTGGATACTGAAGAAAAAGAAGAAATCATAACAAGAATGATACAGTAAGGACACAACAGTAATAGTAATAATCATCTAAGAACAAGAATGATACAGTAATAACAACAACAACTACAACAACAACAACAACAACAACAACAACAACAACAACACCACCAACAACAACAACAGGAATTCACACTCATGAGCAGAAAAGTAGCAACAAGGAAACAAGAACCTTAAGAATCTCCAGAACAAATCTTTTGGATTTTTTTTCTCCAAATCTTCTGCGGCGCTTCGCCAGGGCACCAGTCAGCAGTGTGTCTCCTTGGGCCACCGTGCAGCCTCCGTGGGCTCGGGCTTTCTGGAGACGCCCACGGGACCAGCTTCCTGGAACATCAGGATGCGCTCGCATGGGGAGGCACGATGCGCGATGACCTTGCAACCCCTGAAGTTGTTGGGTACCCAAGTGTCTTCAGAGATTTTGGGCTTGCAAGTTCTGATTTTGGGTCAATTTGTTTTTGAGATCTTTGCGGGACCATGTAAGGGCCAAGCATCCCATGTCATCCGGCTGCTTGCGCGACTGGTGTTCCTGTTTCTAAAGGCCCATTCCCGAGGAATGACCTGCGTTTGAAGTTCTCACAAGCCATTCAACGGCCGCATCACTCGATTTGGCAACCAGTGTTTACCACTACCACCCATCAGTGAAAATTACTCGCCATTGCTAACCATGTATGAACATGTTTAACCAGTACTGTCACTTTGAATGTGAGGCAATTTTGCATGCTCCCAGCAGTCTCTCAACTTTGGGAGGCTTCAGAAATGGGTGGACATTGTGTCCTGTACAAGGGTGAGCCGCTTGATCCTGAAGTCAGTTCGCCAACAGTTTGGCTGCAAGAGCCAACTGTTTGCCCACAGGGCCATCTGAGGTTGTGCTGACATAATAATTCATAATATGGTTTTTGTCAAAAAAATGGTGTATCCCCAAAACTGGTGGCATTTGATGAATAATGGCTGGTGGAATGCTTATTAAAAACCACCATGGACAAGCCACTATGACATGATCATTCTGAGAGCTGGCTACCCAACCAGGGCTGGCTCTCCAAGAAATCGCCAGCCCGAGGCTTCCAAGACGAGATCTCTGGGTGGATGGCCAGGAGTATTGCCTCACAACGTGTGAGCCGCCAAGCGTCAGTTGCTGGGACTGGATGGCCTCAGGGCTCCCACAGCAGCGGGCCCATGTGTTCAACCTGCGCGCAGCTCATGTTGTGATTCATCCACTTGGTTTTTGATGATCAGCAGCAACCATTGACCAAAGATTTTCGGTAAGAAGCCATTCACCAACCAATTGCCAACCAATCCACGTGATTCACAAAAAACCTTTAAACACGAGAAATGCGTCCATTGTGGTTAACCAACTGCCAGCCAACATTGTTAACCAACTGCCAACTCAGTGATCCCCCGTGGCAAGGCCTTGCATGCCAGAACATCGACGACTGGAGACGTGCGCTGGAGATTTCATTGGCGCTGGAGCGCAGTGAACATGCTGGGACCCAAACCGGTGACGAGGGGCCCCTTAAGTCGCCTGAAGTCCGGATTGGAGACATTGCAACAGCGCAAGAATGGGTTGGCTAGTGAGGAACTCGTTGGTTAACATTGCTTAGAAGGTCAAACAGTGTCGGATTTGCAATGCTCTCAGGACATGACATGTGGGTGCCGTCATGTTGGCCATGTCAGCAATTCGTCGCAATCGCATTTGATTATCCTGAATTGACGATGTGATCTTAGCAGCCAGCGTGAAACTTGGAGCTGTACAGGTGCATGAACAGGCCCAGGCAACTTCCCAATCCAAAGCCCTGAATTTTCAGGTCGTGGCATCAGATCTCCGCAAGCCATGTTATCATGGCACATGATGGCAAACGATGGTATATGATGGTCGTTTATGTCTTGAATGAGTTCACCCTCATGTAACCATCATATACCATGGCACATGATGCATATAAACACATATAAACCATATAATTATATTTATATCATATTTGTTATCACCGGCATATTTGAATGATGGCAGATGTTATCATGGCACATGATGCCAAGTCTTTCCACCCTTTCCGCCATGGCACCCCTTCAACACCACCAGGAGAAGTTGGCTCAGCAGCTGCGCGCCACCTCCCTGGCTGCGCTGGCGCAGGGGGCCGCCATCCCCGAGTGGGTCACCAAGCTGCGGACCATGGCGGCAGCAGTGACGCCACCCAGGTGGGGAGAGATCCCAAGGTGGCCCCATGTTGCAGGGATGAATTTTGACGAGTCATGGATTGATATATCTCATATTTGTAGATTGTAGAGTTTATAAAATTTTTGGTTGATTTATTCGTTACATTACCTACTATCATATGGCATTCTATTGGTATTGCAGCATGTTATATTTTTGACCATTGCAGCAAATATAGACAAACATGGATCATGAAATATCAATTTTCGTATTTTGTCAGTTTGACTGTTTGACCCTGGCAGGATGGACGAGAAGATGCTTCAATCCTTTACCAGGCAGGCTGCGACATTCTCGTATCCCTTTCTGGCCCACTCATCGTTTCAGAGTGTAAGAGCTTGAAACTCAACAAGTTGGAAGTCTGAATTCCAGCATTTTTTGCCCATGTCGATCAACACCAAGTTATGTCATAGCCTAGTATATCCCAGCAATCTGACAATCAGCAGCCCATCTTTGGATTCTTTACGCAGGTGTTTTGCCGTAGGTAGCACCCTAGGCACAGCATCCCAGGTCACGGAACGGGTCCCAGTGCGAGGGTTGCAACTGAGGTTGTCCCCTGGTGAGCGGGCAGCCATGGCAGCGCGTCTCAGAGGATTGAGTGGCGGCTTACAGCGTTTCACGGCAGGGAACAGCTGGGGGTGAAGTCAACCACGGTCAGCGCAGGTTTGGAACTCACCAGCTATCCACAAAATGAACCCACCAACTGTGGGATAGTTTGATCTCTTTACTGGAGTTCTATTTGAACTGCTGAGCTGTGGGGGGTTGCTCAACTGGTAACGCTGCGTGCTCCCAATGTCTGCGAGGCACGGCCAACGCGATCAAGGATGCAGCAGAGCTTCAGCAAGCAGCGGAGCAGGCCACCACCGATGCCAAGCATCGATAGTCCCTGCTCTTGGTATGCCCAGCGGCTCACTTTTGACGTTTGGCGGGTGGTTTCAAACATGTTAACTGTTAATTTTCCCCAGTATTTGGGATGGTTGGGTGATTGACAATTTTTCCTCAGAGGGTTGAAACTGTGTTGAGCTTCAACTACGACATGGTGGTGCTACGACATGTGATCCATACCATGCATCCGACATGTGTCAGGGTGGATCCGCTTGGGATTTCTCCCTACATCCCTGAGCAGGAGCCTTCCAGTGCGGCCTGGCTCAGACGCGCCGCGCAGATGAAGTACGGGGTCAAGGTGCTCCAACGAGCCAAAAAGCACTTGGAAGCAGAAGATCAGGACACAGCTGGAACGCCATCAGCGGAGATCATCTGAGAGAGGTGCCATGATGTGCCATGATGTGCCCGGAGTATCAGTGGATGATAGCCAGGCAGAACCCCACAACCTGTTCACTGAGCACCTCATGGTGTCTCCCCATGGAGGATCTCTGGTTGAAACAGTTGGACACCTTGGCATCTCTGAAGCCACCGGAGGGCGAGCTCTTGGACCTTCCGAGGCTTGGCAGGTGGCTGGTGCTGGCCATGGGATGCCACGGGTGATTCATGGCAGTTCATGGTTATAGTGCTGATTGGTGGGTGGTTAGTGAGTAGTTCCAATCATTAACAGTTGCTGAGTTGTGGATGGTTGATGGTGGATAGACCATGGTTAAACCTGATCCCAAGAGTGATGCTGGTTGGTGATTGGTCAATGATGGCTTGTGAATGGACAGGAAAAGTCATCGACACTCACATTTCTGTCAATAGCCGAAGTTTACGATGGCGGGATGGCCGTTTGGAGCCGGGATGGAACTTGTTTGCCCTCGCAAGATTTGCAAAAGGTTCCAAGTAGCAAACAACAAATTTGGGGAAGCCAATTGCAAGGGTGAGATGACAAAAATCAACCTAATTTGATCAAACAAACTTGAGTTTCCAGGGTGAGATGGTGGAAGCACTGGACAGACTTGGAGCAGTGCTGCAACCTGAAAACCGGCCACCACCAACTCGTCTGGGGTGCAACCGCGTGATGGTTGTGGTGCTGCTGAGGACATCCATTGTCACGGGCTGCTCCATGCAGCACCAGATGCAGGAGACGCAAAGGATGGCGTCTGAACTCAGGACGTGGCAGGGATTTCATCACCTGGTGTTGCACCACAATAAGATCAACAAGTTTGACCACAAATGACTGATTTACCATCAAACAAAGGTTAATGGATCCATGGATCCCTCATGAATGATGTAAAACATGGTACCAGCTATCATTTTCCATGGCTGGAGTGCTAGGGAAACTGCTGGGGAAACCAACTGAATCATGGTGTTGAACAGGGCGTGGGTGTTCTGGAAGAACAGCTATCATCCTTCGGTCAGAAACGAGGAGAAGACGCAACCAGATCTCATGGCACAGCTGGGAACAGTAGAGGCACGATCACCATGAGGTGACAGAATCAGCACTAATCAACCGCCAGTAGCCATCACGATATATATCCCTTTCAGCCACGGAAACTAAATGACCGTCAACCAACCAACCAAGCAAGTTCTCATATCCCCAATGGGAACAAAAAGTCTTGGTGATGAACCCCTATTATTACCCGTTCTCACCCATCGTTGGCCATCAGCCAGCTAGTATCGCCGGTCAAGCTTCATACTTATCCACATGTTCAACCAGAGGTAACCATAGAAATCTTATAGGTTTCCCGAACGTAGTCAATTCAACTTTTAAACCATTATTAACCGTCAGGTTTTTCGTGTTGGTAAGGATTGTTAGCTAACCCTAGCTAACATGACATGGCTATCCCATGCTAACCTCATGGGGGTTTCCATGATTTATATGAGTTCTTCAAGGCTCAAATCCCATAGCTTTCCCATTCTTTTCCATCGATTTCCTTATGTTTTCGACCGGTTTCCCTCATTTTTGCCATGGCGCCTCCTCTAGGCTCCCATTTTTGCCGGGTGAGATGCTCGTTTTTCCCCATAGGTTTCCTCCATTTTCCATAAGTTTCCATAGGTTTCCCACCAGTTTCCCCCACCACAGGTGGGCTGCTCACCTGCCACGGCCAAGCTCCCACCCTGGGGTTCCCAGCGCCAGGAAGCTCCGTCCCTCAGAGGCGCTCTACGCAGCGGGCGCCGTGGGAGTGGCGTTGCGCTGCCGACGCTCCGATGCCGCGGAGGTGGAGCCGTGGCGCCTTGCCGTGGTGAAGCCAGGGAGAGCTGGGGAGAGCTGGGGAGAGCTGGGAATCAGCTGGGCATAAGGTACACTATGCATTCTAGCTTGTATAAGCCCATACAATAGCATTCTTCAGCTGGGAATCCATAGCAAATAGGCTACGAGGTGGGTATAAGGTTGGTGTAAGCTATGGATAGCTGTGGATAGCTGGGTTCATAGGAAAACATATGATATCCAATGGGTTTATGAAGCAGATCCGCATTGTTAGGGCTCTTGTTTTGTGAGTCAAGGCCGATGCTGTTGATTTATGGTCAGATGCATCGCATGGCGCTGGAGATTTCTCACTTTGCTGAGGCTTCTCGTGGTGGAGTATGTTCGCACCTCAGTGCAATCGCAGTCTCCCAAGTCCATGCACTTGCTGCTTAGGATCAACAAGAGCAACATTGCTTGGTGCTGCTGTGATGCTAGTGATGACTGTCTTAGCTACCTCTTGATACCTGATAACAAGCCAAAATGGTTCACCAGGATTAGCACTGCTTAATGCTGTTTGACCATAGCTATTTCTGATGGACCATTGGCCAACTATCAGGTATCATGGCGAATCCTGACACCTAAGCATCCATTGGTGAACCAATGGACGGCTACAACTGTCCAGTTGTCGCCATGGCGAGGTCTCCCTATCCTGGGTGGACACCGCAAGCGCCGCGCTGGCGCTGGACGCGGGGTCGGAGCTGCGAGACGATGCTGGGGAGGCCATGGGATGCCCACGGCGGTGATTAGGACAGTCATCATGGTGAATCAGTTGATACATGTTGGTACTAATGGATGATTAAGATTGATTAAGGCAAATGATGATCAACTTACCAGATGATGAGAATGATGATTACTAGGAATGATGATGATATGATGATTACTGCTGGACAATGGTTAGAAATTGACAGTCAGGGCTTCATGATCAGTGATTGACAGTCAGGGCTTAATGCCTTGTTCAGTGGACTAATTGGGGATGCAGAATCACTGGGTGGCTCATAGTGGCTGATAACGGTCACAATCACAACCAACGCGCCTCAATGATTGGCGTATGGTCAATCAGAAACACCAACATCCATTTAACTAACATAACCTCTCCGGTACATCAAGTATGATCAAGTACGTTGTTGATATTACTATGGTCATACTTGATGTTGATTTGACTAACACAACCGTTACATAGTAACTATGGTTGTTCATGTTGACGATTGGCCAACGACGCTGGAACAACATGGGGTTCAGCTTCTGGCAGCACAGCCTCCACCGCTGCGAGCAGGTGGCGCCAGACGTGGCCTTGTTGCAATGCGAGCCCAAGGACGCCTGGAGCATCGCCCTGGCATCGCCTGGCGCCACTGTGATGGTGAGCTGATGGTAGGGATGGATGATAGCCATTGATGATTGGGGTGATGATTTGGTTGATGATGGGTGGTACTAGTTGGTGATGTTCGATGATGATGATGATGATGATGATGATGATGATGATGATGATGATGATGATGATGATGATTGTTGTTGTCGGGTCATTTGCGATGACTTCAGCCACTTGAAAGTCATTGTGAGGCGACAGCATTTTTGGAATGTGTCGATTTGGTTCTTCAGCCGCTGAACTGAACTAATCATGGGATGCTGTCCGCACGTTACTGAGGAGTTCTATCATTGGCTCCTTGTCTGAATTCGGTGGCCGCTTGGGACCTGGCAGAAGAGCGGAGGCAGTCATCATGGTTGACATGGGCGTAAGGTGGTCCATGGGAACAGTGCAGGGGGCCACTTGTAGCTTTTTGTGTCTTGCAGATGCCGAGGTTTGTCACATCTGAGATGTACAAGAGCCCCTTGGAAGCATTGGGTGGGTGGACCCCAGGATGGTGACATGGCCACAGTCACCACCAGCAGCTGAGGGGCCAGCTATCAGCTGCAGATGAGCTTTTTTGCATATCCTGAGGCTATCTGGCCATGGTCTTCACGCGCAATCCTTTGGGTCAGGTTCCAGGCTGGATCCAAGCTATGCGACATGAGCAACCAAACACATGACATGAAAATTGATGAAAATGGTCATGGAATGTCATGGACATATGGACACATGCTATTTAGATCCGCAGTGGAGGAGTTAGACGTGATAAATTGCTGAGCTCATCAATGGTCATGTTGATGAACGCTGATCATCTCAGCGCTGGGCCATGCTTCAACGGGCCGCAGGACAGTCCTTCGCGCTGCCGGTGATTCTCTGGGTGAAGACCGCTGAGCTGCTGATCGGTCGCACGCCCAAAGGCGCTGGCGCCGAGATGCCCAAGGAGGACACGGCGGTGGGAGCTCCTGGGGCCATGGGAAGCCGTTGGGAGCCAGGGAGCTGCCATTGGAAACCGCTGGAGGTGATGGACATCGTAAGATGCGACCAGGTCTCATAGATTCTTCGGGAGCTGCCAGGGGTACCATGAACTCAACCCCTGAAGCGACCGAAGGAGGAAGAGTGGTTTCGCCAGATGCTGCGAACACATCTGGCAGCGATGCACACTGTGAAGCAACTCACGCACTCAAGAGGCGGCTCAGATTCCTGTCAATTCGATGATCGTTCCCTGGGTGACTATTTCCGTGACAATTTGGTCATTTGAACGGGTGATTTGCCTTCAAACATAGACCTGGTTTGATGATTATGGACCTCCCATTGCTGTGGCTGTGGGTCCTATCCTTTAACTATTGACGATTGCCGGCCAGCAACCACCAAGCAGCCATGAATCGATCAGAGAGAAAGATGCGCTCTTTCGACCAAGATGACCCTAGGCATCGCACGATGAAAAACGTGGAAAGCCAAACAATCAATCGCCCATTAACTGGCCATTTGACTTTCGACCGTCATTTTATTGAGCACCATTCATCAACGAAACAATTTGATAATGAAACCAGATAGATAGATAGATGGATGGATGGATGGATGGATGGATGGATGGATGGATGGATGGATGGATAGATAGATAGATATCAACATCATCAATCGCTAGATTGTCATCCATCAGCCATTGGCTCGTCAATGGCAACTATATCGACTCGCAGCCGCAGGCAGCATCGAACAGTTGGCCGAAGCTCTGAGCCAAAGTGAGCCCGCGGAAGCGTTGACGGAAGCCGAAGGACGGGGGCCGAGGTGGGTTCCAAGCTGCAGCTGGGTGGCCACGAGTGCAAGTGATCAGCTCGTTTCAGGGCTCGTTTCAGCTTGTGGTTCAGGTTGGTTCAGTTGATGATGTGGGTTGACGACCAAAAACCTAGGTTGATTCCAAGTTGTGGTTGATGATGATAGGTTTTGATCAACCCTTGAAGTGATCTGAACTGGGACCCTGACCAACTCATCAGCCTCTGAGCTCGAACTGCAGCACAGCTCCATGGTTTGTGGAGAAACTTGCAGGAGAGACTTCAGAGAGCCATGGCAGTAAGAGATTGCAATCTCCAGTTGTCATCTAATCAAGTCATTCGATATATACATATACATTTACAAATGAATAAGCAATTGAATCATTTCATCCTTCCCTTCTCATATTTCCCTCCTTAGATTATAGATAGGGCTTTGCGGGAGGAGTGAGCTGACAGCATTGACCATTGTCGTAGCTATCAATCACTATTGATTATCATCAATCAGTTTGGCACAAACTCTTAACTAACATCATCAAACATGATAGTTATTCACGGCAAGCTTGGCTAGGCGTACATGGAGAGAGAGATTCATTGCCGTCCACCATCCCATGGGGATGGCATTTGGGAGGCCCCGCCCCACAGCGCCCCCAGGAGGTCCGCAGTCGGTGTGTTTGGCCCTCGCGAGTTGTTGCTTCTCCAAGACCTCGCTGCAGACCTTCTGGGGCCGCCGTGGCATTGAGACGCTATGCTCAGCCGCGGGCGGTTTCAAGGGGGGGCAATCCCTGGGCTAGCGGTTTTCTCATAGTAGTTAGGAATAGTACTTGGTGGTTCAGGTTTCAACCAACCCCCGGGATAAAACCCGTTGCTCATAGTAGTTGATAGTGGGTAATAGGGTCAATAGTGGATCTGAAGCACCAAGACATAGTTTCTGAAGCTTCCTGTTTGCCAGACCAACGGCTCAGCGATGCTGCTTGCTGAATAGCCTGCAGTTGATCGCCTCAGCCCCTGCTGACCTCCAAGAGACGGTAATGGAGAGAGAGAGGTTAATTTGTGACCCAACCAGTGGTTTTTTCAAGAACCATCATTGAGTGGTGATTCATGATGGTTATGGTTAGTTGATGTTGACCATCTTGAAACGATGAATGGCTCATGGTTTCCATTTCGCGACTGATGACTGATGTGATGGATATCCTCAGATTGCGTGATCATCAACCGTCTCCAGCAGGGTGACCACCGATGTGTCCATGGCTTTAGCTGCCAAAGGCGCGCCAACTCCAGAACTCTTCAGCGTGCCTGGGCGGCGTTTTGGGGACGCGTCGCGGATGTCCCCAGTCGGTGCACCTCAAACAAGCAACACAATAAGGACTGATACAACGGCAACCCAAGATGATCAGAAACCATTAGCTTGCAACATGCCACAGTGGCACAACTGGTAACCACCATAAATCATCATAAGCAATTTAAAACCCAGCATTCAAAAGCTGAAAATCCATCACTGAAGCACCAGTATTTGCCGTAAAAATTATCACCATAAACCATCTTGAACCCAGTATTCACCATCCCATGGTGAGTCATCACCAGTGATGAGTCATCACCATGATTCCCATCCATTCCCCAGCCCAAAACCCATGATGAGTCATCACCTGGGCATCCTGGGCAGGTGCCAACTCGCGCAGCCTCAATCGACAAGGCAGCGACCTGAACGAGGCGCCGAGGGGGAGCCTTGGATGGGTCCACTGTCCCATGAGTTCCTCGGATGATGATGGCCATTACCCGGTGGATTGCTGACCATCATAATCCTAGTATGCTGATTAACCAAGTGGATCCATTGATCCATTAATCCTGGTAAATCCACCTTGGATTTAACAAATTGTTACCCATCCAAGTGGACCCATCCAAAGGGAAACTATCAATAACAGGGTGATTATTACCGTAAGTGGTTATGAAACATTACCTGATGGTTATTCACCAGTGGGTAGATATAGTAGCTGGGTATGATGATGTTTATTAACCAGCTAGTAGCCACTAACCCCGTAGCATTGTACTTAGGATAACCCGTAGCAGTAATGTTGAAACCAGTGGTTTGTAGAGAAACGCCCGGTTCATCTCACGAAGTTGTTGAGAACCCTGCAGTACAATGGCATATGGTGGCAATGAATGCTCCCAGTCTCTTGAGCATTCTCGCTGTTGAAGCAACAGTTCCCGCTGTTGAACCAGCAATTCTTGCTGTTGCAACTGGTTCTCATCTTCCGCCCAAAATCAGCATTTTTTTTGAAATATCCGAAGTGTTGTTGCAAGACTGAGGCTTTTGAAGTACTTGGGGGGATCTTTTAGGGCCGAAGGTGCTGCCTTGCCCCGAGGATGCTGCCAATTGGCCCCGGCGCTTGCGGCGCTTGGCCCTGGCCATGATGGCAGAGGTGGGGATGTCCTGGTCGCTGTGGGTCAGCTGCATCTCCCGTTGATGCATGCGGCAGTTCTATCAGTGATCAGATGTGATTCGTGATGAAATGATTTTTTCGCTGATGAGGGGTGCTTTGAATTTGGAGCCCTTCAATCTCTTGTTTCCCAACGGAAGATCGAAAAGGCAACAGATGACGTCCCGCTCAAGCAAGGTTGCCAGTTTTTAGATGTTCACAGCGATCTGGCGTACCTGTTTGTATCCATCATTGTGTTCCCAATAGCTTGGTTAATGCACTTATGCACATATTGCCATGACATTGCAGTTGGTATAACGCCCTTGGACTATTGACTATTATTCCCTCTTATATCCTATTATTAACCATTAAGATCCTAAGTTGGCTGCTAGGGGGATTATTTCTTATTAAGTCAATGGTCCCCCTGTTATATCTTATGTTTTATATCAACCATCAGCAATTGGTTATTCCCCAGCCATGTTCTTAACCAGTAAGGTCCATTTAAGCCAATTAACTTCCATCTTAATGGCTATATGCAGATTATTAACCAATCATGCGACTATTAAATACTAACCCGGTCCTCAATGGTTATTCCACATTATTGACCAACAAATAACCTAAGATCCTAGGAAAAGCCTGTTATCAACCGTTCAGGTCCTCAATACGATTGGGTTTACGAATTAATCCATGAACCATTGATTCTTGATCCTATGGACCACTATTGATAAAATAACCATTGATTCTTAAGTGCATTGTATTCCTGAACTGTGGTTTCAAACGGTGCTGTTACCTGCTCCCATTGATCCTTAACTGTGCCCATTGAAACCACTGCCAGGCCGTGTCCCGCGCCTGTCGCCGCCTGGTGCGTTCGCTTTGCATCTCGGCGCTCTCAGGTGAGGTCCCCCTGCGGCCCCCATGGTCCCGTGCCCGGTGGCTGTGGGTCAAGCAGCTAGGGATCAGCACACTGAATGCTTAATAGTAGGGAATCAGCAGCAACAATACTAGGGAGGTTATAGTATACTGACTAGGATCAAGAATGGATGCTTGTTGGTTAGTTGGATTCGCAATCAGCAATGTTTCACAATAATGGGTGGGGATATGCGAAATGACCATCAAGTTGATCGGGGATAGTAGCCAGCAATGGCTGAAATACAATGGTTGATGTTGGTACACCAGGGGTACAAGGTATTGACCCACAGCCAAATGTTCCCTAAATTGAGCAGTTCCCCAATTTCCTTTGGATTCCCTTGGTTTTGTAATTCCATTATTCACTTAATTCCTCTTCCTTGCCTTCTTACATTCCTGCATTTTGCTCGTTCATCCCCTTATTCGCTTCCCCTAATTCCCGCTCAATTTTCCTGCTCCCCGTAATTCATATTTATTTTGTATTTTCCCGGATACGTCGTTCACTCAATGCACTTGTTCAGCATTTTGCGGAATGATGGTAGGTCGATAGTAATAAACCACTCGTTTAACCTGATTCATCATAAAATATAGGAGGTTTGTTCATGTGGATCTAACCTTATCTAGGGATGTCAACCTGCTTCATTTCAGGATGTCCCTACACCCAAGGTACTCCGGAAACTGAAGCTGACGTCTTGAAGAAGTTGCTCTGGAATGCCCTAGGCCAGGCTGCAGTATACGGGCGTCATCTCCATGGGACCCTGGGAGCCGGGATGCTGCCAGAGAGAAATACAACTCCAGCCATTTTACATCTGGTTGTGGGATGTTGTGGGTCAATAATATTAGCCATCAAAAAAAGGGCTAAGTGAACCTGGATTGGTCACTTAGGGGATGTAAACAGCTGGGGTGCCAGGGTTTTGAGCCGTACCATAAGATTCTGCCCATGTTTTTACATTTGTCACGGTGCCTATTTGCATTGCTTGCCCACGTGCATGTGGCATCATATGTATATGCAGCCATGTTGATTACCAATCATAAATCGCCATGAGCCATCGTCAACTAACATGAATAAAACATAATAAACCATCATGAACCATCATCAACCATCATTCATCATCAAACACCATCATAGACTACCATAAACCATCAAAAGCCAGCATGGAAGATGCACCTGCCATGCGCCTGTCATCACCTGCAGGTGTGGAGGAGTCCTCCATTGCCCAAGTGACGCCTTTGGGCGAGCCGGAGCCACCTGCCTTGGCCAAGCCGGACACCCGGCCAATGGCCTGGGGGCTGGGGTTTTGTCAGTTCATGTCGGCAAGCTCCACATTTTTGGCAACGCACCACTGGTTGACTTGGGCCCAACCTGGCACCTGGAGCGGCCAGGAGGGCCACTCCGATGACTGCGACGTTGCGCACGTGCAACGCCGCTCTGCGTTGCTGTTTGCTCCGCAGGGCAAGTACTTCCAGGTGCAGCTGGGTTGATCAGCGGCTTGGAGGGATCCTGGTGTGCACATCAAGAGGCGCAAAATGATCATCTAGGGGTTTCTCAAAAATAGGACCCCCCGACATGGTTGGTTTATTGTTTTAAATGGTTTACATTAGAGGGCATGGAGTGATGGCGCTGGAGAGAGAGAGAGAGAGAGGTGCCCTCTATTTTGAGAAGTGGCAATTTGAGGAGATTTAGGAGGAAACCCATGTGAAGCCACCCATTTTCATCTAGTTTCTTAGAACATACATGTGCCTCTCTGACTGCTGGCGCCCCCCCAAACTATGGAAACAATTGACATTTTTGGGTGATTTTCGGGGCGATCAGGTTGGGACAAAAGGCATGTTCTTAAGCCCCATTTAGTGTTATCCACGAGCATGTTCAGAATCATTACCAACCCAGTACTGAGACTGTTCAATCTATCCACTGTGAACCTTGGTGGCTAATAGCGGTCAATTAGCCACCTTGTATTTCAGTGGTCGATGAACCTTGGACAGCCAAGAATAGCGGTGGATGCAAACGATAGATGATTCGTTTCATCCGTCCCTGTGCATCATCTCCCTGCTTCGATGATGGAAGGTGGCGTTGACCAATTGCACGCCGCAAGGGGTGGTCACTCGCCTTTCACATGGCTCGGGGTGTGGAAACAAAACCTGGAAGCAGTTCAAAGATCGGTAAAGCTGCCTTTTTCAGTGGTAGCTGATGGTTTTTATTGCAGAATTGGATAGTTGTAGTGAGTTCACAAGTTCAGAGGTGTTTCAACAGTTTCAGAACTAGCCACTGCATGGTGCAGAGTTCGTACGCTGCTCCATCATTTTTGAAGGGGTGATGTTTCGATTCGCTCCGAACATGTTTCAACCCTGCAGAGGTTGGGACGCTGATGATCAAAATGGCCTTGTTGCAGCACAACCTGGATCCCAACAGCCATGAGACGGTGGAGAAGCTGATGAAGCAGCTCCTAGTCGACGAATAGTGGAACATGAGAGAACCCAGTGAACCACCATCAAGCATGAATTACCGATATATATATATATGCCAATGATACGGTGATGGTTTCTGACGGCTAACGGTTTCTAATGATGGATCATGATGGTTAAGGATCCCTAATCAAAACAATGATTCACAATTGTTACTTCTCCATGGTTCCCTGTCCAATGCACGTTTTTGGATGTCTTGGGAGAACTTCGGAGCTGCTAACAGTTCTCTCCCTCGCAGCTCAGGTTGTGGCAAAGAGAGATCTCCATGAAGGCGTGTGGCAAGGAAGATGCTGGAAGATGCTGAATATACATAGAATGCTGAAGATACAATTTGGATGTAGATCATACATAAAAGACATTAACAATAGAATGTAAATACTTGTACATAGTTATTTATTTATTTACTTATTTATTTTCATTGCTCGATTGTGAATTTCTTTTCTGCGCGAGGCCTTCGTCGAAGCGGTTCTGCCGGGCGACGTGTCGCCGGGCGCCGTTCAGGCGGCGCTCTACGTGCAGGGCCTGCGGTACCACAGCGCCTTGGAGGGCGGGGTTCCGCCGTTGGACGTGGGTGGCTGATGGATGATTAACGATCACCTTTCACCTTAGCCAACCATCAATCATCAAAACCGTTTCATCAACCATCATAAATCAGCTGGTCACCATCACCATTAATCATCATCAGCTGGTCACCTCATCACTGACCAGAATAACAACTTCCCCCTTCTCTGGTAAATCATCATCTCTGGTCACTACTGGTACCTTCTCATAGTAATATGATTATTTCTGGTCACTACCTTATCATTTCTGGTAATAACAACATATAACAACTATCTCTGCTCTGTGATGGCTCCCAGGTGCCAAGCAACGTCGCGGTGGCCTGGCTCCGCTGTCGCAGCCCGAGCAGATCCTGCGCAGCTTGGCGCGGGAGCAGCGGCACTTGGCGTATCTGGCGCCCTGGCAGCGTGCCCGGACTGGCCCCTTAAGCGTGGCGAAAAATGCTGATGAACCAAGGGGGTTTAGGTTGGCTTAGGATGGTTGAGTGCTGGTTAGTTGATGGCAATGTTGGAATGGTTCGTGGTTCATTTTGATGGTTGTTTGTCCATTCTTTAGCGGGAAATGGTGGGGTTAGAAGGGGTTAGTTGATGCTGTTGCTTTGTTTGGATGGTCAGTTTATCCTACCATCCGCCAACCATCATCCAACCCTGAACTCCATGATTTCTCTGACCTTGACCATACCTAAAACCAGCATTAACCAACCCTTGACCATGATTGACCATCATTATCAATCATTAGTCATTAGCATTTAGCCAACATAGCTTGGATGATCCCAGGTGGTGAACGTAATCCTGGTATCCAAGTAACCAACCAGCTATTCAACCGACCATTGTCCAATCATTATCTGAACATTTTTGGTTACCGGTAGATTAACCACGATTTACCATCCAACAGCCATCCCTTAGCCATCCATCAACCATCCATTGGCATCAATTAACCAACCCTTCACCAACCACGATTTACCATCCCTTAACCAACCCTTAACCGGACCCTTATCCATCCCTTCACCGGACCTTGACTGCACCCTTAACTGCACCTTGGGTTCCTTGAATAGTTCCTGTTGGTTCCCATTCTCCCAGGAACGTCTCCGCGCGAAGCTGCAAAGCCAAAGCAGCGGAAAGCGACGTGCCGTGCGCTCCGCCAACAGGTTGCGGGATGCCCCCGGGTGCCGTCCAGCCACTGGTGGTCTAGCAGGGGAACTGGTGGGGGAACTGCTGGGTCAATCCCTGGCTCAACTGGTGATCAATGCAACTAGTGATGGCGAATTGTGGGGAATTGATGGTGGATTATTGGTAAATTGCTGGTATATGCTGAGAGATATTGTGGCAATTGATGGGTGATTGGTGGATAGTGGTGAATTGATGGTGAATTGGTTGTAAATTGTTGGGAAGTTTGTCGTCAATTGATGTCAAATGATGGTGAATTGCGGATGAATTGATGGTAGACTAATAGTTGATGGTGGTAAATCGCTGATGGTGAATCATGGTGCAACTTGATGGTGAAAAAGTGAGAAGCATAAAGAATGACCAATAATAAGAGAGAAAATAGGTGGCTGCAATTGAATGATGCCCTTGCTTTTCTGCACTTTCGGATTTTCTGGTTTTGTTTGTCAGTTCGTGAAGCTAGCATTCGCAGGGAAGTCTTGATGGTGACTGCTGCATTGTGACATGGAATGGTTGGATATTTATGCAGTCACAACTATGTGCTGTTGGGCCAACCGTGGGAAGCCCTGGCAACAACAACTATTTGCTGTTTTAAATGATCATGATTTGCATTTTGTTCGACACCGAAGCTCCCTTGCTGCATCGTTCGATTCATTTTAGACAACAGTGTTCTCTTATTGGTCGTGTAAGGTAGGACATGTAAATCCACCATATTTACGCGTGTTACTGTGGATTTCCCACCGCACCGTCTTGGCTGCTCGACAAACACGCCACCGGGATTTACGCTGATCCGCCCTGGTACTGCCATGGTTGGCATTAATGTGATCGCTTGCCCGTCAGAATAAACTCTCTCCCAAGAAGCCAAGCTACTTATGCAACTGCTCAATTTTGGGGTTAAATCAGATGAGATGTTTATGAACTTGTTCGGGAAGGGACGTTCACACCACCAGTGCACCAAACTTGGGAGGCAACTGGTGCTGTCGAGCTTTTCTCCTGCGCATACTGGGCTGCCTCGGCTCTTCAATCACAAGGTCGTCGAATCCGCGGATGCACGTGGAATGCGTGGGTGTATAAGCGTTATGAAACTTAGACATTCAATTGGTTGGTTTGCAACCATCAACTGGTTGTACTACCGAGTAGCTATATCATAACCAGTAAATCAACTAGTATATAGCCATATATGAAGCGTATGAAGTTGAGTTGGTTCAATGACAAGTTTTATATTTGAACGCGTTTGCCACGGATTGATGCAATGGGTAAGCGTGTTTGGCAAGTCCTCCATCAGCATGCCATGCTGGCTGCACAGCAGCACCATTTAGGGTGCCCTGCGCCAGGAAGTGTCTGATTTGAATGCATCCCGACCTTCCTCAGAGCCTTGGCATAGCTTGGCATAGCTTGGCACCCCTTGGCATAGCTCGATCTCTTGAGTTCACCATGCGTTGCTGAGAGTGTGCGGTTTTCAGGATCAACTCGAGTTGCTTCCCAACGGATTGCTGCCGCTCGGCTTGGTTCAGCGGAGCTGCTGCGGTGTTTTTTTTTGTGTTGCTGACGGCTCCCAGGAAGCACCACTGCTGCTTTCCATCGTGCCCCCAATATCTGCAAGACATGCGCAGCGAGAAGGATAAGCTGGCGAAGGCCACATTGCAGCAGTGTTGAGAAAAATCGCCCCGTGTGGGGCCCTGTGTTTTTCCATTGGCTGCGATCATTCGAAGCTGCGTTTTCCTCAGGTTTCGGAAGACAGGGGTGGCTTGGCTGCTGCTTCAGGTGGTGTGCTGGTTCACCCATCACATCCTCGGGGTATATCCACCCCCTCCGGTGGATTACAATTTAAAGCCTTGGCCACATTCCAGAGCCACAGTGCTGGCGATAGCAAACCAAGACATGTTTGCTTTCCTTCACTGGAAAGCTGTTTGAACCATGAATTTATCATCCCTAACAACTGAACATCAATCTGAACATCAATCTGAACCATGATTCTCCCTGACTCGCCGTCATGAAGCCATCATCTCCCACCATCTCACCATCACCATCTCACCATTCACCATCTCACCATTCACCATCTCACCATGCCTCGCTGTGCCGCCATGAGTTCGCTAGTGCCGCCCCTCGCCCTTCCGAGGCCGGAACCCGGTGGTGGCACAGCGCCGTCAGGGTCTCTTCAAGCACCTTGCGCCGATGACCTGGGCGGAAGCACAGCAGCAGGACCGAGCCAAGAGATGCTGGTGGGGATGCCATGGGGGGTACCATGGGTCTTAGGTGGTAAGAAATGATGGGTTGATTGGTGGTTGAATGGTTGATGGTTAATGATGGTTAATGATGGTTGAGTGATGGTTGAGTGCTAGTTAATGATGGTTAAGTGCTAGTTGAGTGATGGTTAATGATGGTGATGGCTGGTTGGTTGTTAGTCAATAGATGTGGTTTATTGCCGACTAATGATGGGTGATCATTGATGATATGATGTGATTTCGACTGGTTAAGAGTGGCTTCATTGGTGGTTGTCGGTTGTTGCTAGTGGTTGGTGTGAGAAACAGGGACAACTCGCCCGCGTTGTAGAGCTTGATCCTTCCAGAAGGTGGCCGATGGTGGCGGCTTCAGGCACCCAGCAATGGGAACGGCCGCGGTGCAGGATGGCTATGTGCCGATGCTTCATGCCGCAGCCCATGGGGTGGCGCAGCAGCGAAGGGACAAGGAATACTTCAAGCGCAGTGTCCGAGATCAGTTGCCTGGCTGGCCATCCAGCAGCAGTGGTCCTGTAGCGATGGCCGTGGGACCATGGTTGCTACATGGGTGGCAGGTCAATAGTGGTTCCGAAGTGGATGAAAAGGGATGAACATCGTTCATGAATGGGTCAACTGTGGTTATATGACTAGTGCCAACTACTTGGGGACAACAGGGGACAACCATTAAGGGAGAGATACCACTCATATATAGCTACCAAAGAGGGTATGGTAATCCAAAAGGGTGCCACTGACCTCAGGCAGAAATCTTTGGCGAAATCGTGCACTTGGGACGGTTGATTGTCTGGAGAAAGCACTGCTCAACTGCCAGGAACTATTGTGACCACACCCTTGGTTAATGATCATTATCCATGATGGTCAGCGAACAGATGTGAATCATCACCGTCACCATCATCACCATCATCATCATCATCATCATCACCATCATCATCAATAGTCTTTTTGCTCCCTACTGTCATTGCGAATTTCTTCCCTTATCCTCAACTTTGGTTATAATCATTGGTTATCATCCCCTCTAAGGGTCATCATCATGGTTAGCCCAATGATTATAACCATCAGTCATCCCTCATATCTCATCCTCTATAGTCATCCCTTCTAATCATTGGTTATAATCATTGGTTACCCCAACTATTGCGGATCATCCCCTATAGTCATCCCTTCGAATCCCCCATGGTCCTTGACCATTCACGGATCGTCGCCAATCGGCCGCGCCGCGCCGCGATTCCCCAGGTTGGCAAAGCGGCTGACCAAACCCGCTGAGGTGCCAGACGAGCAGCAAGCAGGGTGGCATCATTGGTACATACAAACGGATATGATTAACTAACCGTTTGTATGTACCAATGATGGTATAATCAATGGTATATCATGGTATTAACCAACCATAATAGCTAGTTTAATCCAATGACTAACCAACCAATCAATGGTATTAATTAGCTGGCTAATGGTTGATAATCATGATATATCATGGTATTAACCAACCAATCCATGATTAACTAGCTGGTTAATGGTTGATAATAGGGGATGGTAAGTAACAAATATACCCAGTTGATAAAATACCAGCCAATAAAAGGTTGGTATTAAATCATTGTAAACCACCAGGTTGGTATTATGCAAATAGTTTATCTCTGGCAGTACCAGTAATATTATTGCACATCTAAATACCATAATAAACTGGTATGATATTGCTAGTACTATTGGTCACCAGTTTAATAAACAAACCAGTACTACTAGCAATGTCTTAATACAGAATCTGAAATATTAGCCAAGAATAGATATTAAAGAAGCCAATAATACCAGTTTTTATTTGCATAGCAGTTTATTCATTAATAGGTTTATGAATACCAGGTTGGTATCGTTAGGGGTACCCCTAAATCATCCAGTTTATTAAGTACTTATAGTAGCTGACCAATGATACTTTGGGCTCCCTATCTTGAGAAACCACCAAATGGCCATGGGTCAATAGTAACCATCAATAAGCAACAACAATAGGGGAAACAAGATGGGAATATGGGGGTTTCTCAAAATATGGAACCCCCCGAAATGGTTGCTTTACTACTGCACATGGCTAATAGTGGATGATTTGGGGGGACCCCTATTTTGAGAAACCACCAAATGTGTATGGGTCAAAATTACTATAATGGAAATCTATTATCAATGGCTCAAAAAAATGGATATGACCGCCAATGGCTTTTCAGATGCCAAATGAACTTGCGACCATTCATAGTCTTAATGCAACTAATGATATGAATATGTTTGAATAAATGCAGAAATGCAGATAGGTATATACTTATTTGTACAAGTAGGCATTTATATTCAACTGTATGTGTATGTCTTGCTTACTACATTTGCATATGCATGCCTTACATGCAACAATCTTAGTGGTGAAGCGCTCTGACTACAGCTCCTTGGGCTGTTTGGAATGCCAAGGGTGGGCATGTCACGTGTGTAGACCATGATGACCACGCGTGTATAGAGGTGTGCAAGCACCGTGTGGGTGTATGCAGGTGTGCATGCAAGCGCTATAAGCAACCGACATGCAGATATCGATGACATCTACCGACTTTACATGGGAGGTACTGGAAGGCAATGAACGTGTAATGAAATCCGATGCCATGCAATTAAAGCAAACAAATGCAATGCAACGAGGCTCAATGCAAATGTAAAGGTGATGTAATGTCATGTCAAGTGTGCGCGCGTATGTGCATCGTGTGTGTTACGTCATGTGGCTGCATTGCACATGCGGGTGTTTGCAAAATGGGGATGTCCCAACATTATTCATTGCCTCATTGGGTATGTTCTTTTTGGAGAAGAACTTGTTGGCAGCATTCAAAATCAACATCTGCCAAGATGCAGCAGGTGTTTGGTCTCATGGAACATCCGAGAATTTGTGGACACTTGTTCGATTCCTAAGATTTTCACCTGGAATGCACATTACGGGTGTGAGAACCGCTCTCAGAAACCGTCCGGGATCACGATGATCAACAGGTCAAGAGGTCTTTCGTTCGCGCAGCTTTTTTTTTGGCTTGTAGAAACCGCATCCCCATGGCGAGTGCAAAGCCATTGATTGAAAAGAAGGGCCACTCCAAGGCATCGATTTTCTATGGTGCGGACGAGTATTTGGAGGAGTTGAAGACGCCTGGAGCAGCAGGGATCAGCTCCTCCCCGGGTATTCTAAGACTGTTTCAAAAACCTTGAGCCCGATCATTTCGATCATTTCGATCATTACGATCATCATCATGGAGGCACTAGGCCTTTCTAAATTCATCCTGGTCTCGACCTTCTTGATCCTTCCGCCGTTGGTCCTTCGCCAAGGAAGAAGTACGAACACGACCATGAAATTGCCGCACTGAAGATGGCGCAGCCCGATGAGGGCGATCCTCATGCACCAGCCATGAGGAAAGCATCCAAGGAGAAGACCGCCCTAAGCCGTGTGAATATATATAGATTCTCTTGAAACAAAACCATTTTTTATACAACAAAATATTGAAGAGTCAATAATTATTCATATTTTCATTTTTGAGTAAAAACTCACAAGACAATGACAGTAGACCTTGCGAAGGCGATGGAAAAAAGAATTGAGTACGAAGAAGAACCTGGTTTCTTCCATGGATGTTTCAAAGGGCATCTAAAGTACTCAATTGTTTCTTCCAAGGCTCTCACGTCCAGTATGCAACATACATCGCCCATTGTCATTTCAATGGGTTATGGATGCTCACAGGAGAAGATCTTAAGCGTGGAGAAGAACGACCAGAATCGGAGCCTGAAAACTGGCCGGCTCTTTCCCGTCCCGAACAAGCCAGATCCCATGCCGCAGCTGGGCCGTTGACGAAGTTGCATGAAGTTGATCGATTTTTTTCGAAGTATTCTAAGTGTCTCTTTAAGTGTATTTTGTATTTCTGTTTTTTTCTAAGTATCTAAGTATGTAGTTTTTGTAGAGTTTTTGAGTGTCTCTAAGTATTTCTAAGTTCATCTAGGTAGCCGAACCAGCAACCACCCCCAGACAGCCATATCTGCTCTCGGGTCAGGTTCACGTCACATATCATACCTTCGCTGGACATGTACGTCTATATGTAATTTGTGTTTCATTGTCGCCATATTGATGCTATGCGGGGTATGGGGTGGGGTTGGGATCTTAAGGTTCGCTGGCACTTGCAAAGCATTTGATGCTGCATCAATGCTCATTCACACATTGCGCTGAAAGAGCTGTTTTGCTAAGCCTTTTTCGGCATCAACGCGGAAGCAGTTTTCCCTTGGCCGGAAACGCCTGTTTTGAAGTTTGCAAATTTTCTTGCCATAATGAAACCACAGACAGCCTGGCAAATACCATCATATTTGCATCTCATCAAAGACGGATCGTTCATGTCATTTCGAAGCTATGACACCCCACGGCCCCCTATCAACAGCGAACCAGGTAGTTACATGTACATACATGCCGGCATAAATGCAGACAGATATAAGCGTCGAAACATAGAAAGGACCGGAATGCCAGAATACATGAAGATATAAATAGGTAAATTTAGATACAAACATCCAAAGATATATCATCAGTGTTTGCAAAATGACTCATGGAAAAGGAATGCGAGCTGATGTGTGCAATTCCAGGGTGTCTTGGCGCAGAGATTCTGATTCATCACCATAATTCTAGGATGCTGTGCATCCAAACCTTTTTAACACACCATCAACATGAGAAAAACAAATCCTGAAAAAAATGATCGCCAGAAATCTCAAGAAGCCTTTTTTCTATCGGTATTTGCAACGAATTTGACGCTTCCACATCGATTCAGAGGGTGGACATCGGGTCGCGCCTTGATCATGTTTCTGTTTTGAAGACTGCTGATCTTTATCCATGGGCTCTCCCGACTTGAATCTTCCCCCATCACAGCACAGCGGAGGCAAAATTTGGCGTTCCTCTTCACGAAAATCACTCCCGAGCAAATGGTATCTGGGTGGATTACAGCTGTGAACTTAGCTTTTAGCATTTTTGGGATTGGATTGATTTACCATATAACCACCAAAAGTTAGACTTTTAGCAAAGGGATCTAACAGCCACCAAGGTTTATATGTGGAATGTCCTCACAGCCATTTTCACGCTGCAATGTTTGATGATCGTCTCGTATTGCATCGCCTTGGCCACCTTTCCGGAACACTACTGGACGTGCACCTTGTGCTTTGGCATTCCTTTCGCCTATATTTGCATCCAGCAGATCTACATTGACCACGATGTGATGCATGGAGTCACCTTCCCACCCTATGAAATCCAGAAGTACATGACGCATCCATTTTCCGATTTCATGTCACTTCCCTGGGAGGTTGGGCGACAGATGGCCTTGTGTAGCGTTGCTTTTGGCCCTGGGGAACTGTAACTGCTTGTGGCTCAGGATTCAAAAAGGGGTAGCTTATGTAGCTGCAAGGAAGTTGTGTAACAACTTTTTAGCAAGCCAAATTTTTAACAAACCATTCCCAAATTGGTAATAGACTGATATCTACCAAAAACTTGGATGTAGCTCATTAGCTAGACTGAGACCTACCAAAACTGGTACTTTCCCGATTTCTACGCTAAGCTGCTATGCCGATTGGCTGCGAAGTAGGGTACCATAGATGATGGTTTCAAACATTGTTGATTTCCCCCTAGCCACCAACCAGTACTGATCACTATATATCACTATTAGCCATTATGATCTTTATTTATCATCACTTACCACTAGGGGTGCTTCAACCACCAACCATCCAGTGGCTGCTTTCAAAAAACCATTCCAGGAGTTCGTCCTGGAACATGCTCGACATCACGCCAGCACCGTCGACCTACTGATCCAGGGTGAGTTCGGTTGGGATCCCGAAGAGTTTCACTACGCTTTGCAGCAGTGGGCCGGTGAAATGGGACCCAATTGGTATAAGCTCCTTGGAAGTCCGAAGGTTCGGGGGTGGGCTAAGCCTGGAGTGATGGCTTGCTATGGGGAGATATGAATTTACCTTAATTAATGTACCTCATATGTGCCTTGAATTTAGGGTTGGGATTACGATGAGTTTCATTTTGTTGCTGTTGAATCCGCGTGCCGGTGGGGAAGCATCTCCAAAACATTTTTGGTAATGGAATCGATTTGCGGTAGCCAATCTTGAGCACATAGGAAGTGTCCAATGGCAGTGATGGCACATGATGGGGATTTGCAGAATCCGGTTGCCTATTGTTGGGCAAAATGGAGATGGTACAATGTTGGCAGCATCACAATCCACTCGCCTGTCAACGGAGCCAATGCATTGGGATTCTCAATGTGAATATTGTCCGAAACTGTCCTGAACCGATGATCTTGAAGGGGGAAACAACATTTTCCACTTGCAAAGCATGGTTTATAATCCTCACTATTGCAGTAGCCATCCCTCGCCATCACCCAGTCCTTAGCGACATTTTGAACCATGATTGACAGCGACTATAATCACCCCGCCGCAATGGCAGACGATCATTGGTTGTTGACCATTTGTTAATCATTTGTCAGCCGTTCGTTAATCACTCGTTAACCCCTCATTGGCCATGTTTCACCACTGATGAACACCCAGGTACTTGTTGACCGTGCCATGGATTCCAGTGATCCACTTTTTTGGGCTCAACGACACTGGGGCCCTGTTCGCCATCGAGTGGTGGATGAGTTTTCCGGAAGAGGGCGCTGGAGGAGAGGTCTCTTCCCACGTGGTTCTTCTGCAGAGTGGGATGCAGAAACATGATCCAACATGATCCGACATGATCCGACATGATCAACGAGGAACTAGGTTCATCATGGTGAGAACGGGCTAAACATGATTCATGTTGCGATTGACAGCCCCTGGGCGTAAGTAAACGTCATGCATGATCGTCTTCAGACTAACTATTTTTATTGTTGTCCTGAATAGTTTTGCAGCACCTGCGTCAAGATATTCATGTTTTTGTGCCGGCAACGATTTGATACGATTTCACAATATTCCCCATTGTCCTACTGATCATGTATGATCATGTATTGCACGTCCATGCGGACTTTGAGAGGATATCTAGCTTCGGTTGATTTCTACCTATAGTTATATATGTATATATATACGTATATACTATGTATTATTTCCCCATGGGACAGACACCAACATTTTGATCATTATGTTACTGAAATCGAGGTTTTCGGACACCTGAAAATGAAAACCAATAAACTAACGATCAAAAACACTTTCCGCAAAATGCCTCATATTTCGGCGAGCGAAAGAGTCAAAGTTATTTTCTGTCAGAGTATCTGTGATAGTCGCTCAAACATAAAGCCCAGAGAAAAGCATGGCAACAGAACAATCAAAGAGGGAACAAAATGTAGGCAAAAAAACTATAAAAAAGCTGGGAGGTCTCACCAAAACGATGGAACTTGTATCTTGGCGTTTTCAATCACACGGGAGCGTTGCATAGCCACAGGGACGGGTGATTTCTTCAAATGGGTGATGCCTAACGATGATGACACAATCACGATGCGGACAATCCATACATATATGAATGTGTATATGTATATTTATATATACTGTATATATATATTTATTTGTATCAATAGAAATCTGTTTTATATATGTAGATATATATATCTAGTATATATAACCCCGATATCATGATTTGTATTGGGGTTTTTGTGAATGCCTGGTAACGGTGAACCAGTAGCTCTCATTGATATTCCACAAAAACCATCGTTGAATCATTTAATATCAAGCATTTCCACCATCGATCCGCATGTCGCTTTCGTGCCAGGAAAATGCAACAAGGACTGCGTGTGAGCCGGGTCAGAAGAGTGTTTTCACCGTGTGCCAAACCATTTTCGAAAAAACAGGTACAAAAACATGAGGTCCACGAGTGTATACTATTCAAACTCATCTGTGCCAGAGAAATGTGACTTGGCTCCATCCCCCGCCTCATACGCACTACTGGGGACACTACGCTTTGTGGTGCCGCACCCTGTGGTCATTAAAAACCCCTATTGCTGTTATTATTATCATTGTTACTACTACTATTATTATTGTTATTTTTATTTTTATTTCTACAACTACTAGTACTATTACTAAAAACAATATTATTAATAACATTCTTACTAAAGCCCGAGCAAAAAAAAATACTATATATTATCATTATTAAAATGATTACTGCTATTATTATTATTCCCACTACTATTAGTACTACTGCTGCTACTACTACTACTACGACTATTATTGCTATTCCTACGACTGCTACTACGATTATTATTACTATCACTAATAATACCTTTGCTGTTATCATTTTTTTTTATTCGTATTTTTATTATTACGACTACCAGTGTTATTACTAACAATAATATCTTTATCACCATTATTATTGTTGCTACTGTTAGGACTATTACTTTTATTTTGTTATTATTATCATTGTTATCACTATTACTATTATTTTCATTATGATTATTATTATTACTAGCATTAGTATTCTTATTACTATTTTTACTATACTATTATTGTTCTTATTACTACAACTACTGCTATTATTTTTGTTTTTACTATGATTACTATTATTAATTACTATTAGCATTTTTATTACTAGTAGGACTGTATTACTATTACTATTATTAATTTTGCTATTACGATTATTATTATTGCTACTATTATTATTATTATTATTATTATTGTTGCCTTTACTTTTATTACTCTCACTATTATTGTTTTAGGTATTATTATTACAATTTCTACTACTGCCGCGAGGAGTTCTGGTCCAAGTGGTTTCCACGTCGTGTGAAGCACAACGCCGTGGTGTGGTTCCTCTGGAGCTGCGTGTGGCTGCTTGGCACCTGGCCTTTGGGACGACCTCTCAGCGAAGGTTGGAGGTTTGTGCTCCCGGTGACCTGCTCGGCACGGGTTGGCTTCTCGTTGGCTTGGATGTTCATCACCAACTTCACCCATTCTTTGCCCCTTGGAGCCACCAGATGCGGAAACAGGTAGACAACATGTCTTGATGAGTATTGGACCAGGTAGATATGGTGGCAATACTCATCAAGAGATAGTGACATATCGCATAAATATGCATAGACTAAGAGTAAAGACGAAGATTTGACGAAGATTTGATGAGTTTTTTCTCAATTTCATGGCTCTGAAAGGAGTGCCTCTGCCAGAAATCGCGGCCAAGGCCTTGGAACAAGTTCCTGGCCAGCGATCCTGGCCGTAACCGGCCCATCTTGCACAATCTGATGGCTTTGGCGGTCGGCGGAAAGCATCGTTGGAACGAAATGCTGCCCCTTGAAAGGCAAAAAACCAGAGACATCAGCTCTGTTCCAGTCGAAGTTGCCTCATGTTGCCTCGAACCAATCAGGTTGCCCACCAACAGCAGAAAATTGGTCTTCTTCACTGCATCAAGCAACTTTTTTTCTGGGAGGGTAGGTTATGTGACTGTGGTCCCGACCCTTTCGCAATTCGTTCGCGATAGCATCAATATACCAACTAGTATAAGCAGCCACAGAGATCAAATTATCACCAAGCACTGTGATTCGCTCTTCACGATCGTTGGCATCACCACCATAAATGAACCATTGTCAACCATTTATCCGCCATCATCACTGTTCAACCTTTCAGTTGCAATTGCTAACCATGAAGCATCCATTTAGTATGAATTAAACAGTATTTACCACCAATTCACCGTCAATTTACCATCAACCAGCCAGCACAAACATGCACAAACCATCAACTTACCACCAATTGACCATCAACTTACCATCACTTCACCAGCAAAATCCCATGCAAAAAACCATCACCACGGCTTCACTCCGCACGCGTTGCACGCGTCGCGAGGTTCCACGACGTGCACCACGCATTCCCCAACGCCCTGGGCACCCTGAGCCAACGGGGCCGGTTCCATGGATGGAAGAAGGTCCATGACGCTAGCGTTTCTTGGAGTAACGCTCTGCAAACTAACCCGGGCATGGGTCAATATTAATCAACCAAGAATTGGGGATAATGACCAACAAAACTATAGGGAAAACAATGGTTAATCATGGGGAACCAAGGGTACAGGGTTTTGACCCACAGCCACCTGGGCATGTGCCCCCAGTTCACCAATGGTTTCATTTGTCAAATGAACATTTTTTGCTGGGCGCCCCCCATTGCTAACCATATTTTGGCTCACACCCAGCGGGTTGCATGAAAAATCCATCATTCATAGCGGGTTTTCCTGTTAAGACAGGTGGTTTTGATACCCTCAGGTTGGCCAGATGATGGATCCGAGGTTATGCTGGAGTTCTCCGGTTGAAAGTTTTGGTGGATGTTGGCCGGTTGATGCTAAAACGGTGGAAATTCGATTGTTGGCTAATTGATAGCTAGTGATGGTTCATGGTGATCATCAGTGATCATCCATAGTCATCCTGATGTTGGTTGTGTTACTTTTGGTTTCTGGTGGTTATCCTGAACAGTTATCTTTGGTGCTCCTTGGTGATCCTTGGCGATCCTTGACCACCACCCCACCAAATGATGACTAGTGGTCAAATGGCTAACTAATGATGTTCATGAAATGCTGATATAGCTACGCCATTCTGATCATTGAAAATCTCTTGACCAAATATTACTACAAAAACAACAAGTTTCCATCAACTCAAATTCTGATTATTGACTATAAGTGTTGATTGATGAAATGACGAGGTAGTGATGGCTCAGCAATGGAGAATCTTGCTTCTCTTTATGTCATCCTTGTCGTCAAGTGATGGTGTAGTTACATTGATTTATGGTTAAGTTAAATGATAGCTAATGAGTAGGCAAATGATGTTTAGATAGTTTTGCATATGTTATAAGACTGGTCACTAGTGGTTGGTATTTATAGCTCATTGTGGTCAAATATGTTCGAATTATGTTTATATAATTGATGTCATTGCTGATGACCTCTGCGGATTCAGAAAAGTCTGATTCCCACGTTAGCGCGCTCGCAAAAGATCAGGCTGGTGCCCAAAATTGCTCGTCCGAATGGATTTAGAAGGCGTAAAATGGTGTTTCTCAAGCCATCGGGAATCCCAAAAATGGTCGGCTGATTACCCCAAAATCGTTGATATTGGATGATTTTGGGGGCTCCCCTATTTTGAGAGACCACCATTTCTCCATCTTTTGCCAATCACCTGTGCCTTTTCAGACGTGTCAAGGTCGAGGTCTTGTACCGCGGCCTTTGGAAGCCCAATGGGGACGAGGAGACCGAGATGCAAAAACAACAGAAGAAACGGTCCCTTCTGATGCGTGAAGGCAAGTGAGCGCCGGAGTCAAAGGCCCTACGTGGTTGATTTTTCGCCACCTGAGATTCACCCGATCCGCAAAGGAAGGTGATGGTGATTAGAGATGATATGTTGGGCGTGTGTGCGAATATGCGGATCATTTGTAGATCTTAAAGGCAGAGATTTATAGATTGAACATGAGTACCTACAGTATCCACACATAAGCGCACGTACACGTGCAGTGCATTTGAAGGACAGTAATCCCAACGAAAATCACCCTCAGGTGGATGACCCAAACTTTGACTCGGCCGACTTTTTCAGTTTTGGGCTGGGAAACCGTGTTGCAGTCATCCTGAGGCACCTGTTGTTCTGTCCCAGACAGATACACAGGCACCGGGTTCTGCCAGGGAGCCAGCTGAGTTCGCTCAGACACTCGCCGATCGTTTCGCCGCATCTGGGTTGAAAAAGGCGTGCCTAGCGTCGGAGAGGATGCGATCCAATATGAGGGCGTCTATAGAGTCGATGGCCAGGGCGATGCCACAAAGAAACTCCAAACTCCAAACATAATGATTTCAGTGGTTGGGTTTCCAGGTGTGAAGAAAACTGTGCATGTTGTGCAGCATTGCCCCTTCTAGATAGATGTCTTTGGATTTGTTTCATGTTCCCAATGTAAACTTTGTCACAAAATAACCGATAATAGCGGTCATTCATCGCTCTTAGCATGGTTAATGCTGGATAAGGACGTTCCACGGTTAACGATGGGGGTAGCGTTGCTGCACTCCGGCAGGTTGTCGGAAGCCCCTGGCTGGAGGAAATCTTGGAGACGCTGTGGCTCCAAATGTGTCAGTGAGCGTTTCGCGATGCAAATCTGTGAGGGCGATCGGTTTGCTGATGGTTGCTGGTTGCTTGATGGCGATTGATGGTTGGTCAACAATGGTGAAAAGAGGTTAGATTCTGATTCATGATGAGATGGGATTGGACACTCCAGTCACATAATGGTGATACTTGGCGCCTCTCAAACGAGATGGCGACTTCCAAGTGGCCAAAAAGATGCTGCAAAACAGAAGCTGGGAAAAAAATGTTCGGTGGGACTGTTCACTGGAAAGAACGGCATTTTTTTTTTTTTCTCTCTCTCTCTCTCTCTCTGAATTTCAGCAATGCCGGCACTGCTTATCACCCATGAGCCAAATGAGATCAGAACTGTCAGGGTTTGCCCTCAGAATCAGCAGCCCCAAAGCTGCACTTGAACCAAAATCAGTGCATGGAACCCCCGCTCTATGCTGAAGCTGTCCCTCGCAGACCTTGACGCTGGACATGAATACCACCTTCATTTCTGCAGTCTGCACCCCAGGGTCAGAGAAGCTCATAGCGCTCCAAAACTGCGACAATGTTGACCGAATATCAGCCGTGTTGCTGGTCATGTTCGCTAGCCCATGGGGGAACATTGGGTCATGAACATCGCACAACATGGCAGAACCTTTGCCGAGGCAGATCGATTTGGCTTGAACCAGATCTTTGGGCAGTTGCCGGCTTAGATTGCAGCTGATATGGTCAGATTGAAGTTGAACTGAGCCAAAAGAATTGTTGTCAAATGAAAAACACGACAATTCATTTAACCTTTTTTCATTTAACAACAATTCAATCTGAAAATGATTGTGGTGAGCTTCATGCGGCATTCACCTTTGAGCACTGACTGTCAAAAGCGTTTATGGTCAGACCCCCTTGCACAAAGGGTACAGCTGGGGTGATGATCGACAAAGTGGAGTTACTAGGTCAATGTTACATGCGTGCATCTCATGCATATAGCAGTGCCGTTCCCTGAAGGTGCTCTCCCAAGAGCTAGACAGCTCAATCTCGGCACCAGCGCGGTTATCTTAGCTTCGCTGAGCCATGTCTTTTGTCAAAGCCTATGTGCTATGTGTTCTGCTCACTCAGAGCATTGCAATGCGGCCCATGGCCCCCATGGCCCCCATGGCCTATGACTTTCAGAAATCCACTTCGCAGCCCTTTGCTCATTCCTTTCCGAATTCCAGTTTGATGACACAGCTGGCTGCTGCTTCTTCTGACAGCACGTCACGAAAGAAAGGCTTTGAATTCGAGATGGCACAGCTAGCAGCTGCTTCTTACAAAGCAGACCCGGTCAAAGGTTGGAGAATTCTCGGGGAGACAGTGACTCGCACCGAGATTGCCAGGAAGAAGCTGGCCACTCTCTACAGGCACAAGACAAAACATATTTGTGTCTTGGCGTTTTCTGGCACGGACGATGGTACAGACGTCCTGCATGACATCAACGCACTTCCCACTGGCTCCTGGTGTCACATTTCCCACATTCATCAGGGCTTTGCCGATGCCATGGGCATCTGGTGGAAGCGAGGGGGAAAGGAACAGGTGAAGACGTTGCTTACAAACCGCCACTGCAAAGACAAGGCCATCACTACTGGGCATTCGCTTGGTGGTGCCAAAGCTTCTTTGCTCGCAGCATGCGCCAACAGTGACAACGGATGGCTAGAGGGTCGGCTGTTTGGCAGAGCAACGTCTCGGACGACCAAGGATTGTCACAGGGTTTGCCATGTGGACCAGGACAACGGGTACTGCACCGCGACTTGGACAAACCCTTTGAGAGACAGGCCAGGGAGATTCAAAAACAAGGGCACTGCGTCACACAGTGGCTGCTGTGCGTTTGGCATGGGCAGATGCATACATTGCTGCAAAGAAGAAACGGTCCATCATCAGTGGAAGGAAATGTACGTCTACACATTCGGGGCCCCTGCAATCACAGTCAGCCAGCTCACCAACGCAAAGCATAGGGATCGGTGCTTCCGGGGACGCAGGTTCTTCAACTATGATAACCCCCTAAACTATGATGCGGTCACCAGCATCGCAACTGCTACTCGTCTAAAGCATCCAAAGATGCCAGCCAGCCAATTGACAATGGGACAAGGATTGGTGTGGACGAATTCAATCAGTTGTAACAATGACTGGGGCGCATCAGCTCCAGCCTCATGGTTGAGGGCCATGCTGAAGCCTGTCACGTGGTTGGCCAATATAGCAGCAACGACCCTTTACCACAAGATGAGGATGTACAAAGAGCGCATCCAAGCGTCAAAGCTAGAGGAATGCCACGGAGTGTGCTATGTTGACAGCTGCAAAGGAACAGCGACCAATCCGATTCCGTGGGGCGCGACCTGGAAGAAGGAACTCTCCAGAATGACTGAGTCAGGATGTTGCTTCGGTGCTACCAGAGCATGTGACCTGTGCTGTAAATAGAAGATGCTTTGACCCATGCGGTGGATCTGACATGATCCCGCACGGCGGGCCTTTTGCCCCTTGCTGTCAAGAATGGCAAAGCTCCAACTTTTGGGGAGGATTCAGAAAAACTTGCAGGATATCTGACAACTTGAAATCTGAAATCTGAAAAACAGTTGGAACACTTGCAGGAAAACCAGCCAGAAAACTCCCAGGTTAAGCGTCAACGGTGACTTGTACGTGGACCGTGTGGCCGAGGGGCCAGGGAGCTCAGGGAGTGACCAGGTTGGTCAGCTGCCCTCACAATGTCGCGACGTCCATGTCCCAAACACGAAAGCAACTGGTGATGATGGCAACCATAGGGCAACCGTGTGGCAACCATGGGGCAACCATGTGGCAACCATGGGGCAACCATGGGGCAACCATGGGGTAACCATGATGGGAACCATGGGGCACTATGGTTTGAAAGTACATTTCATTGTTTCGATTCTGCTTATACCATCATGGTCTTTCGATGCTTTTGAGGCCAAACCGGTTTGCATCATGGTGGAATCTTTGAATATAACGGCTTTCACAGAATCACTTCACGATAGCAACCTCCAGATATCTCCAAGTTGTTTGTTGCGAACTTGGGCAGTTTTATAGATATCATACCCAAGATTGAAGGACACCAAAATGTTCGATCTCGTTGGGTACATGTGCCATTCACAACAGTGGAAAAGGGTGCCCGAGCTAACGCCGTGGTGTTTCATCCGCGAAGCCGTGAGTGGTTACACCCTGCAATGGTTGCGGCCATCGAGTCGTAACATGTCGTAAGCACCAATGGACATGTCGCGGCTGAGGATCGAGATCCACGAAGGTCACCTGCAGCTGGAGCTTTGGAAGATGGGTGGCCAGCTGAACCCTCCATGCTTGAGGGCTATGGTCAATCAACAGCTGAGCACGAAGTAGTGATTTCTTAGCCGCGCTGGAAGCTCATGGAAGTCCCAAATCAGTGGCGATTCAGCAGAAATGCAAGCCCAAGTGTCCATTTTCGAAAGGTCACCCAGCTTTTTTTGGTCTTGAAGTGAGTTTTGCGTTTGTGGATTCAACTATGCAATGTGTGCCGGCATGTGAGCCCTCCATGCCAGTGGTGAGCGGGTGGGGGTTGCCCTTCAGTGGTAAATTCCGCAGACGATCATCTTGCAGATTAAATGAAAAGGCTCGCTGCCACAAAAAGCCGTGTTGGTAAATGGTCACGAAAAATTGGCGATGGTCAATGATGGTCGCTAATAGCCATGGTGCTTGATCCATTTTGATCCCTCGTTTGCAAAGACCATCATCAATTGTCATCATTCACCATCAAGATCCATATATATATATAGTATAAAAAACGTATTATATACGGATTGCCACGAATCCTCTTTGGTTGTTCGTCGTGGACAGCAATGCTCTTGACAAGTGAAGAGATTATGCAATGAATCCTTGGAAATAATCGGTCAATGTGGTTAATCTCTTTAGGAGTCGAGTCGAGTCCCATGCCCGGAGGCGTCCCATTTTGGGCGCAGGCTCAAAGCAGTCAATCACGAATGCCACAAAAAGTTGCAAAATCATTTGTGTGCCCCAGCCAAATTGCATGTTCGGCGAAAGTTTCCCGATTGCCCAGTTCTTTGTACAAGCAAAACGCAATAATTTTGGTGAAGCGATTCTGTGGTGGATTTCCTGGACCACGTCGCCCCTGGGGGTGCCAACAAAGTACACGTCGAATCCATTTGTTCACAGGCAGCTTTGCAACATAAAGGCCGAGCTTCCAATATTGCATAACACATTTCCGCGACCAAGTCTCCACACCGTGTTGCAATCTAATGCGTTCAACCTGTTCGTTCCAAACGTGTAAAATTTTATGCCAATCCCTTTAGGATGAGCAGTAATCATCAGTAATCCTGTTACTCGGTGATCTTTGATGATCCCCAGAGCCGTCAGGAAAAGGCAGCGACAAGCAGCTGGGGATCTCAGATCTCTCCTAGGTGCTCATGGCTTCAGCTGTTCCCAGTGGACTTGTTACCCCACGCTCTTGGTGAGAGAACCTGGCCTGGTCGCATGGTGAATGTTTGCAAGGGCTGCTACTGTAGATGTACACAGTTACTTGGGGACACATGAGGTGGAAAACCTTTGAACAGATTCATCGCTTGGACTGGAATTGCGCTACTGCTGCTGACTGCTACTGAGTTGAAGTGTTTTCTGTATGTTGCTGTCCTTTGTTTTACACCAACGGAGTTTCTGGGCAGCTCTTGTCATGTGCAGGTCTTGTTCTTTGGTGTGGTGACTACTCGCTACAATGAGCAGTGTCAATATGCCGCGCTTCATAATCCTTGATCATTGTGAGGGGGGAAACACTAAGGGCATGTAGGGGTTAAATGGAACCCAGCGAATGGGAATACCAACGGAAAACCAACTTATCAACCAAGTGTGGAGAAACCGACCGAATGGGAACACCTATCCGTCAACCAAGTGTGGAAACCCAACTGGCAACCAGGATGCTGCTGAACCCGAGGTGGGTGAGGGAGATTCTGCACGAGTACTTTCCTGGCAGGCGAGGCATGGCGACAGGGTGGCTCAGGTGCTCGCAGTGCAGTCACGCTCTAACGCTGTACTGGGGGATGTTCACGGACTTGAGTTGTTCAGTGCTGATCCATGCCCGTTATCAACCAGCACGACCCGAAGGGCAGTGGTGACAATTATGGCTGAGATGATATTGACAAGCATTGATATTAAGTATTCGCATCATGTAGTGTTTACAATACACGGACCGAGTCATTTAAGTATTGATAGGATGTATTCTGAGTTTTTTTGCCTTTTACATGATCACCTTTAAAACACATCATAGTTTTCTTGGCTTCTACATTGCGATTTCCAAAAAAAAATAGAATCTCCAAAATCACTAAACATATCGGAAGTTAAATTTTTGGGATTTCCTGAGCTACCATTTCCGCCCTGCGCTTCGGCAAGAGGTCTGAAAAAAGAAACGTGTTTGTTTTTATCTGCAACAACCGGATGGATATGTTTCATGATCAACTGATCAACGGTATCATCCTGGCATCAGGTTGTACCTGGAGCGGGCCGACTTCATCGACTTCGTCAACATGTCTCTCGGGCCTAGGGCTGGCAGCTGCTGAGTCAGGTGGTGGTTTCATAGTGGTGGCTGGATGGTTGTTTCCCATTTGCCACTAGCTGGTTGTTTCCTTATATCAACTGGTAGTCAACCATTAGCGACCATGAACTGGTTGTTAATGATGATTGATTTATAGTCAGTGATGGTTGACTAATGGTCACTCCTGCTTCATGATTGTCAATCATGGTGATTGAAGATAGTTGGTTCCTGATAAGTATAGTGATTGTAACTAGCTATGTTCCTGATAATAATCATAACCAGTGACTACAACAACCAACTTATATAGTTTTAATTGCAGAAAGAAATTATAGCCGCAACTACTCATCTCATGAGTTCCAATCACTAGCCACTTGTTAGGAAGTGATTGTTAGTGGCTACTGATTGTTCTAGCTACTTGGAGCCAACAATAGGAATCACAGCTGATGGCTGACTGTTGATTAACATCATTCACTTCAGAACCGAACATAGCCAATATATTGAATCATTATGAAGTATGGTTGCTCATGACCCCCCAGGTTTTGACCCTTGCTGGTTTTGACCACTCAAAAATCACCACCAGCCGCGGGCAGCATGGCCGGGTGGTGAGGCCCCTTGGCAGCACCCGAGGTATCGACGGCATAGACACGCCTTCATGCAGAAGATCTTCAGTGAGGCTGTCCAGGGTCATGTGCCAGTGTGAACATGGCATCCTAGATGGTACTCTGCCAATGGAACAGGAAATGAACAGCAGGTCATCTGATCAATGGATGGTTAGCCTACCCATATAGATCAAGTTAGGAGGTAATGAAAAGCATCTTCCGGAAGTTGATGATGTGTGAAGAGATGTTCTCCGAGTTGAACGAACGAAGAAGGTCACGGAAATGGCCGGAGATCCAGCAGACACCTTAGCTGATGGTCAATCGCCAAGCATCAATGGCACAAGTCGCCAGAACTGCCTGCGCTTATGCGATTGACCGGGGTGACCGCGAGGTGGATCAAGATGGCTCCAAAACGGTCAGCCTGGAAGAAATCGTTGCTTGGTGGCGAAGGGTTGGAGCTGGAGTAGTTTGAAGCTTCGAAACGAAGATCTCCTGGGAGGAAGAACCCGCTGAAAAAGCGGACATAGAGATATATCAACACACCAATATCAACTCACCAGCAGCAGGGGAACCCGGAAGCCACCCAGCCTCGGCTTCACCGCGATGGTAGATCGAATAGACGTGAGATGAAACAGCCGATGATAGCTTCAGTAACGGGGTTGATCGGTTGTTGATCCGGTTCTCAGTCGGTTGCAGCATGGGAAGTACCAGAGAGAGCACTTGTTAGCAAGACCAGCTGTGGTTTTGAAGTGGTACAGGTGTGGCATTAAAAGGCGCTTTTTTAAGGGATCGTCATGGATGACCTATGAGCTGACGTCAACTTTCTTGGTGATGTTGAAGTCGCCAATGTCAACCTAGATCAATCAGATTCAATCGGCTCATTCTGTGCATTCCAAAAGACTTCCTGACAAAGAGCTCAGTTCCGCTTGTTCATACACCACACCCAGTGTATGTGTGGTGATTTATCCCAGATATGGGCGTTTATTCATGTGGATCTCAGGGACTACAATGGCTACAGAAATGGCTTCCCACTCATAGCCTGGGGCCCTCAGCTGGAGGTGGTACTGTTGGGCCGTCGCGGCATCACGTTCTTTGGCGGCAGTCGTCCACAGCTTCTCCACCGGTAGTCAGTGTAAAAATATGAGTCGAGGACGATGGCTATCAATTGTCGATTTATAACCTGGGTGAAGGGCATGTGATCGATGTGGATGCTTCCTGGTATACTTTTTTCTGAGTCAGTACTTTGGGCTGTGTGTCAAAGAGAGAGATCCCTGCAGCAGTCCGCTGATGTATCGATAGTCCTCGCCACCCACGTCATACCCTAGACCCAGTGTTTGCATTTTGTCTTTTTTGTTTTGTGGGGGTTCCCAGACGTAGACCTGTTCCGCCGGAGATTTAAACTCATCATCACGTAGCTGCATTTGCAAAGCCGCCATGCTGTTTGCACCAAAAGGCCGGTGCTGAGTTGTGTGGAGCGCATCTTTCGAGAAGTCACAGGTGTGGAACGGGAACAGCTCCGAGATCTCGATTTACGGATTTAATCAATAACATCAATCACCATGGTGGTAGCATGAGGTACTTAGAATTACCTATCCTAGAATAATCCATCCATTGCTTCTTGGATGACGTGCGAGCCTGATCGCAAAGCTGGAGCGATCCCAATGGTGTTGGACCCGCAGCGGTCTCAGCATGTCAGGTGGAAGCCCAGTAGCTCCATCGAAGCAGTGAAATCATCGCTATCGCCGGCAGTTGGTGATGTTCGGCCGTTCTTCTTGGTGTCATTAACCATCGTTGGCCATGAGTGCCAGAGATAAGTTACGGTGAGTCATGTTACCGACCATTATTAATAGCTAATAACGACCTAGGATGTGGGTACGGTTGGTCACTAAGATTGAACACTATCAATACCAGTGAGAAGCCATGGTCAGTGCAGGTAAGTATACCATTCTTGGCTACTGCCAATCCTGGATTAATAAACCCCAGGTTGTTGATTGCTTGGGGGTATCCCCTAAAAGCCTTGGGTTTTGATTGAAATGCCCCCCCCAATTAATCAATCTATCAACCACCCGCAGCATCAACTCGGTGCCTGCCAGGCGAACGAACGGTGCGCGACCTCTCTTTTGATGAGTGACTTGGTTGCGCCAGATGGGATCACGCGGAGCACCATTCATGACGCGGCTCCGAACATAACAACTGATCGGTTATGGCTGATAGCAACTGGTTGGTCATAGCATGAAACAAGGACTGGTAATGGCAACTAGTGATAGCAACTGGTAGTGGCAACTCATTACTTCACTTAAATCACACTGGTCATCAGAAGCACCAAACATAGGCACGATCACTCACCACATTTTGTTATTTGGTTGCCCCCAGTTGTGGTAATGGCGAAGCACCAGGCAGGCACTGCCAGGCACCGGCCCCATTGGTCTCTGAGGTTCGTGCAGATCTATGACGTGGTCCAAGCACGCGCCGGTTTTTCAGAAAACGATTTGCTCAGGTCCAGCCGGGCTATGCTGGGCTGCTACGGTTGGAACCTGGTTCCACCGTTGGTTCCGCTGAGACGGGGCCTTCATGGTTGGTTGCAAGAAATGTTGCGCCAGTCGAATGATTGACATTGACACTAGGTCTTGACCACTTAACTGTCGCCCTCATGGGAGTTCCGAGATCCAGTGATGATCCGAGATCCTAAAATCAGCTGGCGACCGAACTCTCGGTGTCCGCCTCTTGGCGGGTTCGCCTCGCTGGGTAGCATGGCTTGAAAGCTGGGAGCCACGAAGCCACCATAAGCCACCAGGGACTCACCCAGCTTCCAAGGGGCTTATCATAGCTTCCCGCTAGAGTTCCCTAGGAAAATGAGTCAACAAGGGTTGAAGCTAGGGGCTTGGGGCAAAGGCCTAAGAGTTTCCGTCAACAAGGCGTCAAGTTCGATCCGTCAGTTTCTTCGGCTCAAGGCCCAAGAGCTTGTTTTTTCCAGCTCGTCGGCTTGTCATCTCTTGAAGTCCTTTTGAACTCGCGCGCGACTTGCGGATGCTCGGCTCACTGGTTTCCGCTCGTGTGAAGCGATCTCTTTTTGGATGCCAATCCACTCAACCCCAGCAAGACTCTGGTAGCAAACCAGTGCAAGGCGCTTGAACATGGAACCATATGGAACCTAACCACACCTAACCTCAAAAAACCATTTCCCAATGCACGTCTTCGGAGGTACCCTTAAATGCTGTTTGGTGAACCAAACAAAGTGATCGTTCCGGTAGCGGCATCTGAAAACACGAAAACACAGATCGGTGTGTTGTTTTGGTAGTTTGGTTTGTGGGAATTTGCCAACGGGCAACACCGAGGAATTCTTTGACCGTTCGCTGGACATGCAGAATGTCTTCCTCTTGCTCTCGGTGAATGAGACCATCTTCTTCCTTTGTGGTTCAGCACTGCTGCTTGTGAATCTGTTCATCTGGTGCCGCGAAGCGCCAGCAAAGTGCAAACTGCTGTTTGAAATTGCAATCGGAAGCCTGAAGCGGTTGAGGGAATCGGCTGCTGGTGGCAGTAAGAACAATTTCAGGGAAGCCTTCATTTTGAAGGAAATGTGTCACAGAAAGGTCAGGTGGGCACAGCGAGTTCTCTACTACCTCAGCGCAATATGGGCAGTGGACATGATATTTCTGTTGTACACCATGTGGTCCCAAAGTCCGCGCTTTATGTCTGTAGAAGGCGCATGGTCGATAGCTGTTGTGTATGCGCTCAATCTGGCAGTTGATGCGGCACCATGGCTGATCAATGGTTCAACGCTAGACTTAGTCTGCCTGGCCGTCCATGCATACGGGGCCTTTTGGATGTCTCCTTTTGGAAACTCCAACGTCGAAAGCGTCTTTACTGCGCAGCTCATTGGCTTAGTGGTGCAAGTTCCTGCCATTGCGGTGGCCAGACACTATGCTGCCGTACTCTTTGGACAGGGGCTGATCTTCACAGTGATCCTCTCGCGGGTTGCTGGGACGTCCTGGAGATTCTCAGCTTCAGAGCCTGACATGTTGAACTCGACGGCCTTGATCTTTTTCAACATCTTCTACCTAGGCCGCGATGCTTCTCGAGAGATTCATCCAGCTACTGGTGAGTTACAAAGAAGATGAAACAAGTATGATGGAGCTCAACGAGAATTGGAAATGATGCTGAATCATGGTGACATATTAGATGACTATTTCGGAATAATGACCCATGATTCATGGCTGGCAGTGGCTAAAGACTGATAACAATGAATGATGGTTGATGATGGTTGGAAGTGATTGATGCCTGACGATGCTGACGAGTGGTAACTGATGGTTATTGAATGATGGTCATTAGTTGAACAATCAGAATGATGGCGATCTATGGTTAATGAATCTGCCTGGCAGTGGCTAGCGATGGCATAGGATGGTGAATGTTGGTCACTCTCAGTATCTAATCCCCTGTATCGCCATGAGGCCTATGATGCGCCCGACCATGAACTCAGCCATTGATAGGGGTCAATCTTTGCAGTCAGGGTCAGACTTTGCAGAATTGAAATGGGGTCATTAAGTGAAACATGGTGTAGCACATTCCCCAATGATAGCCACTTTCATCCACTTTCTCACATGGCACGGTGTAACCTGCCATGGCGAATGGTTCATCGCTGGCTTTTCCATGTCCCTTTGTGCAGGCGCCGTGGTTCTGGTGCACAACATCGCCAACAGGTGGGGAGCGTGGCGCGTGGCACGTGGGTTGGGGTTCGTGGTCATCTCGGAGTTCTTGACCCATCAATAGCCACGAGCTACTCATCATGAAGTTTTTAGGCACCACCAGCATCGCGACAAAAAAGAGACCTTGACTGGAAAGTCCCCAAATACCTGCGCCTGTTGGCCAAGCCATCCTTCCCAATTGACTCGTGGAATGGCCTTTCTCAACCACGGCCATGACCATCCATCAACAATCCATTGAAAATCATAAACCATTATCATCCAGTCATTAGTCCTTATTCAACATTATTGCCCATTGATAGCTACATTAAAACCAATTCTTGATCACTATGAAGTTCATTCAGCATCCACTCACTGGCCACCATCATTCGCCCCAGGTTGATCCGCCATTCCGTGGAGTCCGCGCTGCGGGAAAGCGACAGCAGACAGCAACTGAGTGCGGCCTCAGCCCTGTTGGATCTGACCTGCGATGCTGTGCCTGGGCGGAGTCGACGGGGTGGCTGGGAAGTCGTGGGTGCCAATGGATGGCTGACAGTAGAGTAACAGTTCACAGATCATAGCTTAGCAGAAACTGATCAAAAATTAAGATGTGGGATTGTCATGAGATATGATGATGATGATGATGATGATGATGATGATGATGATGATGATGATGATGATGATGATTAGTTGATACTCATGGGTGATAGTTGTGGTGGTTGGTGAACAGTTATGATGATGCTCATGGTGGTTTATATATTTAATATTGTTGGATAATGGATTTCATTGGTCACTAGTCATTGATGGTTAACAGTGGCTGATATTGATGGTTGTTGTTGTTCAGTAATAGTGGGTGATTAAAAACGGTAGTCTTGTTTGTTAATGATAGCAGTTCACGATGATTGATGGTGTCCCCCGTTGATTCATGGTGCTTCATGTGATGCGCACTGGTTATGACCAGTCATGATGAACGCATACCAAAGCCGTGGTGGTTTACCATGGTTGACGCTGGTCGAGGATGATCCGTCAATATTGAAGGGGCGTGCTTTTGGGCAGAAGTTGACCCACCATTCGTTCTTCGCATGGGCGCCATCATGAATATCAAATTGATCCAAACTGACTTTTTGGGAGACACTGGTGAATAAACATGATCTTTAGAGACCACCACCACGTTTCTGCTGGTGGTTAACCACTATGGATGGCGGTCCCGAAAACTCATACGAAGGTCCCTGGAAGTGGTCCCTTCATCGGTATACTGCAGCTGTTTCCCTCGTTTGCACCGCGCCCCCAGCTGCCAGCTGCTTCCAGGTCTGCGAGATCGATTGTGACTTGAAGCTACTGTCGCATTCCCCGAAACTGGCCACCATGCTCTTGCGCCGGTCGGGTGCGAGTTTGGAGGGGCGGCTGCTGACAGATTTCATAGCACCAGGTACGACAAGGGGGCATCAGCAGCGGGGTCAATGGGAAATAGTGGGCTCTTTTGCAGTGTTTGAGTGTGTTTTAAGTACGTTTGAATGATTTTCAATCTTTTCTTCAGACTGTTGGCACCATTGGTATCCATGGGTCCTCGTTTCAAGGTGTTTTAGGGCTGACTCCAGAGGTGACGCGAAGCGAGCCAAAGAAATTCTGATGATGGCGACTGAGAGTGGTGGCGCAGCACATGCTTTTCACACTCATTTGGTGGACAGCTACTCCAGCAAGTTCCGCACAGAGGTTTTTCAGGTGAAGTATTCCACCATGGATGGTCGAGAGTGCCATTTGTTGGGCCTTCGCGATTTTACGGATCTGAAATCCTTGGCAGGTGCGAATGCCACAGATGCCATCCCCGACCCCCAGGACCTTGTGCTCGATGTGGGCGAAGATGACATGTCACAGCATGGCTCATCATCATCGAGGGCCGTGGGTAGACGGACGTCAGAACTCAGCAGTCGGACCAACTCTCCACGTCGCAGTCGCAGCCCCAACCTCAGCCACGTTACAATGGAGTGCACTGACTATGGCAATGTTGTGGAGAAACGCCTTAGGTACCATGGCTTTGATGATGGCCAGGGACAAGATGTGATGGCTGCACACAAAGACAGTTGCTAATCAATGCTTCATAGTGATGAGTAATTGTTAGATAGTGGTTGATCATATCATATCCATCCATCCAAGTCGATCGAATTCCATCCAGCCATTCTGAATTACGATCCAGTCATCCACGCATTGATCCATACAGCCATCCACATGCGCACATACACGTATGAGGACATGTGTATCAATAAGTTCTGTATATTGACATATATGTATGCACCTAGATGTGTTTGTGCGCATGGGTGTGCACATCGGCCAGTATCGATTTAATTCATCACCGACGCCTGCAACATCAACCCGTCTTTCATAATGAACTCAAAATGAAAAGGTTGTCAAATTTTCACCAGTGATAGCGCCAGGGCCAGGTCACCGGCGATTTGCACCCCAGGTATGCCCACAAAGATGCATTTTTGCAGATCGACATGGACCGTGAGACAATCGAAGCAGCGTCCGCACCCTTTGGCATCTTCGTTGGAACGTCCATTCGCCAAAGTTCCTTGGGAAAATTCTGTTGGTGGATTCACGACGTGAGGTCATGGAATGGAATCAGTTCCAGTTTATAAGGGATGACCTAAGGTTCAACCATCGGAAGTTGTAATGTTTCCAATTGATTCTCCCATTTCTTTGTACCTGGCAATCTCAAGGTGTGATCTTAGTTCGTGTCAGTATCACCTTACACCACCACCCCCCTTGCAAAGCCTCGCAACCGGAGGCTTCGCTTTGGATCTCCTGCGGCGCCTCTGTGCCTTGGAAACCATGGGGAGACATGGGAATGCTGACGTGCACCATGCATCACCATGCGACTTCCATGAGAGTTTCTTAACACGGAAGTACCCCCAGTTATCATCTAATCTTAAGAACCCCCCATATCCCTGGGAATCGCACCTTGGGCTTTGGGTTCTGCGTGTTTCGATCAGCACATGCATTAAGCAATAACATCGAACGCCGAATTCTTCAGCAACTCAATGTGATACAATCATGCGATGTAATGCTTGCCATTGCCTGCCTGGGTGGGACACGTTTTAACACCTTCGCCCCCGGAATCACCCGAACTCTTGCATTTAAGATGTTCACCCCTCGGAGGATCCGGATGCAAGCGAACCTTGCGAGTGTCATGGGGGGAGAGTCATCCAGTTGCAAAGATGAGTCGCGGTCATGGTGTGTCACAGGTGGTGCTTTTCTACCCTTCTGAGGTGCAGTGGCAATAGAAGTCCATCAGCTTCAGGACGTCCCAGACCAGGTGGCCACATTTGATGCGATGCCCATACCTATGGACAACGGCATAGTGCAAGCATCTGGTGTCATGAGACTTGCCTTCAGGGACTCTAAGGGTATCCTAGGCTGAAGAAGGGCAACTGACTTACTGGTCATTGGGATCATCCTCAACTGATGCTTAGACAGTTACACTTTGGACTGCTCCAACTTTCTGAGGAAAGTCTGCCTGACACATCGCGGTCGCCTGAGCGTCATCATGCGCATCAGCCAAGCTGAAATAACAACATCACAACGTCAGCCCTCAGTGTCCGGGAGGGTCAAAGACCCGGTGTCCCTTTGATATGCGCAAGGCTGCGCAATTTTTTGCAGGGCTGAACCTATAGGTCATCCCTACTCTCCCTACCTCACTGTCCTACATCTTCGCATGGGCAGTGTTGCAATAGCTAAGCAGTTTGGCTCAGCTGGCAGAGGAGAGAAAAAGCTTGTCCTCAGTGGTGCTTGAATGAAACCCTCGGGATTCATCTTGTTAAGATTACGTTGCGATGGACTTCACAGCCATTGGAATCATTATTTTTCATTCCTCGCCATTGCTGCAGTGGGTAGCAATGCCATGATTCACTCTTAACATCTCTTAGTCATGCTGATTTCATGGCCATTAGTCATCATCGTTAACCATTGGCCGGTACAGAATCCTTCTGCAGGTTGCGCAGGGTGTGGAGCCGCTATGACCAAGATGGTAACCAGGTGCTATCAGTTTGGATGCCTCAGAGATCCGCTGCGACCACGTTGCAGACCCTTGATGGTGGCTCTGATGGAGACATGTTGCGATTGAGACCTCTTTGCTTGCGTGGGACCTCTAGCATCATCATCATCATCATCATCATCATCATCATCATCATCATCATCATCATCATCACCATCACCATCACCATCACCATCACCATCACCATCACCATCACCATCACCATCACCATCACCATCACCATCACCATCACCATCACCATCACCATCACCATCACCATCACCATCACCATCACCATCACCATCACCATCACCATCACCATCACCATCACCATCACCATCACCATCACCATCACCATCACCATCACCATCACCATCACCATCACCATCATCACCATCATCATCATCATCATCATCATCATCATCATCACCATCATCATCATCAACTAGTGCCAGCCATCATAACCATCATCACCCAAATCATCAATGGGTATCATCCATCTCTACCAACATCGTCATCGCCATCATAGCTGTGGAACAGCAGTGCCACAACAACCAAGGGTTCACATGACACCGGTGCCTGCGACCTGCAGCGGTTTCGGCAGCTAAGACAGCGCCACCAAGTTGCCACATGCAAAACACTTGGGAAATATAAGAGGAACCGTAGGCCAAGATGCCACAGGCAAAACTATATATGCACAGTGCTTGCATCAACAAAGATTTCAGATGGCAAAGAACTGTACCACTTTCGTCTACAAGGCATTTGAGGCTCATTTTCGATCCTAAAGATGTTTGACATGACATTTGACTCGTGTGCCCTTATCGGAAAATCGTAAACTGCGATTTCAGGGATGCGAAGCGTGCCCTGATGGAGCGGAAAGGGAAGCCGCTGGTGGAGTTCAAAAGTCTCAGCAACGCAGTTGCTTGTCGGCACTGCCAAGCAACTGTGACAGCCCAGTGGCATAGAAATCTACGGTGAAACCTGGCGCCGTGAAATCATTGACCCAGTTTTTCCTTCGAAACCTCAGCAGACTCTGCATGATTTCAGCTCCGATTTCGACCTTTTTTTCATTCAGATTCGTGTGGATTCTTTCACACCACATCCGTCCAAAGTCACTGGACGAGTGGCAGAAAGATAGATCCACCCCTCCTGCGCCGCAGAAGAGGCAGAGCTTCGGTATATGTCACGTCCAGTCCCCCCATCCCACGTGTTGCATGGCCAAGCCTTCACCAGGTTCTCAGCGACGCAGCTAGCTTCAATGATGAGGTGCGGTCTTCCCGGCTCAGGTCCGGTACAGCTACTGGGCCAGCCACATAAAGTCATGATTTCATTCAACAAATTTACAACATGATATGTATATATAGTATATATATATAGGCATGAATCATTTGGATCCCCATGTGCATCATGCCATTGAATATACTTTATGTTTTTTGATAGCTGTGATTTGACCACTTGATCATGAGATAGCCAGTTCGGATCATGTGAAAGATATATTGGACCAGTCAATGATTTACATAAACACCACTGGATGATCAGCCATCAGGTGACAGCATTAACCAACATAAAAAAAAAACGACGTTCACTAACCATGATGAAAACATACATGAAGCAACCATGATTATGCTCATTGACGACAATACTATCTAATGAAAGAAACTAATGGAAATACACCATGATTATGCTCATTAATCATGAATGATTATTTGGTGAAGCGTCACTTGAGCATATCAATCAGCCACTTCACCATTAATCAAACACAACCCATAAAAACAACACGATCTCCATTTTTGAAGTGTTAGCCATCAGTTAATCATCAATCAACCAGTGGACCATTGTAAAATCAACCATTTGACCGTGATCTTTCAACCAACCATCAAGCCATTCGACAAAAATCAGGATTATTACTATTTCACCATCGATCAACTTTATTCAACCATTATAAAACAGCATGATCACCAGAGTTTACCCATCAACCACCACGATTTTCCCACGGGTTCCCACGGGTTCCCACAGGTTCCCATGGGTTTCCCGCCGTTTCCCACGGTTTCCAAGCCATCTCCGGTCAGATCACAGCGTTGGCCGTGGGTCCTCGGATGGCTGCGGTGGGCACACGCTTGGGCACCATCTTTGTGGTGGAGCATGGCGTGCCGCGGCGTTGATGTCTGTGGCACATGGCCCACATGGCGCAGCACAAATGCAGGGAGCTAATGGGGGAAGCCCAGTTGTGGATGGTCAGAGCGGTTGACTGTTACAAGTTGATGTCGGATGATTTGGGTCCACATTTTTCAGAAGCGCTCATGAAACTGCTTGGGATTTCCATGGTTTCAACATGTTTCAACATCCCGAAAGCTTTTGATAATAGCCAAGGCATGGTGGCAATGACCAATCTTCGGGTGTCACAGTTTGCGACATATTTGTGCAGTCTTTCTACTCACTAGGGCGACGGAACCCATGAACAGCACTCCATTGCAGGCACAACAATGCAATTGGAAACCTGGATGAATCATGTTGAATCTGGATACTGCAGCTGAGTACCCTTCTTCAACCCAGATGAATCATTCAGCCGCTATCACCGTTATCATGTTTTCAGCGGATGAGTGTCGACTAGGGTCAGTTCGTAGCGGCTGTTCATAAGCCGAGGAAACACCAACGGTCGGGAACGCACCAACGGGCTTGATCCCAAAGTGATCAGATTGGTAGCTGTCAGGCCCTTGGGGGCTGGCCATCTTCCAAGGTTGACAACAAGGCGATGGCTGATCGTTACAACTAAGGTAGCTGCCAACCCAATTGTACCAATCTAGCCATAGGTGGCTTATAAAACCACCAACTGGATCCATAGGGATCCATAAAACCTGGAACTATAAGCCACCAAGAATCATTCATAGCACATGGTGGTTTCTAACATTTTTTTAATTATCACTAGCAATTACCAACAAATGGTTGGTTCACTGATATTTTTCATAGGGGTTGAAACCACTAACCAGTAATGGATCATACGCAACCGGGGGGTACTTTGAAGATCAGCGATGTGACAGCCATGGTGACCTCGACCGGCATCGAGCAACGCTGAGGTCAATGTAATTCGGTGCCTCGGTGGATCAGCTTGTCGTGACGTCGAGCAGCTTTCCGAAGAGTTGCCACTTTGGTTGGGCTGAAAATGGACAGCCTCATCATCCATTATCCATCATCATCATCATCATCATCATCATCATCATCATCATCATCATCATCATCATCCCAATTCTTAATTTTTGATCAGTTTCAGTGGACAACACGAGGGCTTCGACTGAGTTTCCAAGGAAGATCTCCACCAACAATGCCCACATCCACGTGCCTCGGTCCTGGAGTTGGTGTGGCCATGCTTAGACCGATGGTTATACCATGTCATACCACTTCTAAGTGGCTGAACATGGCTGAACTCACCATGGTTACCTCACCACTAAGTGGGATCATCCAACCATATCCAACCATTCAGTAGAACCATCCACGAGTCATCCATGTGCTTCAACGGTTTCACCAAGGCCTTGGGGCTCGATCTGGCGGGCCGTTTCTGTGTCAGCGGCGCTGGAGACGGTCGAATCACCGTGTGGGCATTGAGCGCGGGAACCCAGCGATGCACAGCGTGCGCACCGCAAGGGTCACTTTTGAAGCGAAGGCATCGCAGATTTCGTGGTACCTTTGCGATGACTTCAGCGTTTAGGAGTCGTTCATGGGCATTTTTGCTCCCAGGCATGATTTCCTGGTTGGTGGTGCATATATGTAGCTATAGTGATTTTACGTTTGTGATCAGCCAGATGCTTCCAGTTTTGATGGCCAGAGTCACTCGCATGAACATGGGAGCCATGCACTGAATAGGGATGGAGCAAACATATCGTAGGAGTCACATGACATAGCACAACAGCAGCAGCAGCAGCAGCAGCAACAACAACAACAACAACAACAACAACAACAACCAACAACAATGATAGGAATAAATCAAGCAACTGTAGAAACAACAATGATTAATTCAAAACACGTATCATTCATAACGTACATTGATAAGGACCAACAAGCATAGCAAACACTTGGAGTAAAAGCAATACTCATATGGTGTATTCAAACTACAGTACATGCATACATCATACTATAGGTGAATAAGAGCATTGAATGAATTCAAAGTCTTACTGCTTCTTATCACAATACATGCTCATATATATATATATATAAAAGTTATCATCTAAAACTATTGATTTTGGAGGTCGAAGAATAGTTTGAAGATTTGTGGCACTTGAGGCCCGGGTTTGGAGCCTTGGGTCACGACCCATTCGCAGCAGCCCATCTTGGGAGTGGCGCTGGCGCCTGATCTGACGGAGGTCCGCAGGGTCCGCAGGGTCTCCCGTGGCACTCCCATGACGGGTTGACCGCAGTGAGGAAAGGCGAAATCTAAGAAGAAAGATCGCAAATTTTTGAAATCTCTAGCGTTTGTATAGGTCGAAGTCATTCTAAGTCTTTTTTTCTTTTTTCAGTCGCCTTTCCAAGTGTTTCCATTTTCAATAGCTGGTGTGGTTTCAGGGGTCACCTTGGGAACTCAACACAGGAGAAGTTGTCTCTGTGCGCTGGTGGAGAAGATGGACGCAGCTGGGATTCAGGGACAAGGGGATCACCTGATCCACCCATGGGGCAGGAATGTCCTAGAAGAAGATCCATTGGTGGAAAAACTTGCAGTAAGGGGTGGTGAACCAGGGTGAGCCATGGTGAACCTTTTGGTGAAGAGCTCGAACATTCATGAAGCACAAGTCCCTGTAACCTGTTGACACGCCCCCACGTCTCGTATGAGACAGGAGGATGATACAGCTTGAGCTTCTCCCCATTCCCATAAGCAGGACAATTTCCGTCATAAACGTGCAACAAACAAAAAGGCCACCTAAGAAGTTGCAATCGATGGTCGGCTGTGGAAGCAGTAGAGCTAGCAGTTCTCAGCTGTTGTTGTAGGTCATGGCATTTGGGAGACAAGATTTCGGACATGCGCCGAATTCAAGCGCCAAACTGTGCCCCACAGCAAGATACATCAACTTATACCAGCGTTTGACCCAACGCACCAAGCTTTTGCACCTCGCCTCGCGAATTCGATGCCGCCGCTCCTTCGCATGATTTGGTGAATTTCAATCGATCAATAGTGACCCTTTTTGCTAGTTCTCCCTTGTTTTATGGGGTACTGTATGGGCTGCGCAACATCAAGCCCCATCCCCATAAAACAAGCCCACAAAATACCCCAGTTGATATCAAGCTCCCTGAGTTGACCGGAGTCCGCATGCTGTGCCGCTGAGGCCTCGTGTTGCACAAGCGGATTGTGTTTGGCGGCAAAAGTGTGCTGCACGAAGGCGAGGGAAGCATCACCCACGTGGTGTGGAGGTCGTGCCTGGTGGCGTGGATGAACGACCGGGGTGTGGACCTCAGCCACGTGGCCATGGCAACTGGACCTTTCACCAAGTGGATGCCAAGAAACCACGTGGAAACAGCAGAAACAGCAGCAAAAATGCATAGAAAAGGTATATGGTATGGAATTCGTCAATAGATCAGTCTGAGATGATTCTTCAGGTTGATGTGCTTGTACACGTTTGTGTGTACGTAAATGCTCGTGTAGTGAACGTGTGGGCATAACCAAGGATGAATCGATGCGACAAACGGAGCCATGCTTCCCCTGCGGGCGTGACACTAGCACTCACACACACACACCCCTTCTACTTGGTACAGCAATTATATTGCTGACACTCTCATCGCCCATGATGCAGGAATCCCCACAGAGGAAAGAAACAGCAACACAGTACTGCTTTTTCCCTACTTGACTCTGAGAGGTTGCCACTCAGAGCATGAAATAAATGCAGCCGTCACAGTTCATGTTTTCTGAGGCGTCAAGGTTCTCAACATGCAGTCCGGGCACAAGGCGAGTGAAACAGTTGGATATAACCGGACCATGTCACAAAGTGGTATAAATGGCAGTTACCAAACTAACCTAATGAGTTAACCAAGCTATGTCCAGCATCAATGGCAGCTAACCATGCAGCCGCGCACTGACCCAAGTCAACAGCCATGCTATGCAGCTTGAGATCCCTGCTGCAGGTGACCTATGTGGAACGATCCTCGAGAACCGCGAAGGGAAGCCTGGCTTGGCTGGCTGACGATCAGTGGCTCAGCTG
>VSDK01022078.1:242999-263147 GCA_009767595.1 Symbiodinium kawagutii
GATGGACTCAAGGACCTGCTGACAAGGGTTTGGTATGGATTGGTATGGTTTGGTTATTTGTGTTGGTGGTCGGTGAAGGCAGTGTACCGTGTACCTCTTTCACTGCTTTTGAATGAGTCCCGCACCCGGTAGCTGTTCGGATGTCGTCGTGTCTCCGTTGGTTGGCACCTGCGATCAAACATGTTGTTTTAGATTTTGTTTCAGTTCCGACATCTTCAGCACTGCAAGCATTTCACTTGATAGCTCTTTAGGGCCTCGACCCTGTGGATGCTGATCATTCCTTGCACAGGACATCTCTGAGGTCCACCCATCCATCAAGGGCGGTGACATCTGGCCAAAGATGCGATCAATGAAGCAGCAGGACTGATGTTGTCACGTCAAAGTGTCGCTCTCCAAACACGTCGGCAACTACTGATTGGGTCATTCAAAGTCATTTGGAATCGTTTGGACCATGAGCGGGCTGAAGCGTTCTTGGGTCCTTTTTGGAGGCATCAATCATTAATAGCCTTAAGGATCTTGATTGTGGTAGCCTAGGCGATTTCAGTTCAATATGGTTGCAAGATGTTGCAAGAGTGGCAAACAACAGATGGAAGTGTGTGACTTGGCAGGACTTGTACGACATGTCCGCCTACATCCTCTACCAGAATCAGACCATCCCAGAGAAGTGGGGTGGAGGAAAGGTCTACTATTAGGCTTGCACATTTTTTTGTTCTGATAGAGATCTATAGGTGTACATATTATCTCATCTCCAGGCAGAATCTGTCCTGATGCTCGGCTGCTCGCACTGTGAGCGGCCGAGCTGTTTTTCCCACAGGGAATCGCACACGCATCGCAGTGCTTGCTCGCTGTGGGGCAGAGGAAGGGCGGATAAAACAGCTGCAATTCCTATGGAGCTGTGGTTCTGGGCAGGGTCCTAGAGCTTGCAGTGCAACTGGTTATGTTTGATTGGGGGCTTCGCAGACGTGGCAGAACGTGGCAGGCTTGTGAGCCGATCCAAACTGAACGTGATTCAATTGCAATCAAACCAATCAACTTCTGCCAAACATTCGATGATGGATTTCGATGAAGCTCTGGAATAAAAGTCAGCCCGCAATTCCATTCAATTTTGGAAGGGTGAAGAGTGGCATCCCCTTCGTGCGTATCATGGCGGTAGCCAGTGAACCCCGTGGCACACCCTGGTGGTCCATGTCAGGTGGCATGAAACACGTCAGCCTCGCCACCACGAGCGGCTCAGGATATATGGAAGCGCCAACTTGGCAGGAGAGCTGCCAGGTCTTCAGGCGATACATCGATGTTTGTGTGGAAGGTGGATGATGGTAAGTGGATGATGGTGGGATGGTGACCTGGTGGTAGGCGATAATGGTGGGATGATGGTAGGGGATGATAGTGCACATCATGAAGACAACACGGTGGTCGTTGGAGACCAGCGAGCTTGGATGCGAGCTGGTTAGCACCAATTTTTGGTGAGCATAGCTGTTTGGTTGGCTGAATAGCTGGTCAGATCTGCTTGGTTGGCTGCTTGGCTTGTTTTGGATGGACTTTTGCGAATCTGAGATGGGTGATGGAGGGCTGTGGATCCTTTGTTTTCATGATTTCCTGTTGTTTGATCTTTTGGATTGATTGAATTTGTAAATTGCTCCATTGTGTTTTTGTTTCGTTTTCCGTTGTACATAGCATATCCTCCCCGTTCTTTATCAAGGCGATGTAGTAGATTGAAACTCTCCCATAGTAGATAGAATAGAATATGTCCTCACAATTGCTCACAGGGTTTTTGTTTAGAACTATCATTTGTGATTAGGTGATCCTCAGTTGGAATTTTCAAGTTCATTTAAGATGCGTCCAGTTACCATGAAATAGGTTGTCACAGGCTGGTATCTACTATTGTTGTAACTGGGGGTTGTTACCTATTATAACTGTAAATGGTTAGGATAACCATTTCAGCTGGGGTTGGTTACCTTATAACCCTTTCAATTCCCTACTGGGGTTGGTAACTGGAGGGATAGGGATTGTCTCCCGTTACCATCCATTATTAACCATTGCCACCCATTTTTAGACCATTGTCAATCCATTATTAACCATTGTGAATGGTAACTGGAACCAAATACTGGTTCAACAAAAAGGAATAGTAACCATTAATGATGAATGACAGTTCCAGTTGTTAAATGTAACTATAATGGATATTAACCACTAATCATGAATTCCATTAACGATTAACCCAACCATTAAATGTACCTGGAAGGGTCAGGGATGGTTTTGGGATGCTCCATTGGACGCAGGAGTCCTTGGTGCTCTTTGATCGTGCGGGTGGGCTGCCCAGCATTGCACTGCAGCTGCCCGTGCCGCCAGCAGAGACGTTGCCCAAAGAGGTGGGGATGGCGCAGCACCGTGCAGCTGGCTATTCTTCTTGGGCTTAGTGATGGCTATCTAGCTGGTGATTCTCAGGGAGCTCAGGAGCCAGGGGTATCCCTCAATGGGAGCTAAAGAGCTACAGGGAGTGGTGAAACCAGATGGTAGCTATGGTCGTCAACAATTCATGGAGAGGGAATACATGCTTGTTCTTGGATGTCTGGTGGTGGCCCAAGCGTCCCTGGTGAAAGAGTAGCTAATAGCCCCTGCCATCCTTCCTCCAAGCGCCGTGAATAAGCATCCTTTGAGCGCTCCAAGAATGCAACGCATGCAAGACATGAACGAAACTATGATGACACAGGCTAAAACCTCAAAGTCTTTCCCGGCAGCAATGCCCTCCCGAAAGTTCTGAGGACATGCCACACCATGTCGGGCAAACCAGGGCCTGTCATGTGACCTCGGATCCAGGAAACCACGGCTTGTAGCAAGGGACCCGCCACTGGAAAAACCAACAAACACCGAAGTCCCAGGCATAGATGGCGGCTAGGCATCATCCCTAGCATGGCCTAGTGGTATAACATGCACGGATTCCAGAAACGTCGATGTCCGGGGGGAACTAAGCCAAGCCATTGATAATCATCATTGTATACAATCATCGTTCATGGACTATTCTACTATAGAATCACTACTATCCAGTATCTTTCATTTTAGCATCGTTACAGTACCGTTTGCTATTAATCGTTATGGACCACTCTGAGCAGACATCACATCAATCATCATTCTCAACAACAAATCATCATTCATCGTTAACCAGTATTGAGAATATTGACCGTCATCATCACCACAACGTAGTTATTCACCAAACATCGGAAGACGCCGGTTTGGCGGCAATTGTCCCAACCTGTTGCTTTTATACCCGCTCAAGTATATCAAGGGCTCACTTCTTTGCTGATATTTAGATTTTGATGCTATTTGTTTAGCTAGATGCTATTTGAATCGATGATATATTAGCTATGTCTAGCCTTCCCTATGCTTCCGGTTGCCATGGAGTAGTTACTTGGTAACCAGCTGGTTGCGATCACTACTTCAACTGGGGTTGGTTGATGGTTGCTTGTCAGAAAGGTAGTTGGAAGATATTGCAAGGGTAGGGTATGTTTATAGCTATTGGATGAGGGTCTCCTGCCATGAGTTCAGCCGCAAGCACGCCCCACTTGTGGCTGTGGCGTGGCGCCAGATCTATGATGAAGCGCTGCGGAGGCTGATTCACTATCCTTCAGCCTTGGTCGCTGCAACTCGCTGCTGGTTGGTCTTGAACACCTGCTGCGTATACTCTGGTAGGTTGGCATACTATATGTTGGTATATTGGCATATGTTGGTACACATTGATTAGCTTGGTATATGTTGATTATGCTGGCATTTGTTGGTATGTGTTGGCATTTGTCGGTATGAGTCGTAGGGGTTTTCAGCAAAGTGGTGCAGTAATGGGAACCCTCTGAACAGCTTTAAGCCAACCAGTGTTTAGAGCATAAAGCAAGCCAGATGCTAGGACAGCAAAATGCCAACTACAGCCTGCTACAATGATCGGTCGCGGGAGAGAAGTAGAAAACATGGCACATGCCTGAGACCTAAACAAAGCTTTCAGCATCATGTTTGAGATGATGCCGATCAAAATGTAGCTAGGTCACTCGATTTTTGGTCAGCGTATTCCTTTGGACTGGTCGTCGTTATATGGGTCCACCGCAACGATGGCAGGGGGTCCTGTTGTAAGATGTGGCCCGTCGTAAGCAGTCTCCGACTGGCTCAGTTGGGTTGAAGGAAAGCCTTGTTGAAGGAAAGGTCCATGGTTCGATTCAAGATTTGGCTGGTCCCCGATGGTATGGGAAGCTCGTCAACCCAGTTGATAACCATCAGCTGCTAAGCAGATAGAAGCAGTCGAAGTGATGGCATTAGTTATTGGAGTTAGACGGTTTTTTGTTGCTGTACCACATCTACACATTGTACAAAGCTATGCAATCTTTAATTATAGGTTTAACCCTTGAGCAGATATTCATCAATGCTGATATTACTTGCTCTGACGGTCTAACACCAGTGATGGACCCATCGACTGGTTCTAGCATCGGTGCCGCTGGTTCTCACGGTGCTGAGGTACTCTCCTACTGGCCGTCGGAGATCTTCTCAGTCAGCTCCTTAAAGGACTGATCCAGGTGGCAACCGATGAATGGTTGCGCTTGGTGATGCTTCATCATGGGTATTTCAACAGTGGGTAAATGTCCACATCAAAGATGGTTAATAATGTTTAATGTTGATCAGTTCATGGTTAATGGATCGGTACGTGATGTTTGATATTGATTAATGTTGGTAAGTGAAGGCGAGTGATGGTGAATGATGGTCGATGATGGTGAATGATGGTTGGTGATGGTAAATGACGAATGCTCACCATGGCTCATGCCGGTGAATGCGTGTAATTCATAAGCCTCAGCCATGTTTGAAACAACCAGCTACTTCAGTAAGACTGGAGCTGCCCATCCAGGGTGATCATGATTATTGACATGTGGCGACCTGGACCCGTGATGACCTGAATCATTCCCTTAGCTCCATGGGATCTCGGCCCGATAAGCACTGGACCCCTGGCACCAACTTGACAGCTGGGAAGCCACCTGGGCACCAGGAGCTGCTTCGAAAAGAGTTGCCCAGCGCAACGGAAAATCTCAACCAGGACGCCGAAAAGCTGAGATGACCATCCCATGGCCATCGGTTCCAGGGTGCTCAATTCATCTATTTTCCATGGTGCTATAGATTGGTATAAATGCTTGTAAATTGCCATCAATTGTCATTTCCATTTTGTTAAAGTTATAAATGCTGAGAATTGCTAAATTTCCACGCGTTTATGACAATTTATGGCTTTCAATGTGCAGCAAGAGTTCCGTGCCAAAGCCAATGATTGAGATCATGCAGTGGCACACGAACATTCAATCACGAGCTGCCAGATTGCCTGATGATTAGTGGTATTGGTCGAGCTATTCAATGATCAGTTGGTTTTGTCATGCACATGTCGAAATGTATCTCTGCCAGCTGTCTATCCCTCAGTCTGGCAATCAACTTGATTACCTGCTTTTCCCTTCAGCATTTGAATTTGACATGCATGTGTAGTACAAGCTGCATTGTTCTGCTGGTCCCTCGCCGTTGTTTTTCCTAAAGGGTGTTGTGGGCACACGTAGTTCAACTTTCAGTTGTGCCACGTTGTCAGACCTTCAACTATATACCATCACCAATCTTCAACCATCCATGCGTCAGCAATCTTCAACCATCAGCCTTGATTCTGCGTTTTGACGAATTCTTGATGGCCAACCATTGACCATCAGTATGATATCACCATATCGGCCATCATTATGGCATCACCATAATTCACCATGAGCCATAGTTGTAAATCATCATTCATGAATCATCATGAACCATCATTGACCATAACTTATCAACCCATCATCAACCCATCATCAACCCATCATCAACCCATCACCCACCATCACCAATCACCATCAACCATCCTTCCCAACAACTAACAACCTCACCACCCACCATCCATCAACCAACATCAAGCCATCCACCCAGCCACCCATCCACCCAGCCACCCACCATCCAAGCCCATCGCATCCCCAGGAGGACCGCAGCCGCTACGAGGCTCTGGCGCTTCTGTCGGAACGCGAGGACCCCGAAGCCGCCCTGGACCAGCCACTGGGCGACGTTGTCGTGGGAGGTGGGTTGATCATGGTGAACATAGGGGTAATGATGGTGAGGGATTGTTTGAACATGGCTAGTAATGGTTGATTATGTTTGGTTATATTTGGTTATGTTTGGTTATGGTGGATCGTGGTTGATGATGGTTGATTCATAGTTGATCATGGTCAGGGATTGGCTCAAAATGGCTGGTGATGGCTAGTAATTAATGGCCAGTAATGGGGTTAGAAATGGCTGATGATGGCTAGTCATAGTCAGTGATGGCTAATTGGTTAAAATAGCATAAATTGATTAGTAACGGTTTGTATGGACCAGCAGCCATCATTGTTGCTACCCAATGGCTAATATATGATGGATACTAAAGATTGAGTAGCAGCAGTATGGTTGATGTTGATGGGAGATCTGGCAGTTAATAAACCCACCAGTGCTTGGATGGCGTTTGCCACCAGCTATTTCCTGATTGAATTGGTGCTTTGGCGCTGGCTTATTGACATGGATGGTGCATATAGAAAACGGCAGAGAGAGAAGATGTACTGATTGTTTAATGGTTTATGGACCATGGATGGATCTCCCTGGTGAATGTGTGATGATGGATAATGATGGATAGGAATGAACAAGCTGGTAAAAATGAACATTTACACAGGTTATAACCCTGCCCTCAAACTTTCGGGCTGTCGAAAAGACTGATATGTTGAAAACCATGAGAACTTTAGAGGGTTTAAGGTCCGATCAGCACGGATCAACGGTGTTTTTGCTTGTCAGTCTGAACTCATTTAAAGTCGAAGATATGGTAGTATTTGCATAACAATACACATGTTCAATAGCCATCATTTTGTTGGTAGTATATTCATGTCGCTCAGCCTGGTTTTGCGATTAACTCGTGGTTGATTTTTGACTGATTTGGTCACCAGCATTGATTTAATCAGCTGAAACCCGGCTAATATCAATGATATCTATCAACTTAATCAGCATTGATTTAATCAATCAGCATTACTATGAACAACCGGCTGCTGAAAAACGTCATTGATAGGGCAAGTCATCTCGGCCTTCCGGTGGTGTTCCGTTGCGGCAAGAGCCAAGGTTTTTGGCCTTGGGCAGCGCTGAGGACGGGATGATTGGTCCCAGGGCGAGCCAGCATTAGCGAATGTCGTTTACCAGTAGCGAATGGCTATGACCATCATTAGTGATCCTGATTTAGTCATTGATAAGTCATATACTGTACATTAAAAATAGTCATTGATAAGGTAATCAATGGTAGTCACTGGTAATCGTGGTAATTCCTCACTGGTAATCGCAATATATAGTGACAATAGTGAGTGCCATGAATTACCAACATTGGTGATCATGAGGATTTACACTGATGAACTACCATGATTAGTTAGTCATCATGACCCATCATTGCTGGTCATTATGAACCATACCCAGCATACAAATCATCATTGACGGATATTGACCATGAGTCATGTCAAACTGCTTCATGGACAATCAATTCATCTCATTAAACCGTACTCGCCAGTTTGATCCATCAGGGAATATCATTAAACAATACCAACTATTCACTTTGGCCATAATCAGCCGTTACAGCCACAGCCACTACATACGGTTTGTAATTGACCTAACGTCAGATCAACCTGGAAAGTAGGAAATTATCACACATGTCATGCAAGACAGTAGGGGTTTGGATGCTCATACGTTCGATAAGAATGGCTGGCCTTGCTGAGGGTCCGAAGGTACCGTGCATATGTGCAGTAATACATGATTATTGTGCAACACTCCACATGATACGGTGATCATTGGCTCAAATTCGATTGTTTGATTGATTTTGATTGTTATGGTCCATGAGCTACTGCGACAGAACTACTGACTCTGCGGCAGTTGCGAAGGGATACCAGCAAAAACCATCACTAGAATCGCTAAAGTGGGATAACAGCATTACAAAAATCGAAGAAAAAGCAACGCATGAAGCGAACTGATCCACAGCTGAGCGCTGGGCTGCGCAGCTGAAGCGCTTGGAGGCCTTCAAACTTCTCCAGCGCCAAGATGCTGCCGCGGGAAAGCTCTTCATGGCGAGGTTGAAGAGATGTTTCGAGGTCGACCCCATCAGCTGCCCCCTGGGTTGATCACATGGGGGCTGAAACGGGCTTGGCTCGGGTTAAAGGGATGCCACTGGCTCAGAATAATGATGGGATGATCGGATGATGGGATCATTTGGTAGCGATACGTGGATCGATTGAATACCTATTGCTGTAAGGATGCAATGAATCTGACTGCTGAAGGAATGGGCAATCCATGTCGCAACTGTCGGGGAACCACCATGACATTTGTGCCGCCTCCCACCCCTCGCGTAAGAGTAGGACCATGGCATTCTGTTAGCCAGCTTGGCTATTGGTAGCAAGATGTCCCAGTGATTGGCACCGTTAACCAGCAGTGCAACAATATATATCCATGATTCATCAATTTTCATTCGCCATTCATCTTGGGTAACATCACCCACCATGGAACCCCCATGGTGCTGGCGGTGCATGGGCCTGTGCCATCCCTGGTGGTGGCCCGTGTCTCAGGTGGATCATTTGCAAAGCTGCGAATTGGCCGTGGCCTTTCGTGGTTCCGAAGTGCCAGTGGATGCCGTTTGTGCAGCCCTGGAGGATGAAACGAGATGGAAACATGAGCCAACTGGCCTGCAAAATGGTGCCAAAGCCATGGTGGGTGGGTTGCTAGGGTGTTACATCATGATGGCTGGTTATGGTTGAAAAGCTTTGATGGAAAATAAGGTGCGAGTTAACGGTTAGTGAATATTTCAGAACGGTCAGTTAATGTTGAAAACATCAATGGTTACGAAAGGCTGCCGATTGATTCATCATTGGTTGATACAGTAGTGGCCAATTGATGGTTGATACAGTTAGGATAGGCCTTGCCCATCTTCCAACTCATCAACCCCAAACCATTTTAAAGCCACCAACCATTTCACAATTAGCAAAACCATAGGGGGGACCCTACACTTTAGCAATATCCAACCAAAAATGGTCAAAATCATCTTTTCGACAAGTCCCCCAAAAGTAAAGGGTGGCAAAAACAATGATTTCGGGGAATAGATACATGAGTTGGAAGATGGGCATGGTTTGTCTGTTAGATTATATGATGACATAAGTATAATTTCTCTCAAAGCATCCACGGTATGTCTTCAACACTAAATTATGAATAAGAATACCCTTTCCGCCTTGACTGGCACTGACAATAATACTCCTAAATGGCAGTTTGTCTGCTTGTTGGTATGGGGACTGTTTGAATTCATACTGTTTTACATTTATGGGTTCTATCTTTGGAACTTCTCATTTAGACATTATAACATTCTTAGAAATAAAAAATATAAATTAATATATTGAAGGAAACCTTTTTTGCCTTGAATTGGGGTCAGGTGAGAATGGGACAGTTCGCTCAATCCAGCACAAGCCTGTAAGCACAGTTAATTAGTTTTTGATGTAGCAGTTGTAGCAATAGAAGATGAACAGCAAATCAAAGGAACCCTTGTTCTAAGCGACCCTATCCTTGCCCTTGGTCAGCACATGTCAGCACAGTTAATTCGTTTCTGTATGTTCTTCCCTGAGTTGAGATATATAGTTAAAAATGATTAGATTATAAAACCATATTTTTCTAATCATTTTTAATGACCGTCGGTGAGATGGATGTGTATTTCAACGCCGTTAGTGAGTTTGAGGATGCGGTAGTTGATGATAATCAATTCCCAATAGTTAATAAAGTTAGAAAATGTTGCCAAATGGTATGAGAATTTTCCAAGGTTTTTATTTCTTACATCAAGTATGATATAAAGAATGCCACCGAAAAGAAAAGCCAATAGCAAAATGAAAAAAAAAACCATCCCTGAAGATTTTGAGTTGAGCGATGATGAACCAACAACAGTTAGATTGAATGAAGAAAGTAAATTATCAAGTAAGTGTATCACCTTTGATTGTCCGTTATGTAAGGGTAAATTACAGTTGAGAAATGAAATTGAAATCAACCCCAAAGGCATCAAATTTTCTTGTAATCCCTGCTCATTCAAACTGACTAAAAATGATAAAACAATGAATGCCACTAGGGATGACAACGGGGATATTAAACTGGACAGCGAAGACCACAGCATCTCCTTTTCATGGAACTGCCAAATCACACCAGAAGACCAAAAGGTGGAAAGCACTAACAAAATGATTAGTGATGTTATGAGTGGAACGCCACGGAGTAGCAGTAGCAAGAAGCAACTGAGTATAACCGATATGGATTGAACATAGTTTCCCATTAAATGTTCTAAAGAGTAGTCATGATGCGTTCAACTTCAAATAAAAGGTTTAGGTTCATTTTCTGGGGTATTATATATAAGCACATTTGAGGATAAAGTTGATGAACTCCCCAAAGAAACCAAGAAGGGATTGAAGAACAGTAAACTATTGGAGATGTAGCCGATGAAGTTGTAAAGAACTTCAACTATTTCCAGCTGAAATTCCAAGATTTAGAAGAAAGACTAAAAAAGGTTGAATGGAAGCCCAAGACCACTAAACCGGCTGATGAAAATGACCCATCATACAAAAATAAAAGAAAATGGCTCAAGCTTCTGGCTCAAGTCATATGGTTTACGAGACCCTTCAGGTTACAATTTTCACAATTCGTTGCTACTTGCATGATGGATCACAAGCTCATCTCCTGCGTTGGATATAGTTGAGAATCGCTCAAAGACAAGGAAAGCAGGGCACGGTTGAACACCTGTGGCATGCTCTTCACTCCCTGACCCATGATGATGACGAACATCAGTTGAAGCGGCCGCTTTGCCTCTATGCTGCCGTGGGCCTGGACAATGACTTGGACAGCGCTGCTAGCTCAACTCAAGTAAATGCTGCTCACCTTGTGGTGGCGAATAGTGATCTGACCCCGGATATCCAAGTTCAGGACTGTGGAAGCAGAAGTGAGACAGGTCAGCTGGCAAAGATCCGAGACCAACAGCGCTTGGATCAGGCGTCACAGACGGAAACCAGGATGATCTCCATGGATGAGTTTGATGCTTTTGTCCAGCGGTTCACAAAAGACCTGGAGAAAAATTTGGTCGCCAACTTCAGCGCGCAACTGGACGTGACCGTATCTTTGCCTGATTTGGTTGCTGCCCCAAGCACTTGCCCCCAAGGTATGTCCAATCTGGATTCTTCAGAGATGCGCGTAGCATCTTCATCCACAGCCTGTGCACCATCGATTTCTGGATCTGATTCAAAACGGCGTCGCCGTGAACTTCGGCAGCGGGACCTCGATCAATCAGCTGGAATTGGTTCGCGTTGCAGCGTCCTCAGGGACGACTTTGCCCAACTCACTTGCACGTTGTGTGTCGCAAGCAAAACTGACACCTAATCCCATTTGTGTCTCGTAGTTCCCATGGTTCACTTCTTTTGTCACGCCTGTACAGTTTGTGATGTAGCCTCCTAAATAGCCTACTGGTGTCTTTGCCCCAAAGTGTGGCTCCGTTTGTTTGGGCCACTGCTCGCCCTCAGCTTTAGCTGAACCTGCGGGATGGCGATGGAGAGGTATATCTTGGAACATTGAATGATAAGATGATAAAAGAACCTAAACAATCCACATTGGATTATTATAAGGTTAAGTATTATGATCAAACAGGTATATATTATTAGATATATTCACATATCTGGCAATATGTGAAAATATGTGCGTATTCTTTACAGGTGCAACTGTGGCCTGGGTGGTCCATTTCTATTGGCACCATGTTTGGTTTCCCGCACTTGAGGCACGCATCTACTTTGGCTCAAAGAGTATGTTGGTTTCCTTGTCACCGCGCTTTGACATGAACCATGCCTCCAAAGAAAGTGCCTGTGAAGAAAAACCTGCCGAGAAGAAACCTGCCAAGAAAATTGTGAAGAAACCTGGCGCATCCCTGGCAGTCCCACATACACAGGGGCGGAGCGAATTTGCCCCAAGTGCTTACAGTGCTTCAAGGGAGAAACCTTTGGGTGGTGTGATCGCAAAGAACTGCCATGGAGCACATGTTGTGGCTGGATGCCATGAAGGAGACTTATGGGGAGCAAGTTTCCGCATGGTCAAAGTATGTCCAGGACAAGTCGAACTGTTGGCACTTGTTTCAGACACTGCACGAAATGTATGATGCGAATAACGAAGAGGAGGACGAGAAGACCAACATGATTGCTTTCTTGCCCACCATGAAGTTGCCCGTTGAGGTGCAACCACCGGACGAGATGCTGTGTGAGCACCTTTTAGACGCCTACATTTTGGCTCGTGGGGCAGATGCTCGTGAGACAGTGCAGTCCTTCGTGGCCGGTGTTTGCGCTAAATACGGCGGGCAAACGGATGGGGAGAATTTCAAGATTGGAGACGGGCTTATCGCCATCTACCGGCAGTATCAGAATGACTTAGATGAGGCGGGCGGTGAAGGACTTGCAGAACCGCGAGTTCAACTACACGGAGGCTCCAAAACTGACTTTGAAAGGACATGGTGGCACGGAGAAGACTGCCAAATACAATGTCATCACGAAAAGCATTATCAGTGATGAAGTGCAGAAGGTGGCGAACTTGGCTGGTGTGAAGGTGTGTGATGTAGATGCCCCCCATTGGGTCTACGATGCCGAGAAACCCAAGTACATGAAAGTCAGCGTGGCAGGAGTAGTGCGTTTCTTCAATCTTAGAGTGCGGGCATGTCGGCTTCTCAAACACAAGCATTTAGGTTCTCTACCAGTTCGTAGAGAACAGGGCCGCATGAGCGACCCACAAGAGTTGAGCGATACAGAGGTGGAACATTTGGCGGCAGAGCCCTTGGCGTGGAAATTGTCTCGTGTATGATTTCACCCGTTTCACCAAGCACAGTTCGCAAGATGCTTCAGTCTTGGCTGGCAATCTGTTGGAATTTCTCCTGCGCTCATTGTTTCAGATTCATGGCCTTTTCCATCTTCCAACTCATGTATCTATTCCCCGAAATTATTGTTTATGCCACCCTTTACTCTTGGGGGACTTGTTGAAAAGATGATTTTGACCATTTTTGGTTGGATATTGCTAAAGTGTAAGGTCCCCCCTATGGTTTTGCTAATTGTGAAATGGTTGGCGGCTTTAACATGGTTTGGGGTTGATGAGTTGGAAGATGGGCAAGGCCTATCCTAACTGATACGGGGTAATGTAGCAAATTTAAATGCTGTGGCGATATCCCCCTAACATTCCAATCTTGTAGGCCCTGGGCAACCAAAACTAGCACAAGCAGAGTTACAAACAAGAATTACAAGCAAACCTGTACATCAATGATGTTGGGAAGCTTGGCGTTGCTGGATTTCCAGCTGTCTATGCGTGGGTCAAATGTACCCAGCTTGGGAACTGGTGGCAGCTGAACAGCCTCAACTGGCACTTGAAGAGTCAGTGGATGTGACGCAGCTGAGGTATTTGAAGCTGCTGTTTGCTAAAGACGAAATTGCTGGACAAGGAGCCGAAGTGGCTCCCTATGGCTTGGGCTAGGATGAGTTCAGAGGATTTGTGGCTTGATCATGGATGGTGTACCAAGGAAAAAGATACTCGATAATATTTGATGATGATTGAATGATGATTGAACGATGATCCGGATGTTTGATGATTTGAGTGATCCGTTGGCAAAAAAACACGCTGGTTCGATTTCTTTCCTTCCAGCCATCCCAGGTTCAGAACTGGAGTTGCCGTTGCCTTCGATGTCAGGATATCACATGCAGATGGTGGAGCTCTTTGCTGAATACGATCCCATGGGTTTGTTGCCGTTTCTCCGCGCCAGCGAGCGATATCCTTTCCAAGAGGTGAGGTTTCACGGATGATCACGGCTGCTGCCAGTGGATCCAGTTTTTCCTCCTAATTTTTAGGTTACTATATGATAATTCATAAAAAAAAATCACTAGTAGTTTGTCGAATGGGTAAGCTCTGTCTAATGACTGGTTAATTATCAATGAATTGATGGCTATAACATTTAAGTAAACCTCAAAAACCTACTGATACTCAGCCAGCCTGATGTTGCTCATGGCCCAACGGTGGCCCGGCTGCACAGCTATCTATGCCTCTACTGTTGGAGTCACATGCTTTGATTCCTACACGGGCACGTCGTGCATCATTCCTTGATATACGCGCACATGTGTCCATAGCAAGGCTGAGATGTGCTGCAATATACGGAGCTTTGCAGTGTCGTTTCATGTTCTTTTGCACAGCTGATTTCCATATTTTCCATGTAAAGCCGCAGTGGTAGTTCCGTCGCATATTGGTGTGTCTGTGCTGGGGAGCACGGAAGCTGCTGCAGGCCCTGGCTGTGTGCCAGCGGAAAGGTTTGAGTGCGGGCTTCAGGGCAGCCTCAGCGGATGCTGCCAAGAAATACGTGGATGCACCAGGTGTACTGCTTTTGTCGTGTTACCCTGTTTCTCATGTCAAAGGTGGAGTTGGTGGATGGACATCCCAAGTGATAAAGATGGGTGTTCAGACATTGGTGACGTCGTTGGGCAAAGCACTTAAACCATCTTGAACCTCTAATTATCAATCACTACCTGTTGATCACAGATCAAGATGGGCAATTATCAATCATTATTCGCTGATCATCAACCAAGATGGGCCATGGGTTACTATTCACATTCTCTGGTCCTGCACCAGCTCGGGTGACCGCGAGGTTCGCCGTGCCAAGGTGAAGAGGTCGCCTTCTTACTGGGCCGCGCTGGCCGAGTGTCGGAAGCCTTGAGGCCGTGGGGGAGTGTGGCGGCTCCAAATTGGAACCTGGGGGTAGCAGTGATGGATCATGATGGTTAGAATGATGGTATGAATGAGGGGTTTACATATGAAACATAAATGATGGTTAATGATTATGGCATATTATGGCCAAGAATGATGGTTAAAGAGGATGAATATTGCTTACAACTACGAGGGGTTGGTAGTTCATGACGGTTTCAATGATGGTCAATGGGATGGTCAATAATGTAATAAATCATGGTTGCAGATAGAATGCCAAAAGCTATGCCAGATAGAATGCCAAAAGCTATGCCAGATAGAATGCCAAAAACTATGCCAGATAGAATGCCAAAAGCTATGCCAAATAGAATGCCAAAAGCTATGCCAGATAGAATGCCACAAGGTATGCCAGATAGACCTGTGTCAGATTTGCATGTGATGGTGGGGATCACACGAAGTAAAGTAATTCATGATGGGGACCTAGCCATGGCCTATGGTTTAGGACACCAAAAAAAGGTAGACCAGCAGAGTTGCTGCGTACAAAGCCATAACCTAAAATCGAAAACTCCAAGCTTCCATACTACTGTTCTTCACGCAGAGCTTCTGTTACACTACTGTTGTTGATGCATGTTGTGCACAAGTTTATTTGCCTGAATTTTATCCTTTGTATTTCAAGGCTGCCATGGATCCAAGCTCTGTTGTTGATTGCATCAAGCTGCAATTGTGGTTCCAGGGGTCTATGATGGCAAGCTCCAGAAGAGAATCCCAAGCATATTACACAAAATCGCACGACCAAGTTGTGGTTGGGCATTTCAACCATGGTCACTTGTATTCTACACCATGCCGAACCATATGTCCAAATGCTTCACGTGCGCAGAACTTGCCTCACACCATACAGGTTGAGGCATCACCACGGGATCCCGGCTTTGGCCATGACAGGCGTCAGGTCCAGGGGGCCACCGCCCAGCCGTGGATGTCTCCTCCTGCTGTGCCTGACCTTGCTGGTGGTGCCCGATGCATTGAGCAGCCAGAGCTTCGTGAAGGGTGTGACTTGGGGTGGCCAACGGGCTGCCAAGCAACCGGTGACGGAGAGATTCGGTGAACAGCGGCAAAGTTTGCCTAAAACTACCGCTCTGCCAGCGGATAGAGCAGCAAAACTGGTGAAGAGTTTGACAACAAGGATTTACAGAGCAGAATCCGCATATGGGTTGATTGTCATCTTGGACGAAGCAGTTGATGACCCGATTTTCAATTTTTACCACGTGTCAGCCGCATACAGCGGCCTGGCAAAGTGGAAAGCAAAAGGAAAATGGGGCCTGCAACCAAGTGACTGGGAAGGCTCGGTGGTGGCCAGACTACACGCCCGGGTCGGAGAGATGGTGAGGAAGGGGGAGTTGAATGCGCAGGCTACGGCCAATGTTCTGCGAAGCATTTCGCAGTTCGCTTCATGGCCCAGTGTTCCCCAAAAACTCCTCGTTGCTTTGGCCGAGTCTATGCCCACCAAAGTCCGAGACATGACCGAGCAAGCGCTGTCAAACTGTTTGTTGGCATGTGGTCATCTCAGAGAAGTTGCACCTGATGTGCTCCAGGCCGTGCCAGCCATTGTTGCTCAGATCCCGGTCAAAGCAAAGGACATGATCCCACAAGCCTTGTCCAACTGTTTGTGGGCATTTGCGAAGCTCAGAGAAGTTGCACCTGATGTGCTCCAGGCCGTGCCAGCCGTTGTCGCGTACATCCCGGACAAAGCAAAGGACATGAAACCTCAAGAGTTGTCCAACTGTTTGTGGGCATCTGCGCAGCTCAGAGAAGTTGCACCCAACGTGCTGGAAATTGTGCCCGTCATCGCGGTGGAGGCTCAGCCCAAGATCAGGGACATGAGTGCCCAGCAACTGTCTAACAGTTTGGAGGCCCTTGTTTCTCTTCAAGAGTCGGTCCCTGAAGTTGCACCGCTAGTGGCAGATGTTGACAGCGAGGAAGACATGATCAGATCTGCAGCTGCACGGTTGAACCTTTCACTGCCAGGGATGAGAGGGAAAGACTTGGTTTTTGCGGTGCCTGCCGTTGTTTGGGCCTGCGCAAAGCTTGGTTTGCGCGACAGACCGTTGATGAATCTCGTTGCACAACGCTTCGGGTCCCGCGCAAGGTTGTCGTCCCTGCCAGCCTACGGAGTTTGTGCTTTGTCCTGGTCCTACCGAGAGTTGGGCACACAAAGTGACTACGCAGACTTTCAGGAGTTGCTGGGGTCAGAAGTTGCCAGGCGAGGATTCAGCCAGGCAGATGTGCAGAGTTGTGAGCTGGGCCGTTCGGAGTGGAGCGGCGCGAAACGTCGCTGAAGATTAGGTGCGTGCAGGAGCTCCATCAATGCACACATATGCACACTATACGTACTCTGCACGGCCAAAATATACTTGTAAATACTTCTTTGCACACAACTGGTTGTTGAGCTGAATCATCCATTGAGTTGCTCGAAGCCATGACCGCAAGTAGACATTTGCAGGTATGTATTTCTAGATACCGCCACCCTCAGTGTCACTTGATGGTGCTCCTGAAAGTGTTAAGTGCAGAGACGTAGAACCAAGAAGTTGGGTTTGAAGTATTTTGTGCAGCTAAAGTCGGCAAGTAAGTGGATTTGGCAACATAGGTCGTGTGGCGTGGCCACAGTATCATCTCCAGATCTCATTCACGCCATCTGGAGATTGGATGCCGGGCCAGCCATTGACGCGCACGCGGTTTTTGATTCAACCCGTGGTCAATATCGACCGAGGCTTGATGCTTTTTAAAATCACGGCTGCAAAACAAGAACGCTTGCTTGCCTATGCTACAGAGCCCCGCAGTAATATTGATCACAAGTGGTGATTGTGTTTTGTTGGATTCCATTGGAAATATCCTCCTCGGATGAGATCCACTGACCCGTCGATAGGATTATGACTCAAAAAGCCTGGCATTGGGCGGAAGCATTGCTGGATTCACAGAAGAATTCACCATGATTTAAACATGATTTTACCATGATTGAACCAACTCTCAAACGATAATCGCTGAGCCCCCTTGAGCATTAGAAATGGTTGACAAGCCATTGTCACAACAAGCAGCTTTTTGACCTGACATTAGCGATGCTTGATCAATCATCATGCCGCGAGCTGACTAGCCATCGCAACCCGTCATTTCAACCATCATGAAGTCTATGATGGTTGGTCGTGGTTCATAAAGTTAAAGGTAAACCGTGATGCTTGATGATGGCCAAGAATGATTGCCAAGTGTGGTTTGTCAAATTCTAATGATGGCTAATCATGCTGGTTTCGGCAAATCAAAGGAATCCCTCGGAGAAGTAAGGTCAGAAACTCAATCTGGAAGTTTGTGGAAGCTTACGGAAGCTTGTGGTAGCTTGTAGAAGCTTATGGAAGCTTATGGACGCTCGTTGTCGCATGGCAATATCGCATGCCAATCCTACACACTTGGCCGATCTTGGCAGGATTCTCCTGGAAAAGGTGGGTGATGTTGGGAAGGCTGTTGAGTTTGCGTCAGAGACACAGGACTGCCACTGTTTTGCCTGGTGACGAACCACGGTTCACCGTTTGCATTTGGGAAGTTTGTCCATGCGACCTTAGTGATCTGGTGAAACTTAGCTTGACACGAAACCAAAGCATCGACGAGGTGCAACCACCAAACCATCCGAGCACCGTTGAGTACCATGTCACCTCCGGAGCCCTCAGAGCTCCCCCAGCTCGCAAACATGAACAGTCCCAAGGCTCACAGGCTTCCTGTCCTTGTCCTGGCGAATCAAAACCGGTGGGAAAATTTGCAGGATGGCTAAATGCTGGGTTGGTCACTGCAAGCCTGGTGAAAACCAGGTTTAATCCTCAAAATCTCATGGTTAAAATCATGGCTTCCACAGCTTTCCGTCCAACAGCTGAGATGCTTGGCGCAGGACCCACAGCTATGGGAGACTTTGGTGGACCACGTTTTAGAACACACGCACCTTCTGGTGCCACTTCTGGACTGCCGGGGGGGCTGGCATTACCCCATGCTCAGAAAGGTTGCGCTAGGACACTCATACTGCACACACACACATTGGCGGAAATATGTGTGTGAATATTGAAACGAACATCTAAGCAGATTCAAACAAATCTAAAGATCTAAATATGCATGACATGATGTTAAATGTGCATATTAGGTGTTTGCGCATGGGCACGCAGATGATCATTAACAAAGTCATCATCTGTGCAAGAATGTGCAGCGGCAGGAGTCAGTCTCAGAGACCCGTATCATTGTTGGTTGTACTACATCAGATCATTGTTCAGCAACATAGTTGCTAGAACCATAGGATTTCTACTTGCTGTTATTGCTGGGTGTAAGCATTACTGAACAAATATCCACTGGCAGGATGAAATGGCTGTTCTGATGGTTGTGAGAATCATTGCGAAGCCCTGTTTTCACCAATCATCATTTGTTATATCATATTTTATCTTACCGTCATTGCTGCCTGTCAGTGCTCATTGTTGGTGATATCCTTAACCATTATCCAGCTGTTATGATGCTTGTGGATCTTTCTTACTGCAAGTTAGTGCTCGTGGGTTAACCGTGGCTGCAACTTATCATTGATCATATTGCATTTGTTGTGATGAGATCATTGTCCATGGTCATGTGTCCGTATTAATTTCTGATTGTTGCTGCTTATCACTATTGTTGCTGATTGTTGCTGCTGACTATTACAATCCCTATTGTGGCCGCTCATTGCTGGTTAGTCATTCCGATTGCTACAGCTCAGGAATTAGTTGGTCATCGTGGCTATTTACTATTGACTGGTCATCAGTAGTTATTACTTGATATTTCTGGTCATTAGTAGCATCCCTGCTTATTAGTTATAGCGGTTATAGATCCCTACTAATTGCTGCTTAGTAGCTATAGTGGTTTTACAAATCCCTATTCATTGCTGCTCATCATGGGTTGTTACTGGTTCGCGCTTATTCCTAGTTCTGGCTATCACGATTATGAATCCCCATTTAGTACTCAGCAACTCCTGCCTCTTGCTACGTAGTAAGTAGTGGTATTACGCATACCTAGTCATTACAAAACAGTTTTAACAAGCTTTAATTGATACAATCAAAACCATGACCACTAAGGAGCTTGTTATAGAATCCAGATTCTTGGTGATTATGACTAGGACCATTAACAACCAATAGGTGATCAATGATGCTTGTCATTGCTCATGGTGACACCCCCAGTGGACCACTTGGAGCCCCCCAAGTCCCCTCCCGACGCTTCAGGACCACTTGGACGCCTTGGAGTCCAAGCGCCTCAGGGCCATCGGCAGCGAATCCCAGCAGCCGCCACTGGGCCGCCAGCCGC
>VSDK01022078.1:263228-293527 GCA_009767595.1 Symbiodinium kawagutii
CACTCGGCGGCAAACCCACCCGCCCGCCACTGGGCAGCAAGCCGCCCACAACGGGGCCACGGTGGTGATGGCTGGGGCAGGTGCCATCCACCGTAGCAGCAGTAGCAGTGGTGGTGCTGCTGCTGGTGGTGGTGGCGGCTGATAGCTTGCTGCCACCATGGTATTAGTTGGTGATTGAAAGGGTGGTTGTCACTATGGTGAATGGTAGTGAACATGGTTGGTGATCCTTCACGCTGCTTGCTTTATGTTATGGTGATGAACAACTTTTGGTGAAACGTTTGATCGCCAACAATGTTCCCCAATCAAGGTTGATTGCTTGTTATATATAATGGGTTGTGCTCTAGCTGCTAGCTTTGTTTCGGTCGGGGGTTGTGAAGCCATGCCCTGGGGACTGCATTGGCACTGGTTGAAACCGCCCCTCAAACCGCCATGGCTTTTTAGGCACCAGAGCAGCGAGTTGTGCATCAACTCCAACTGATGCCAAAGCTCTAACTGACCAACAGTGGTTATCTATCAAGGATCATGGTGTTGGGTAATGGGGATCACCCAGGATACCTTGAGGTAGATCGACTTGGATGTGAAAGGTTTCCATCATAGCTATCAGGTTTTCCTTCGAAAGCTATGAGAGGTTTCCATCATAAAAAAAATTCCTCAGGTTTTCCTTCGAAAATCAGGTGATCTCCTTGCTATCCTGTGTGATCTTTTGTCAGGCCATCCCTTGATCTGAGGCAACCGCCTCCCACAGCGACCCCTGCACACGTGCTGCGGCTCCTGCCGGGGAACACGCCTGTACCTCGCATTGCTACACCTGTCCCTTGGCGCAGCGGGGTTTGTTTTAGGTGGCCATCCTGGTAGATCTGGGGATGTGACGATGGAACCCCCAACCTTTCTGAAGATCGCAGGAGGTTGCATTTTTTGGGGTTTATTCTTGCTAGCAATTCCCAGGATGGAGAGACATGCCCCAAATTGTTGATTTCTCTGAACACAGGAGGTGACCATACTTGAATAAATGACCATTTTTACAGCCAACGATTAAAGATCCTTACAGGGAGGGTTGGCACCTGTCACATGGATAGCCTGATCCAAGCGGTTCACGGATCCATAATTTACAATCCCCCTTTGTTTGACGGTGAACCTGCTACTTGAAATTAGTTGGTGGTAGCTGATTCATGCAGTACAGTATAGATCTACCATTCTTTGTTTCACAGTAGTTGCAGTGATCCTCCAGATTCTCACGGGTGCTGACTCTAGCAGCACCTTGTTCTGTCACGACCGGCCGCACGGTCAAAAGAAGGTTGGCTTTGAGTTCAAGCAGATATGCAAATACCTGAAGTATCCTGAAGTCATGTGGTCAAGTTACCTTTGCTGAAACTACATGGTCCATACGTACTTTACCTCGAGCCATCGTGCCATCCCCCCAGACTTTCAGGTGCAGCGGGTGTTGGATTCACTGCGTCTTTCTGCTGATCTTCATGCGCCTCGGCAGTCAATGTGCCTCTACCAGACGCGGTCCAAAGATTTCTGGGCGTGGCACCCTACATGTACAGATTTCTGTCAATTTGTCAGGTGCCTAACTTACCTTCAAGTTGCGATGCTTAGCGCATTTTGTGCTCAGAAAAATCGCAATCGCAACATGGCTCCCCAGGAGGCTTGCTCGAAGATCTCGATTGCAGAGATGGTTAGCAAAAAGAAGGCAGGGAAATCGCTGGTCACCAGGATTTCAATGTTGGGATGTGTCCAGAAACGACCCCTGAGATTGAACAATTTAGATGCATATGCAGATGCATGTATAAACGCAGCGTGCACATGCGCAGGGATAGATAGATCGATAGAAAAAACATGATATGCGCTTTTTGGTGCTGAAATGCGCAAGCACACATGGCAAGAGTCATGTACCAGTAATTGGTAGCATGATGCACGCCATAGGACGAACCATAGCATAAAATAGTGCAGCACTGTGCAAAATATGGATGTTTGTTTGTCTTGGCATGTGGTTTGGCATGCTGCTGTATCATGATAATATGATTTGTCACGGATGCAGCCAACACCAAGACATTGAATCACAGCACCTCATTTAGCAGGGGTACCCAGCACATGGTGTGAACGAGGAGAATCCATGGCGTTTCCATCTCGGAGAAAGCGATAAAAATCCAGGTCATCCCGACCCTCAAACAGCCCACCTAGGCAAAAAACATCAAATAAACCACTGGATCCAGACATCCTCAGAGCTTTTTTGTCCTTGATATGCGAGGCATGCATTGCAAAATGCAATCGCGGAACTGCCAACCTGGCACGACACTGCAGCTTTTGTGGTGGATCGCTGGCTGGTGCTGCACTCAGAGCGTTGGGGGAGGAATGCTGCTCTTGGCGAGCCACTGGACGTGATCTGAAACTTGGGAAGCTGTTCCACAATAGAAATGGAAACACTTTGAGGGAAAGAAACGGAGTGATGAGATGCAAAAACCGTTCCCAGGGCGATTTTTGCATGGCAGGAAGGATGGGATGTGCGTGGACGTGTTGCACTAGCATGTTGCCAAAAATTGATTTGATCACATGTTGCATTAGAGAGGTCTGAAGTCCATTTGGGCTTGCTTGTCAGATTGCCATGGTCCTAGGGTGATACCAGAAAGACGATGGTCGTTATTGGCCTGTAGCATCGGCGGCCTCGGCTCAGGAATTGCCATCGTGGGTCGGACAGCCCACCAGCAATGCCACTGCTCGTGTTAGATGAACTGCAAAAAAGGAACTGCGGCTGCTGCACTCCAGGTATTCATGGATGTTTTTGGAATCAGTTTCGATAGCTGTGGGCTACACACTTCATGAAAGGACTGAAGGACTGATTCGTCAAGATGTTGCTGGCAACGCGGCCAACCCACCCAAGTATACGATCATCCATCCACAACCAGTGGCACTTGCAGATGCTTGCAGTGTTCATCAGTGTTCCCCCCCCATGAGTGGCCGCATCATGGGACGGTTGGCTCCTCCCGAGGCCGATGAAGTGCGTTTGGCCTTGGATTGGCAAGGTTTCGTGGTGGACAGCGTGGTCGGGAGCTGATTTCTGGGGTCAAAGATGGTCCAAGTGCCTCGTGGAACCTGGCCACGCCACGGCCCAGGAGGTGGAGGCCTTGGTGCATGAAGTTGGGCAAAGGAAGGGCCTCAACCAGCACGAGTTCTTGACCTTCATGCGGAAGTACCGAGACTTTGAGGCTGGACATGGGGTGCACACCTGGATCCGCCTGGATTTTCCTGGTGGAAGATCTGCTATTGGGTATCCATGGATGATCTATACAATGTACCCGTTGGAAATTGTGTGTTTTTTATGACCAGGATTCCGGGAGGGTGCTGTGCCAAGGTCCAAGGCGACGTTTGAACAGTAAAAAAATCTGTTGCAATTTCGGCCCGTCATGCTTTTGGGTGATGTTTGACCAGTTGCTCAGACTAAACCCAGTAAAACGCACCCCTGTGGCAAGCACGAATGGTTTCCTTTCAGGTGCAGAAATTCATGCAGATCAATGAGAAGCTGAGGACAAGCATCTCAATTCCTTGAGCTTTCGGCCTGCGAATTCACAGTTCGCCAGGACCAGCGATGTTGGGGAAAACCTGGTGACCTTGGCAGATCTTCCCCGGGTGTCCTTAGCTCAGTGCAGCTGCGCAGCAGACGCTGATGACCCTTGGGGGGGTTCCACCGAGGCTGGAAGCCATCGGCTACGAAGACGTGGCGCCAGAAGTCTTGCAGGACGCAGCTTGAGATCAAGGGAAGATGGATAGGGAATGATGTGGATACCATGGATAGGATGCCTGAGCCACGCTATATTCAGAAATGAGGCTGCGGTCGGTTGTATACCTAAAATTATGGGAGACCCAATGTCCACCGAGACTTTGGTGGATTGACTTGGGCAACGGAAAATCAACGTGGGAAGTGAGCGTTTTCCCAGTCGCAACGCAAATTAGCAGTTAATAAATTCAGCAGAGGCTAGGAAGCATGTTGGGAGTGTTCTCCCCCTTTGTGGATCCATGTGGCTTCGAGGAGTGTGCTGCGCTTGTTGCTTGGTTGCATGCAGATGCTGTGTGTGTTTTTTTTTTTGAGTGGGGCTTGGGACCATAGCCATCCTTACCAAGCCGTTTGTTTTTTTTATTTTCTCCACTTGCTGGGTTTACTCAACTCTGGTAGAGCAGCCAATAGAGCTGTCGTTACCACAATGCAACTGCCGCTGCACGGATTTTGGGTTTCGCTAACAGGTTCACTTGATCAACAGGGACATGGCTGTAGGCAGCCGGGCAGCCGCGCGGTAACGTGCGGCTTCTGCCACAGCTGAGCAGTGATCAAATCTGTGGCCGAGTCATCCTCAGAACAGCGCCTTGATAGCTGTAGGTGATGCTAGGTGTGTCATGGTCCAGCAGCTAGGCCGCCAGCTATGATCCTTCGGGGCACAGCCAGCTTGCAACTGGACCCCCATATGTTCATGTGACCTGCTATGACCAATATGCTTCCGCCAGGCATCACATCCCTCAACCCGACCTTCACGTGCCATGGCTCAGTGGTTTCAACAGGGGGCTGGGCCTTCCCTGGCGTCCCCCCTTGGGAGCTCGCCGGAGGTTCGATGGCATCTACCACTTCCTGGAAAACCTGCGGGCGTCGCATGGCTTCATCAACGATGAGCGCGCAGGGATACCCAAGCAGCAGATCCATGGCGTGGCATTGGCTGCTGTGGAGTCGATGGTTGCGATGGTTCATTGATGGTGAAGCATGGCTGCATATGGTGGGTCATGATGATGGCTGGTGATTGGGACAGTTATTTTTTTTGCAGCGGTAACTCTAACAAGGTTTTTTTGTGCCAACATGTTTTTCCATCATGAATCATCATACAGATTTGTCGTCAACTATCTTTAGTCATTGTTGATCAATGTGATTGATGACAGCTTGTGGTTCGGAACCATTCGCAACCAGAGATATAGCAACTATAAATATTGTATGATCAGTTCATCCTGAATTGATCTACCCTTTGATTTACATCGATCAGTTAATGGTGATGGACCAATGGACATGATAAACCATGGGTTAATTGATAAATAATGCAGCTATTTGGACTCTCAAACATACATAGTTACAAACCAAGTTTTGCATACCCACACAACAAATGCAATCTGAAAAAAATATTTTGACGTGAGCGTGAGCATGAGGCCTGTTGGCTAGGAGCATTACGAACGAGATTTATGCGCAATACCATTGTTGACGTCAACCCTTGTAGATGGCTGTAAAATGCTTGATGCCATTCTTGTTGGTGAGTGCGAATATCATGACATGCCGCTGACATTGATAGTATCATCCATATCAATGATTTGATGAAGTTGGTAATTGGTGGCTAGCATTTGGATAGCCAGATCCTTCACTAGAATATCCATACCACTTCATGATTCTACCATGGTTGACATCAGATTGGAACATAGTGTTTTATACCCCCTCCATGTAGGGTCATTATCCATAAGATGGCCACCATCAATGGCTTTCACTATCAGCACGACCCACAATCAACCATTACTGTTGTGGGTATTGATGAGTTGCTAAGCCAAACAATCCATCCCTATGGCCACGGCAATCCCTATGGCTATGGCCAAACGTTTCGGTCTGCGCGTCAGGTGGATCTGCGCAACGCCTTTCTCCGCTTCAGCACCGAGCAGGCCGCGCCGAGCCGTGACCAACGTGGCTGTTAAGTCCACTGGCTGAAGAACCAGCTGGTAATCTACCATATGCTGGTTTTTCAACATGGGGGACCCCCAAAAATGGTTGGTTTATTACTATAAGTGACTATTAATGGATGATATAGAGATGGTCATAGTGAGTTAAAGGTGGGTAATAGACTGTCAATTTCCAGGTTATGGTTGATTCCCATATTGGGAATCAGTGGAGTTAACTGTTGGCTGTTAACAGTGTCTCTGATTGCTGGTAAATAGATCGAATAGACTGTTGGTAATAGTTGAATAGTTAACTGTTGGCCTCCATATTGGCAATAGACTGTTGGTAATAATGGCCAGTGTCTCCAACCACTGTGCCCAGTGTCTCCAGTCAAGCTCCATGCCTAGTGAAGGGCATCACGGCTTAGTGCAATCATGGCCACAACGATAATGAATTACAACAGTCATAGCCAGAACAAGAATTCGTGGCTGTGATCAGTCGTGATGGTGATTGGTGATTAGCTCGATTATAAAGGAAAGAAGCAGTGCTTGAGAATGGTCCGTGATGCTTGCCGGTGCTTAGTCGTGGATAAATTGGTCATGGTTAAAATATGGTTATTAACCACTAATCTTAATAAGATAAGGTGAACATGGCTAAGATATGGTCAAGATAATGTGAACTCACCTTGTTTTTTCACGACATATTCACCTAGTGGCACCTTCCGCGTATCGCACATCCGGCTGCGCCAGTTCTCGAAGAGCGGCTTCATCGAGGAAGATGATGGCAGTGAAGCTCCCAGATGCGACCGATGGGGGGCTTCCAGTTGGGCTTGTGATCAGCGGTGCCAAGAGCCATCCCAAGGAGGTCAACCGACTTGGCAGGCTTTAAGTGCTGCATTGGGATGCTTAAGTAATAGTCTTATATTGTTTTTAGATGATAAAGTATTGTTATTTTTAGACATGTCAACTTGGCAGGCTTCAATAATATACTTGTTGTTTCTATTTGACATGTTAAATCAATCATTGTTCACTACTTCAGTAGGAGTTTATGATTTTTGACAGTTCAATCGACATGAAGATCAATCATTGAAGTAGTGGACAAGTAGTTTATCATTTTTGTCCGCTGCTTCAGTGCTGCCCCTGCCTTTGTTCGAGGTTCAAGTGGCCCGGAAGGTTGTGACGAGGACATGGCACAATCATTTGCTCAGTGGATAGGTGGGGGGTGCTGCAGCTGGGGAGCAGGACGCGCAAATCTCTGTCTTGAAGCTTTTCCATGCCTTGCGATGGCCCGGGCCTCGCACCACAGATCAGCTGTTTCTGTTGGAGGAACACTTCGAGGATAGAGTGGCGCATGTTTTGGCATTGAGACTGTTGCATTGTCCTGCTTTGGAACCGAAAGGGTTAAGAACCATAACTTGGAAACAGATCAGATTGGACTAGGGTGTTGTTTTCCTCCTAAATGAAGTTGCCCAGCATGATCGACAGCATGATCCATCATTTATCGTCACAGCTCCATTTCCTCACCGCATTTGTGCAGGTTGGGCTACCAAATGGAGCTGTGGCAGGTGCGATTCGAAGCTTATTTGATAGGTGTGCCTTTGTGTGTGGCCACTTGGCGCAAAGACACCACTTCCTTAACCACCAATCAGTTATGCTTTGTTATGCTCATTGTTGGAATCTATTCTGAGCCGTATGCTTATGCCTATTTTCGTGCGCTAACATGTGTAATCTGGCGTGGTTCAACCACCAACCAGTTTACCTATTGTTGTTGGGTTTCATCCCCCTTGAAATTGATGGTCAATATCGACCCACAACCATTTGCAATACGCCAGATTTGTGAGTCAAAGGAGTTCAGCACTTTCAGCAGAGCTGCTGACCTTTCACCACATCACCGCCCTGCAGTCGCCAGGTCGTTGAAAAGATGGACATCATTCGCATGGTTGGCAGTGCAGCGTTGTGTCAGGTCAGCTGCAGGGCCGATGTTTCGTCATATCTCTGTCGGTGGGCAATCAGCAACCACGAGTCCACGAGCATCGGGAGCATAGGATTCTTCTGTAGTGAACAAGGTTGGCACTTATAGTCTGATACAGTATGGGGATATATATGTGAAAACATGTGAAAATATCAGAAGTGATGCCCAAGTTGTGTTCTATCCTGGTTTGGCAATGCCATCTTATCCCAGCTGTGATGCTGCGAGTTTCGACAGATAATCACAGTTCCATTCGCCTTTGCGATCCTCGACGCTTCCCACCTCCAGGACGAATTTATGCGGGTCATGGCTGTAGTGACACTTGGCCAAGAAGCGTTGGCGAGTGGCCGGAGGATGTTCTATGGATGACCTAGACTTCTCCATGGATCAAGGAACCCAGGCATGCAAGATCACATCCAGTGGAAGAACATGGACAAACCTTGCAGATTTGTTGCCAGAAATTTGACCGGAGCAAGGTGCCAGATTTGTTGGAGTTCATCAGCCATTGGTGGAGACTTTTGACCAACCAGGACGGGATTCGCTTCAGTGCCACCACAGCTGAGGCATAAACAGGAGATTGAAAGCATCAAGACAATGCTGGAGGGCGTTGACAAGCAGGAGCCCACCTCCAGCAGCTTCAATCTTCGTTTCGTTTGTGTAGTGCTCATGTAGTGTTTGCATTTTGGAGCCAACCAAGCTGCAGGCGTCTTCACAAGGCTGGCATCTCAATGCAGACAGCTGCTACTTCTGACTGTGCCGTTGACTGTGATGGGATGCTCCTAGCTCCAGGTCATTGCAAAAGCATGAGTGACGGGCATGAGGACTGGACGACTTGTGAGTGGGTGGGTGGAATATGATCGAATGATGTTGAGTGATGCTGAATGATCAATATGATTGATGCTTCAGGATTGAATCAGTTGAATCAGTGGTTGGATTGAATGATTTGCATGTCACTTCTACACATGGGTTTAGCAAACTGCACATTTGATGAGGACCAACTGACAGGCCTAGCGGAAAAAAACCTGACGCCAGGATGTGAATGGCGGGCAATGACTGCAACATGAAGGGATGAAAACCCATGAAACATAACGCCGAAAATCAAATTTAGTTATTGTTACTCAAGTTGTTCCTTGATGTTTGGCTTAGCCATCATTTCGACACTCATAAGCGAGTTGAAGGGTACAGATCATGATCCAGGTGTACCCACTCGACCTAGGCTGCCCATCCCATGACGCAGTGGTTGATGCCAGGCAGCGGATGGTTTTCAGGTCACTTGCAGGAGGTCATCATCTCAGAGCATGGGACGATCTCACGGGCATCATGGAAGCTGAGATCTCGATGGATCAGGTCAGCTGTGTTTTTCCCACAACTTCAAAGTGGTCAAGAACAAAACAAATCCAGAATTAGTATAATCATGAGTAAACTAAAAGTAGTTCTTTGATGTGTTGATCCAAATGCTTTGAGAACAGCTGATCTATAGTTGATCTTGATGGCTTTTGATCAGCTGATTACTGTTAGCCATCTAGATGCAACTACAAAAGCGACTGTTAGCCATCAGCTGATGCAGCTATAGCTATGACTAACAGTAGCTGATCACTGATAGTTGCTGTTAGCAATCAGTTGATTACTGTTAGTCATAGCCACTAACAGTTTGCAATCAGCTAGTCATAACAGTTATCCAAAGCCACTGCTGAACTGTTCGCTTCTGCCGATTCTGACGGCAATTCGCTGTGGATTTCCCCGAGGCTGAAGCGTGTCTTCCACTACCTGGGGTACCCCATGGCTACGTCGTTGCCTCGGCACCGTCCAGTTGAAGCGTGGTTGAAATGCTGATGGGTCGAGGGGAATGGGTGGTTTATGTTGCTTAGCTATGGTTAATAGTGGTTAGGTTGGTTAAGTGCTATGATTAGGTTGGTTAAGTATGATTCGTGATGGTATGTTGGTGTCAAGTATGATGAATGATGGTGAGCTATGGTCAATCACGGTTGGTTATGTTGCCTAACAATGATTCATTTTGGTTGGTTAAGTATGATTCATGATGATGATGATGATGATGATGATGATGATGATGATGATGATGATGATGATGATGCTTAATGATGGCTAATGCTCGTTGATGACATTCTATATCAGTCAGCAACAGGGTCAGCTGTGTCGGTTTAAGGCTTTCCAGATTTTCGAACTTTCCAGATTTTCCAGGCAAAGTTGAGGATGAGTAGTCTGGCCAAGTCACGCCTCCAACATTTTTAGGAGATCCATTCCAGACAGATCAACAGATCTCTACATATGGTGGTTTCTCAAAATGGGGGAGGCTCCAAACCATCCAATATTGACTATTATACTAGAAACCCATCCATTTCTGGGTATTGGCCATTTATAATGAACCATCCATTTCTGGATACCAACCATCTTTAATAAAGCATCCATTTTTGGGTCCCGTAGTTCGAGAAACCCCTTTACCCTGCACTTTTGCAGCCTCCAGCAGCGGGTTGCGTTGAAGATCAACTGTCGCCCGAGGCAAGAGCTGGTAGCGATCTCCAAGGAGTTTGCTCAGGGCTACTTCTCGCAGGACGGATCCCCAGCACCAGCTCAGCTTGCTGCTGCGGAGACGGACGGGTTTCACAAGTTGTGCTACCAAATGAGCCCCAAACAACCAGGGAAAGCTATGGAAAACTCAGATTTTTCTCCTTGAAACCAGGGAAACCACCACAGCTTTTTGGGACGATGGCTTGGTGCCAGCCATGGCCACAGCTGGGAAAGCCATGGGGCCGACTCCTCAGGACGTTTGGGGAGTGGCGCAGGTCCTGCGTCGCCATCGCAAGAAGGTGAACCTGGGAAGTGATGGCAGCTGTGGGATAGGTCTTGGCATTTCAGATGTCGAGATTCCAGATGATTCTGGAATATTCTAGGTGCATATATGTCACATGATGTTACATGATGTCACATGTCTTGACTTCAGAGGGAGAGGTGCATGCAAGAGCAAGTAGATAGGACATGATAGAAAACTAGGAGGTAGATCCATAATTCATGTGGTCGTTGATAATTGGCAGCTACTCATTTGCTTAAGGGACTTGATGAAATGATTTCGTGTGAGATGCTATGGAATCCAACGTTGACACCATGCAGCTTGGCACCAGGTCCGTGAGAAAGTGCGCAAGAACTTTGGTTTCTGCCTTGGTGCAAGCCGATGGACTGATCGAATCGGAACAGATCAGCTGAGATACGGAGCAAGGTTCTTGACCCATTTGTCGTGGATTGGTCCAGAAATTTTCCCCCATCCATGGCCACATATGGTCACCAGACCGCCACCATATGACATATGACTACCATATGGTTACCATTTTCTGGGTCTTGCTGCTTCCATCTTTAGCTCTACTCCAGGATTTCTTCTCTTTGCTTGTTGTGTTACCTCTGAACTGCCGGTGTTCTCCACTGAGGGCTCTCCAAGCCCGGCAAGCTGCACCCGAGGCTTCGCAAGTCTCGAGCTGGAGCACTTGCAAGACACCTTCGAGCAGATGGGTGGAAGGCAAGCCTCCGCCCCTCGAAGGTGATGGGTTTCCAGAGCTTGGCTCCTGAAATGGTAGCCTTTGATGATCAACCCCTGCTTGTTCATAGATTTTTCTCTTGCTGTAGGGCAAACCGTGGGAAGCCCTGGCAAGAAAAGACCCCGGGGGTTTGCTTCATGCTAGGTGAAGCTTCGACGCTTGGCCATGACTGGATAGAAATCCACGTTGGAACCCGGAGATGGGTCACCCAAGTGCCTCGCCGGAGGCTGCCACATGGGAAGCTAAAGGCTGGAGCGGTGTCATGCTTTGAAACTGTCCACGGGAATGGCTGGGGGCATGGTTCTTTTGGCTGGTTTCATGTGAATTGTTACTAGTCCCTGGGGCACCAGAGTAGGAAACCATCACTGGAGCCGCATTGAGAGACAAGGTTTCATCCTGCTTGGTTCTAGATATTCATATCCTGGACGTGTAACTATCAAAGATATCCGGGGTTCGCTTATCATATTATAAGATTATTGCTATTGAATTCCACTGGTATGTACTTGAGACCATGATCTCTGGCGGTGATTACTTGTGAAACATAACCAATCGATGGCAACTAATGGTGGGTCATCATCATCATCATCATCATCATCATCATCATCATCATGATCATCAGCATCATCATCATCATCATCATCATCCTCCTCATCATCATCCTCATCCTCATCCTCATCCTCATCCTCATCCTCATCCTCATCCTCATCCTCATCCTCATCCTCATCCTCATCCTCATCCTCATCCTCATCCTCATCCTCATCCTCATCCTCATCCTCATCCTCATCCTCATCCTCATCCTCATCCTCATCCTCATCCTCATCCTCATCCTCATCCTCATCCTCATCCTCATCCTCATCATCCTCATCCTCATCGTCATCATCATCATCCTCCTCCTCATCATCCTCATTATCCTCATTATCCTCATCATCCGCCTCCTCCTCCTCATCGTCATCATCATCATCATCCTCATCATCCTCATCCTCATCATCCTCATCCTCATCCTCATCCTCATCATCATCATCCTCCTCATCATCCTCATCATCATCATCATCATCATCATCACCATCATCATCATCATCATCCTCATTATCCTCATCATCCTCATCCTCCTCCTCATCGTCATCATCATCATCATCATCATCATCATCATCATCATCATCATCATCATCATCATCATCCGGGGGACCCTTCGAGCCCGGTTCCGAAGCGAAGCCAGGGCAAACAGATGAGCAATGCGGTGCGAGAGCTTTTTCCAGGACACCGAGACAGCCTCAGAGAAACCACCAACAACCTCGAGGGTTTATATCACCTACAGACCACCTTGGACACCACCGTGCCAGGCAAGTCCTAAGATCCAAGGGACAGGTGCCCTGGCATTCCTAAAAACAGGGGCCATTGGCATCCAACCAGATTTGACAGGGCTCCCAACGCCTTCCAAGGCTGCCCGATCAACAGGAGCTGAGAAGGATCAACAGGAGCGAGCTCGAGCACACATGACCTTGAAACAGGCGCGGCCCAAAACTCCAAGAAGCTGAGAATGTGAAAGCCATGGGTGGTTAGTGGCTTCGTTGGTTGGTTCTACAGTCTACAGTTTGTAGTTGGTTAGTTTTTGAATTAAGTAGTTTATTGGTTATACAGTATAGTTGGTTGTTTCATTTTACTTGGACAAAAACAACGTTGTCGCCAGGTGACGAAATCTCCAGGCAACTGCGAGGAACTGAATTTCCAGGAACCCAGGGTTGGAGGGTGTTGGTGGGCGATAGGCGATAGGCGTTGTAGACTGGTGACCCAAACATGAAGATTTATGCCGTGATGCTGCAGCGGATGAATATGAATATGTATTTATCTCTATATACATATGGTCACTAAGGGACGACGATGCCGACGACGACGATGATGATGATGGACATAATGCTATGCAGTAGGAAGTAACATTTAGTGAAAATGAAATATGATTAGTGGTGATCTATATTGAAATCGTGTTAGACATTATGAAGTGGAAGACATTGTGTGGTGAGATGCGCGAAAATTTGATGGGTCACCGGGTCACCCACCATAGCTGGTGTTGTAGATCTATCATGCTGCGGCACCCAAGCCGATTATGCAAAAAGATCAGCAGACAAGAAGGTCAAAAGGCAACCAGGTAGCCTCTACGGCGGGAAATGCGTATTTGTAATAGTTGCTGATTGTAACAATAGCTGGTTATGATATGATACAGCCATGATGATAACTTCATCACTTAACCGACTAGAAATACAATATAGCAATCATGGCTGACTATAGCAATAGCCGTTTGCCGCAACCTTTCATTTCCAGCAAAGATCAGTTACCTGACTGGTAAAAACAACTGGAAATACGGGATGTTTATGCTGTTTTTGTGTAAGAACTGCTGATTCATACAAAAAACAACCTGTAAATTCACTTAACTGGTAAAAAAACAACTGGAAATACATGTCAGACCATTTTTGTAGTGGTTGCTCATTGATACTCTAACATCACTGATGCTCAATTCCGATGATCCACCAGGACTTTCTTCACATCGTCCGCCTTCGCGTGGATTGCGCGGCCGAAGCAAAGCTCAACCAGGCACCAGCTGCAGCTGGATCAGCCGATGGCGACCTGGCCCCCCTGGGCACGGCGGTGAACCGATCCCAGAAGTCACCACAGCTGTCAGCCCACTGATGGGATGGGTTCACTACTGGCCATGGGTGTAGTTGGTACCCGGTGCCATATGTAATAATAACTATAACAGTAATAAGAAAAACACTTTTTTAAAATATTACCATGTCTTTGCAGTCTAGCAATGTAAATTAGGGTGCCTCCGTTTGTGGTTCACTCATTAGATGTAGGCTGCCATGTTGGGTGTTTGCAGTTGGCTTCACTGACAGAGCAATGCTGGGATGTCGAACGGGCCTGATGCATCAATGTGCATCATACAAAACCCCAATTCAAAGGACGATGGTGTTCAAACAGTCCGACCAATTGAGAACTTGTGCGTTTTTGACTTTGTGACTTTTTTTCAGACTTTACATGCGTAGACAGAGGGCGTGGATGAGTGGGTGGATATCGGGACCATCTCTGGCCATGTGGGCGGTTCGGTTGGTAGGGGGCCTTTGTCAAAGGCCGGGAGACACTGCGATCGCAGTTGTGGGATCCTTGGCCTTGGACGCCTCGTTGCAGTCACCAGCCTTCCATAAAGCCACGCATGACCATGCATGAATCACATGGTTGCAGTCACCTCCATGATTGCATGAAATTGAAATCAACTAGTGGCAATCCAGGTGTTGAATGGTGTTGATAGGATTTGTGGTGGTAACATGGGTTAAACACCACAGATAACAGGGACAGAATGAACATATATGAAAATAACAGTGATGATGCTTCAACGCCTCTCATGCATGGGCTGCCGGAATGAACGACTGGTCACAGATGGAGTCCTAGACGCGTGGTAGACCCTGAGCCTCCCACATTGTTTGAAGTTGTGCGTAAATAGTACAACCTCACCGATGGAAGGAACGCAAGGATAAAGCCTTCGCTTTTCGTTATTTTTCTCTGGTCGCAGGTGCAGCATTTAGAAGATATGTGCAACGCATTGTCTCATCCATGTCATCTCTTCAATGGTTGGTGACATTGCCATTGGCAGTGCCTAAGAGATGCCAATCTCGAATGGAATGCGCGTAAATTGTCGCCATCACATCAGGCTTCACTTCCAGAGGATGTACACCTCAAAAAGTTGTCTTTCGAGAGATCCTGTAGCGATCTTTATCAAAACATCTCTCTGGGAGATTCATCAACTTGGACAGAGGTCTTCAGCAAGTCAGCGATCTGTGAAAATCGCACGTGCGAACTCAAGGAACAAGATTTGATTTGCCCAGGGACTCCACCACAGCCATGCTACCCTTTCCCCAAGCCAACGGCTTGCAGCGGATTCATGGCATGGCCCTGCCAGGAATACCAAGCCTTGGAGTCCTTGAACTTCGTCCCGGAAGAGGTCACGGAGTGGAGATCTCAGCGGACGACCCATGTGTTGGATGATGGGTGGTGGTTGGCGGTTCATGATGGCTAACACTGAGGTTTAATAATGGGATGTAATAGAGGATAAGTACAACCAACAACAGTGGGCCAAAAATTCATTGTGAGGTTAATATTGGGATGCAATAGGGTATAATAACTACAACCAACAATAGTGGTTCAACAACTACTTGAATGGTGGTTGATGTTTAATCATGCTGGTTTATGTATGATTTGGACCATTTTGGACCTTTTTATGGTGATTCCACCGTATTTTGTTTTGGGGGGTCACGTTTTGAGTGTCACCCAACCATGAAGATCATGATCCGTGACCCATGATCCACGATCCACCCATCAGTATTGATGTTGAATTTCATACCTTTCGGTGGTGGTCACGACTCCATGGATGCTGTTCCTTGGCTTGGGAATCGTTCCTGGGCTCGATGCCAATGGAACCTGCATCACCTCGCTGCTTTGAGCTCACATGCAGCATTGTCGATGAGGTTTCGCATTATCTTCCACAAGATTGCACGAGAAGAACAAGGCAGCAACGACACCGTGAGCGACCCTGCTGTCAATCACAGCATTGAATCCTTTGGGGCTTATGGACTTTGGGCTCATGACCCAAGAAGTTCATTGATATAGCGAAGCCGCTTCAAGTTCGACATACAAACTACACATGGCTGGTATTGCTGTCAACTATCATGATCAACCAAGGGTTTGTCAGCCAACAGTCGTGGCCAGTGGACCATGGATGGCTGCGATGTCCAGGTTCGGTAGCCACAGGGCTGTTCGGCAAGGCGGCTCTATGCTGTGAGTGGGCTGAGCCAGTGAGCTGCAAATGTTTCTGGAAGAATCTGATTCTTCCAAGGTTAGATTCTTCCAAAAACATCCAAGTTGGAGTTTTTGGAAGAATCGAACTTGATACTTGTTTGGATTATGGAGGATGATTGGCCATGTTCCCAAGGATCAGATTGGCAATGCCCCTCCGTGAATGGTTGGTTGTCTCCCAGTGATTGGTTGCTTATGGGGCCAGAATCCTGGAGGACGGGGGCACCGGCGAACCCATGGAGAGGTCTCCGCCATTCCCGTGCTGAGCTATGCTGCCGTTTGGGTGGCCCAGTGGATCGCCTTGGCGATCCGCGGCCTCGGGATGCAGTGCCAATCAGGGCTGGCCAAGAGCAGTTGGTGCATCCAAGACAGGTGGCACCCAGCGGTGATCAACATCAAGGCATGGTGGCTAGCCTATTAATAGGTTCATCCAACAAGCCTCCACTGGCCATCATTGGTAGGGTAACCACAACCACCCAGCGATGGAGTTACGTCATTTTGGGCCAAGCCACATGGCTGGTGTAGTTGACCAAGGTCAAGGCCAGCGGGTCAACCGCGGGGTGTAGCGCAGTTCATCGTTGGTGATTGATGGTTAACGTGCTCGTGAATAGTTCGTTGATATTGGTTGAAACCGATCAATCATTAGTTGTCGAGGGGTTTCATGTTGGCATTAACGAAGTCAGCTGGAATTTGGCCAGAAATAGCTGGTGTAAATGAAACACCCCAGATATCTACTGTGATTTCTTCTTGGACTCGCATTTGTCAATGTTGGCCAAAGAGGTTCTGTGTTAAGTTTGGACGGCAAGATTTCAATCCATAGCCACCATCAGGTGGGGACCGATTGTTTTCTAGCAGATCAAGGACATTCCACAGGTCTCAACCACAGTTCGAAATTGTTCACAGCTGTTGTAAACCTGGATATTTAAGCCTGATGGCCACCATCATCAAGTAACCAGCAGCCATCAACTCGCTATTAATTCATCATCATTGTCAACCCGTAATTCGCCAGCAAAAGGTGCGTTGAACCATCATAGACTCATAGCTTTTTCCCCTTTGGCCATAGCTATTAACCAACGCAACAATTTAAGCTTACAAGGCTCTGTTGGCCATGGCACAGCTATAGCTACATACCTTGAAAGGTATACACTTCAAACCCAACAAAGCCATCTACATCTATCTACATCTATCTACATCCACCCATACATCTATCTATATCTACATTGACCCATATTTTTGTCCACATCTATCTACACCTATTTGCAATCTGCATCTACCTTAACAGCTCATGTTGGCCATAGCACCTTCGGCATCACCTTTGCTCGACCCCTTGGCGAAGGTTGAAGCCATGCTGACGGGCATCGCAGGGCAGTGCACCGAGTTGAATCGGGAAGTCCTTCAGGAGCGGCTGAAGAGTTGGCGGATGTTGGTGAATGTTTTTCCATTATGGGGGATAATGGTTCATATAATGATATATAATGGTTAACCCTGGGTTATCACAATTAGGGATTAGCTATTGTATACCAGTTTGGATAATGTAGGGATTAATGGGTGATAATCACCAACAATTTGGGGGGGTTACCATTTTGATGGGAAACATGATGGGGTATCCATGCGTATCCCCTAAAAGCCTTGGTTTCCCTTTCAGATGGTACCCCCCTAAAGAGCCTTGGCTTCCCTTTAAGATGGTAACCCCCCTCATTAATCAACCAGGGGTTTATTGATGGTCCACTCCACGACCGAACAAATCCCATCCCAGTGCTCCAAGTTCACACCCAAAGGGGATAGCTTTGGAGCCATGGGCACCCCCCGCACTTCCGAAGAATCCAATCACAACCAGTGAAGCCCAAGGTCGATCCTTCCTCCAATCCCATCCAAGCAGGAAGTTTTGGAGAAAGTGGACCAGGAAAAGAAGGGCAGCCTTCATTTCTGGGAATTCCTCACGGCAGTTCCTCGGCTTTGCCACTGAATGTTGGCTCGAACGGTAGGTTATTTGGTGCACTTGTGGGCCCACTGAACCCATCATGTGCTTGGCACTTGGTGCAGTTTTTCACTGCGGTTCGTGGCTGATGGACAAGGACGAAGCGGGATCAGCCCGGTTGTCAATCCATCATTTTGGGTTAAGCCATTCCAGGTTTCTATCATGGTCAACCATGCTTAGATATGACAATATATGACATTATGAAGAACTAAGATTGAACTTAGACTCGCTATGATGGTTGTATGGCTGACTGCCAATCGCCCTGTCAGGTTCAGCAACAAATGATAGTGACAGCTCATGATGGTACATGGTGGTTTGTATAGTTTCTTGATGATTGTGTCGATTTACTGTGGCCAACCACGGTTAAGTCATCGTAAATTGACCACTCTGGACCAGAACCATTAGATAATGATTATTGAATGATCATTGAACCATAGTTGATGTTGATGATCATTCACTGATCATGTTGTCATTACAGCAAGAAATGGCAGGCACGGGGCAGGCATCACCACCAAGGCTCAGAGTTGTAAGCAAGGTAAACGTTTCTGGCATTTATAAGTTTTGGAAAGCTTGACGACATAGCAAGCGTAGCTACTTGGTTGCAGAAGCCTTACGCTAGAAAAGGTCGTCAGTGCTAGCTTACTTCACCAGAATTAAGCCCTGAATGAGCCACGATTTGTGCCTTTATCTTCGGATCCCCTGACCTATGCTCATCATTATCCATTCACTAGTAGCTCATGGCCATGGATTTTGGTTCTAATGCGTTAGTCAACCAGTGGTTGAGATTGGTTGACAATACCATGAACGTTGCTTATTGTAGGCCTCCCATGCTTATTCGTTCATGAAGAAGTATGATTGCTTAATGATCATTGCCATGATTGGCTTATCACCGTTAAGAAATTATTAATGCACCATGATATTATTGTCAAAAATCACCTGAAGCCATCCTGGTTATTATTTTCATGATCAACTCGCCATTGTTTGATGTTATGCTTATTTATCAATATTACCTTAAATTTGCACCATTTTTTGATGGCTGATTTTACTTAATTCACCTTCCATTACGGTCAGATTTTATGTTCATTTTCTATGGTCCATTCACCATCGTCCATTGTTGCAGGTGCTGTGGTAGGGCCGATCCTCTGAGATGCCCCGGTTAAACAAAAACAATCACCATCGTCCATTATGGTCATTTGTGATGTGCTTCATTCACCATGGTTCATATGGCTCGCTCACCGGTCAAGTTCTCCATGCTTCACCCATGGGACCCAGGTTCGCCAGCTCATGGAGACGTGTCTTGGCCACAAGTTCGCTGCTGCCTTGAAGGGCCAGTTTGAGGGTCAAAAACAGTTTCGGGAGCACCTGAGGTGTGAGTTTGTTCAATGATAATAATTGACTTATCAAATTAGAAAGATCATTGTGTTCATGAATTTCATGAACAATCCCGGTCAACCCTGAGAAGCAGATTGGTTGCTCCCACCAGGAACTGGCACAACATCAACGATGAAGCGCAAAAGTTGGTCTTTGAGTCCTGGGCTGCGACTCTCGTCAACGGCGCAGGGTTATGGTTGCCAGGTTGTACCTTGATGAAGCCACCTCCAATGGACAGCCGTTGGGAAGAATTCACCGATATAAATAGTGGACACATGTGGAGACCAAGGTGAGAACATATGGTTCTACGTTGGGTTAAATGGGATTATCCACAAGTATGCCATAAAGTATAGCATATGGAGAAAAGTGAAATATGCTTTACAGTGTGGTTGCCTATTTACCTACTACCGTAGTGGATATATTCTATTTTTGGAATTTTTGGAAATTATTTGGATAGTAATTCCATCAACCGACGGGCTGAACCTTCAGGATGGCGATGGGAAACAAAAACGGGAAGTCATGCCCAACACAGAGAGAGAGGGAAAGCAAACCCATATCCTATCTCTATAAAATGTTTGATTTCCCCTTGGATTTCCTCCCGCTTCCTTCCATTTCCTCCATGGCCATGGTCCCCCTGGTTCCCAATGAGTTTGTTGGTGGCTATCCCCCATGGAAGTCGGTTGATGAACTGCTTGACCCATGCCAAATAACCATTTTAACCATTGTTGGTGATCATCCCTCATTATTAATCAACCATTATATAACAAAACCAACTGGTTGATGAACTGCTTGACCCATTCCCTCCGCGATTTCCAGTCGCAGTCAGGACCGAAGCAGATGCTCTCTACAACGCACGGCTGGCTGAGTTAGGCGCAGTGGCAACGGCCCCATGGTGGGACCCCCCAAGGATCCATAGCCATGGTGGGGGACCCCCGCCCAGTTATGGCCATTTTACGGTAGGGGCTTATAGAGGTACACGATTTTTGGGCAAACCCCACGTGGCAACGGAAAGTCACCGTATCTGTGAAGTTGGTCTATTGTTTACGCTGGATTTTCGGCTGCTTGGATTGCCGCAACGAATCACAGCGACACAATTCCGGCGGAACTTTCACTACCATTTTGTGGTCAATTAGTGCTTGCTATTGGCAATTGCTAGTTGGTAGTCTGGATTATCAAGCATCATCATCAACGATTGCAAACTACAACTCACCACTAAGAAACATCATTAAACATAAACATTCATCCATTCTTCATCATTGACGGGTGAAAAGAACCCTTGGTGTGCCATTTGAGCTCTGACAATGTCCAATGAGACTTCAAGTGACAACAGGCGAATGGAAGAGCAATGATGGCTGGGAGACCCAGCTGGACCGCCCATGCTGGTGGCCTCGGTTGACCAGCTTTCTCCAAGACCAGGGATGTTTTTTGGGAGGTGGCAAGATGGAAGATGGCAACGGTCTGGAACTGTTGAACTCTTATTCGATGGAATTCGATAATGCATCGGGCTCTATGGTTGTAACCATCACGCTATCGAATCCATTTTGGTCGAGGAATTTGCTATTGCATTGCAATAGGTAAAGCATGGTAAAGCCATGTAAACCCCATTGGCTGGCACTGATTACATCATGATGTTTCATGTTTCAACGGCCCGTCCCGACAAAGCTTCCTGTGTACCACCTCGTTGTGGAAAGCCATTTGGTTGATCGTTAGGGGTATTCTGACAGCAGCTGGATTGTGATTAGTTATCCTTTACACGCATGAACCTGTGCTTGATCAGTATTAACCATTGCTTTCATTATTGCTACGGATTAGTGAATGATTGATTGATTGATCTTGTTCAATATTTTTAGCAAATAGAGTTTTATTGTGATTATATCATTGCTGTTAGCTACTCACTGTTGTTAGTAAGCATTTTTGCAACTATCATCGGTTTCTGGCACTGCCCACATCAGCCTTCCCAGCTGCACAAAGGCAACCGGTGAAGCCGGCGCAAAATGCCACAGATTTTTGTTGAGTCAGTTTGCGATCGCCCACCTGCAAAAGGAACTGACCCGCACGTACCCTTGGTGCTTGAGATTTGTCAAGAATCATCAGCCTTACATAGAGTCACTAACTTCAATCCGACTCTGATGGCCTTTGCTCGCGCTTAGCCCAGCATAAACCAGTTTGAGCGTCCAATGGAAGAAATGTTGGCTACAGCACTTGCTTGATGACTAATTATCAACGATGTGCTTGTCAGAATCATCAATAGTAATCTAGCTGGTGATTCTCAGGGAGCTAAGGAGCCAGGGTTATCCCTAAATCCCTTTAAAGGGGGAGCTAAAGAGCTACAGGGAGTGGTGAAACCAGATGGTAGTAATGATAATGAATGACTCTTAAGACTTAGAATTGACAATAGCAGTGACGGCATGTGGTGACTGTAACATTTTGAGCAATATCTTCTTCTGGTTAATGACGGTTGGCAATGCAGAACAACAACCAACAGAAAGCACCTGCCAAGCATTGCCGATTTCACAGAGATGAGCGATCGCAAACTCACGGCTTTTTTGGGCAAAGAGGGTACCTTTCTGGGAGAAGTTTGTTCCTCCATGTTGCATCAGCATGCATCAGAGATGTTCAATGAAGCAGGTGCTCTTAGTTTGCCCGGGCCCAATGACCTTTGCAAACGCAAAGGTCAAGAAATCGAAACTCTAAGATAAGAAATGGGAAGTGGCACTCAGTGGCAGCAGAAGCATAGGCCTTCCTGGGCCTCGACTTCGCTTGAGATTGCCGCCCCACTGCCGCCCAAAGAGTCGACAGTGCTTTGAGAAGAGTTCTCAGCATCGTCCTGGTGGAAATGGCGGCTGCGGGATGGGCCGTGGTTCATGATGTCAGCTGTCAGAGGTCACAGTTGCGCTCACGTTGTCAGATCTTGTCACATGTTGTCACTTGGGTGCGCCAGATCTCTAGTCTGATGGAGGTTCATCATGGAGGTTCATCATGGTTCATCCGTTCATCCCATCTCTGCAGCTATCGTTTCATATCCAAACCTCCCTGGCCATCGTGGACAGCGGTGCTGGGCTCAGTGTGGCTGTGACCCAGCGCCACCAGGCTGATCCCGAGCCGAGGCGCCATGGGAGTTGAGAAGTCGCCAGCACCGAAGGCTACGAAGGCTACGAAGGTCGTCTCACCGCGGAAGAAGAAGGCTACGAAGTCCAAGGAAAAGAGGACAGCACCGTGATTCTCGGTGCATCACTGGATTGGTAAACCAACCTGGAAGCGAAAGATCACAATTCTAAAGCAGCTAAAGCAGCTACAAATTGTGGATTTTCTATGTCTAACTAATTCATTAGGTTAGTTTTCCCGAATGTAAATGCAGGTTGTTGGCTGGTGCTTGGTAGAGCTGGTTCACTTGAGATTATGTGGGATTGTTATCGATTGTTGCTCTCCATTTTGGGACTCCTGTGAAAATCAATTGTTTGATACACGCGATGCACGTGTCCTGCAGCTATGGCAACTGCGGAGGTGCTTGATGGTGCTAGTGGCCTGAACATTTACAAGGAATCAGCAGTCACAGGGGATCATAAGATGAAAGCAACTTACTGCACGGGTTTGCCTTGATCTTGCGCAGATGTCCTCCCGTGTTTCCCTGCGGCATCCCCCAAGTCAAATGTGCCCCTGAGATATGTGCCGATATCTTCCCTTGGCTTTCCTTTGGCACTACTGGCCCTAGGAGCAATCGAAACATTTTCCTGGCGATTAGCCGTCGAGTTGTTGGCGAAGCAATGGTTTGGCAGCCCAGGGTCAGAAGTTTGGGACAGCAGTGAAGCAGAATCCCTGGTTGGTTGGGTCCTTCTAGTTGGCTTTTTGGAAAAGAAGGTTGGATCACAAAAATTGGACGTTGATGAACATTGGGGCCCCAATCATGAAACCTACAGTTGGTACAAGAACTTGGGGGTTCCATGTTTCCATGTTTGGAGGATGATCCCAAAAATCCCCAAATCCATTCCCCCTGTCGAGGTATCAAGCACAGGGATCTGCGTCAGCGAGAAGGCCTTCGCTCGTTGGTCCTGGGTGGGGAAGTTGCAGGGAAAGTGCAGGGATGTTGGTGGGTCAGTGCCACTGATTATCCATAGTGGCTACTGATGAACCAATAGTCAGTAACAGTTGCATCATCAGTACCCACTATTGAATCAAGCAACTGTGACTGATGATCCAATAGTCAGTGGCTAGTGGCTCAATAATTGGTGGCCAGTGAGGATCCAATATTGATTGTGCAGGGCTAGTGATGATCCAATAATCAGTGGTCACTAGTGCACATTAACTCTAGCCTGTTCATCACATGGCAGTGACCACTGGTTATTCATGGCTCAGCTGGATTACCATGATCATGATTTACTCATGGCAATCCCCCGAGCAAACAGCGGCCAAGACAACAAAACAACAACATGTGAATATAACAACGAAAAACCACAAACATCGACTTACAACAACCATAGCAACCAACAAAAACCTATATAACCCAAGAAGCAACCATGAAGCAAGCATCAATTGATCATCACCATGAATCAACCCTGAAGTAATCATATAACGGTACTGGTTTCTGGCTATATATTGAACATCATTGGTTCATATAATCAACATGCTAATGTTTTACAATTTATTTTACATTTATACATAGTAGTTGAACATCATCAAATAATCAAACAGATAACCACCATCAAACCATCTACAATCAACCTTACAATCACCAACATCATTTAATAACTACAATTAACCTTACACCCATCCAACCCTACAAATCAACAACCGTACACCCTACAATCAACCATCCAATCACCAACCTCACAACCCTCACCCTCCAAACACCATCCAACCCGCCCCACAACCACCAGCAGCCCGCCAACTCTGAGGAGATTCTCCAGGACGTGTTGAATGTCTGGGCGCGTGGTGAGCTCCCGGGCCAAGCCTTGCCATCGGAGGCGCCGTGGCGAACTGCCATCCGTTCAGGTGATCCGGGATCGATGCAGCTGAGAGCCGTTGGGGATCTTTGATGATGATGATGATGATGAGGAGGATAAGGAGGAGGATTTTTCCTTGAACTGTTTATTGATGATTTATGTTGCATCATTTTTCAGATGAGGGTTTGGTTGCGCAGTGATTTTTTACAGTCAAACATGCTGGTGACAAGGGGACCGCAGGGGGTATGACAGCCTTGGTATCAGAAAGCAAGTGACTCCGGGCTTTTGATGTGTTGGTTGCTATATATAGGGAAGCCCAAACATGTTTGTTTTGCTAGTATCAATTGTTTGGAAACTGGATGATTTGGGGTACCCCTATTGTTTTGCAAATCTTTTAGGGACAGACCGACAGACCCGTATGCCTTCGACAATAACCTATCGGAACGGAATGAAAGCATGGCATACCATTAATCAGAACAGTTTGATGCTTGAAGTTGCATGGTGTTGCATGGTGTTTCATGTTTGTGCACATCATGTTCTTCATACAGCCGTCCATTCCATTAATAGATCAATTAACCATTGACAAACTATTGATTAACTCATATTAAGCATTGATGAACCATTGATTCATGTTTGATACTGGAAAACCATTGAGGAACCCCAACGTTGGCACCTAAACATGCACCGCGCCATGATTCAGAGAGCTTTCCAGGCACAAGTGCTGAGCAGTGCCAGGGGCAAGGACGCCCCCATTTGGGGCACTGGTCATATGCACCTGATGGATGGTGCAGGTCGTGGTTTTTGTGATGTCTTGGGGGGTTGTTATTGTGAACGGTTGTCATTTTGTTCTACCTGTTCTCGATGTTTATTGTTTTAGCTGGTGTTGCTAATGTTGCTTGTATCATGTTCTCTTGTTCTTGGATGTCCTTACCTGTCATGGCCATGCGCAGTTTTTGTTGGCAGTTCCAAGCGGATAAACATTAAACAGGTGTTTGTCGCTGGAGGTGTATATCACTTCGTGATGTTCGGATCTTTTGGCCACACAGCAGTGGAATTGTCCCGCCTTTACCATGCTTCTGCGGCGGCGTTTGCAATATATTGTCCCCATGTTAAGGGCCGCTGGACGGTCATTTTCGTTAACTTGTACAGCATCGTTGTAGTCAGGGCAGCTTGTTGCACAGTAGCTGCCTTTCCTATTCTACGGTAGACATGATTTTATCCTCAACATGAGCATGGCATAAGTGATGTTGCCTACTATAAGCATCCAATGAGAACGACGACGGCCACCATGAACATGGAAACCACCGGTTCTGGGGGTACAACCTTTTTGGACAAGCCCTGATAATTAGTGATGATATGTTTTGCTGGTCGACAGCCGCTCATCAATCATTTTGATTTTATGTCAATTTATCAAGCTCGAAAGCGGCCTGCCTCAGTCTTTTTTTCGGCACATGGCTTGTGATTTGCCGTAGGTTTCTGTCAACTATGCGGGTGGCTTATGAACACTAGTCATAATGACATTTGCCAGAAACGATAACAATGGATTGAATTAACCACCGCCTATCAACCAGCCGCCAGCCGTCAATGAAGCATCATGACTGGTTGGATACTCCGATTATATCGGCGTTGCTGCGAGAGGACCTTGCATTGGATGTCGGAAAGCCTTTGCACTTCCTTCGAAGAAGCCTTCCGGTGCCAGGGTCAGAGTCAGGAGATTGGAGATTAACCATGAAGGATGGTTTGATTTTTCTATCGTTTGCCGTTAATTAATTCCTGGTTGATGACGGTCAATGATGATCAACCATAGTGCAAGTAGAATGACCATCACCACCATACTAGGATTTTTTGTGCATCAACTATATCAGGAAGCTCTCTCTATATTTACTTATATATATATATTTATATTTATTTATTGATTTGATAAAGCAAAGTCAACCTTTATTAACACTATAAACGTATTTTGATGATTCACCATCACATTGATGCTTTACTAAATTAACAATGATTCAACATATCAAACATGATGAGAAGCTACAACTGCCAGGTACGGAACGGCCGCTACATCGTGCTGCGGGCTTAGCTGCCTCAACAGTTACCTCAGCAGAGCTCCAGGTCTCGGAGAAAACATGCTGCAGCATTTCGTGCGTGGATACGGAGAGCAAGGTGGTTTTGGGTCACTGTGGAGGCCATGAGTTCGTTTGGTGGACCACATTTGCTGCACTGTCCTTTGCAGATCCGTTTTGTTTCAGTGATTTCCGGCCAAGGACTGTGATTTTGCCAAAGGAGGCCGACATCACTGGGAATGGATCACAAATGATCACAACCAGAATAGCATCAGTTGGTTTTGGGGAACATTGGGAGGGATGGGTTCAGGGTGGACCAAACATCCTCCAGAATTGGCCGAAGAGTCTTTCGGGCCCTGATTGGAGAGCCACCTGTTTCGGGGGTAGCCGAGTTGAGGCACTAAAAACATCTACGACCTATCTTTAGAAGATTAGTCCATGTGTCAAACGTTCGGAAAAAGAGCCAAAACATGTGTCAAAGGTTGTCCAAGGAAGGACAAGTTGTGGTCGCATGCCTAGTGTTCTCAAAAAGCAAAATAAACCAACAACTTGTTAGGCCACTAGTGTTCTAACACTAGTTTGGCCCACTAGTTAGAACACTAACTAGTTGTTCCACGACTAGGCCACTGGTTCTAAAGTTGTGTCCTAAAAGTCAGGCCCACGACTTGTTTTGTGCATGCCCCAGATGGAGCCGAAGATCCGCTCAGGCACTTCAACCAGCTGTTCAGCCGAAGTCGCCTCATCTCAAGGCGTGCCGCAGCGCAGGAGTGCGGGAGCACTAGGACCAATGTGGGACCAGGTACCGGAAATGCTGAACAAGTGGCTGTGGCTATGGATGTTTAACATTTGTTAAGTAATAATTTACAGTAGATGGTAAAAGGAAATTGTTATCCATGATGATTAATTTGTGGTCGTTAATGATGGCAGTGATGTTTAAAATTTACACACAAGCATCACAGATGAGCGCATCGGAAGTGTTTGGGCTATCCTTCGAATTGATGGCTGAAGTCATGGTTTTGGGGGTGCTGTGGGTATTTTCCATCAACTGAGGGTTTCTCAAAGTGGGGGAACCCAAAAATGGGTGGTTGATTCCCGTCAATGATCAATATTGGCTGATGTGGGGGTGCCCCTATTTTGAGAAACCACCAACGTGAGAATAAGATCTCGCATCTCCGTGAGTTGAAGGCCTGAGTCAGCAATCTGGATTGTCCACGTTTTCCATTTTGGTGCTCGAGTCAGGTTGATTCTTGGAGGGCCATTGAGTTAACCAGACTGATTTTTGAGGTCAGGGTTGGATGGTGTGGCGCCGAACCACCTCCTCAGGGCACTGCTGAAGCCAGTATAAAAACTAACCAACGAGAAACTGAGCAAGCTCAAGAAAGCAAGTAAGGTAAGTAAAGAGCAAAGCACACCTCAAGGAAACATAAGGAACTACTGCATATAGACTAAGGTGAGAGGCCTTCCGAGAGCGTTTGATCATATTATAGCTAGTTAAAGGCAATGCCTTGGAACCCCCTTTCCAGCAGGTGTATTCAAAAGTTGATGGTTTCCATTCCTTCGTGGTTCTTCGAGTGGCGTAGCAGTTCTCATTTGTTTCGAAAATCGGAGATGTCCAAGAAATCCATCAAAATGCATTGGGATACCAAAAGCCATTCTTGCATATCCAAACATGTGAATATGGGATGATATGTGACCTCATGCACCAGTTGAAATGTCAACAAACCCAACAACTGATACCACACAAGGAGGTGCCACCGGCTCACCGGGTGGTGCACCAGGCCAAAGATGCCAAGGGACAAAAACCATCTGCAGCCACGGTTGCGGGGGGCCCATGTTTGTGTCGAAAAAAACGCAGGAGGCCGCAGTGCAAAAAGAAACTCATGAGAAGACTTCTGACAATTATGACTCCCTTTCTATGGCTTCTGTCTTCTGATATGTTTTTTTTGTAAAAGTAGAAGTCATGAATAGTCAGAACATACATATTTTTATGTTTATGTGTATGTCCTTGCAGGGGTTAGTTAGTTTTGCACATATAAGGTATATATGCTTAGAGCGTGTGCATGTGCATCCATACCAATTGGCTAGAGAGTTTGCAGTTGGAATTCTTGATGGCAATGCCACTTGGAAATCTCTGTCTCCTGGCTCTCTGGGCTGTCGTGTTGCCTGTTTGTCTCATCCCCTTCTTCCAGTGCCGGCACTCCTTGCACCTCTTCACCCTTGTTGCTGGTCCCCAAGGAAAAGCCAAAAGCTGTAAAGAAGGCGCGAGGGACTGGGGCTGCGCGCCAAGACATAGGAAGTGACCGCAGGCACCGCCTCAACAGCCCGCAGGAAGCAAAGTCGAAGATTTCCCCTGGCACAAAGGACAGAAAGGCCAGGCCAGCTGAGCTGAGTTGTCCAGTTGTCCGGATCGGTATCAAGCTTTCAGTGGACATTTATGTTGGGAATGGGACAGAGCCAAGCTGTTGGCATTGCAGGAGAAGGAACCCGTGAAGCCAGCTGGTGAGAGGACAGTATGGTGCCGGAGGTAGATGTTGATGTTTGAGAATCTTCACTTTGCAGCTGCCAATGAAGCTGTCCCCAGCAGGATGGTCCTTGGTTCAGGATGGCTCAGGATGGTTTAGAGGTGATGTTCTTTGAGTGAATCATTTTTCAATGCAGGTGTCACCGTAGGCTCAGGATCAAAATGGCATCGCCGTAGCTTCAAAGGTTGGCCCAAGATGTATATGTTCCATCGGTTGCTGAGCTTGGTCACGATGATGTACAACGAGAACGACCAGCTCACCATGTGTCACTGGGCAAGCACTTCATCAGCCAACAGATCAGCGGAGTTGAAGCGTTTTGGCTTACAAAGATGTCATATGGTGTCATCATGATCACTGGCTTGCACCCCACCTGCAGTTTAGCCACTGCTTAGATCTCCAATGATCTCCTCATTAAACCTGCGGTGGCTTGAAACGATGTGCGTCGGGGCGGTGATGCAACGGGGGGTCCGCGCAGCTGCAGGTGACTTCGTGCGTCCCAAGCAGCGGCGTTTGATCCAACGGGACCGCAGCAAGGCGCGACAGGCAGAAGCTGAGGACGAGGAGGAGGAGGCGGTGCCCAAAGCCAAGGCACAGCGACAGCAGTAACCGGTTGTTGGGGTGGCGCCTCTGAAATTTGAAAGTGACAAAACGGTGGTTCCTTCAAACACAAACGCTGAGACAACATTTGCATTCCATTTATGTTTGCTGTTTAGCAATTGCCTTGAAACAAGAAGGCTCGGGACAGTAGAGAGAAGGGCCTTCTTGACAATTACTTTTTAAAGAAGGAGCTATAGACATACAACTGCCAAGGGCCATAAGCCAGACGCGCAAGAATTTGCTACAACTGGAGGCCCTTGTTTAATGATGTCCTGGCATGTGAGGTTCACTCTGACAATCAAAACTGGGCACTCTCGGTGAATAGTACTGGCTTCGCTCGCGTGTTCACAAGGATCCAATTGCGGGGGGTTGCAACACACGCAGCCCCAAATCAATTCACCAATCCTCAACGTGAGGCAAAGCCCAAAGCCAAGGCAGGCACAGCCCAGGCAAGGCCGGCTGCCCTGAACAGCAATAAGTTGGTGGAAAGGCATTCAAAGGCTGCAGGCCCTTCCCAGGTTTAAAGATGTTGAGGGGGTGGATATTTGGTGTATTAACACCTGGTTTTCGAGCAAGTGTGGAAGTCAGACTGACCAGTTTGGCAGTTCAGATATGCAAAAAGAGCACCTGCTGTGGCGCAAAACACCTTCGCAAGTCAAAATCATAGAAAAACTGATGGCTCCTCGACTTCGTTTTGAAGATTTTTGAAGGTGATGCCTCAAGAGTTTGGATAGATTGATACATCGATGGATGATGACGCGGTGAGATTGCTAGATTCTGGATCGATCGGAAGATAGGG
>VSDK01022078.1:293648-296148 GCA_009767595.1 Symbiodinium kawagutii
ATCGGAAGATAGGTAGAATTATTGAGAAACAGATCAATGAAAGGATGGGTGGCATACAGACAGATTGATGGATAAATAGATAGAGAGATGCATTGATACTTGCATACTTACTTACATTTATACTTAGACTTAGATATGCATAGGATGGCTTGGGATGGTGTAAGCAGGTCTATGAACAGATCTTAGCTAGGTAGGTAGAAGCTTAGATACTTATATATACTTATAGATGGGCATAGGCAGATAGACAAATAAATTTCAGTTAGGCAGACAGATAGATAGATGCATAGATACGTATACGCTTAAATGAGGTATAGGCAGATAGACAAGTAAATTTCAGCTACGGAGATAGATACAGTAAATCATTAGAAGGCAGATGGAGAAACGATAGATGGGCTGACAGATAAACCGATGGATAGATGCATAGGCCAGAGGATCTCTTGACAGATGGACAGATGGATAGTCAGACGGACAGAGAGAGAGAGAGAGAAACAAACAGACAGATTCCAACCGCCTGTCGCTCTTTCAGTGGATCGCTCTGTCATCCATGCATCGCAGCCAGCATTGATCTCCTCTACGTGTTTTGTTTTGGAAACTTCAGCCACCGCCTTGTAAGGTGCTACTGGTACAAAGTTTCGAGTTTCGAAAATGTTTGTAGAAGCCTCTGTTCCTTCTTGACATTGCCCCTCAAGAAGAAACTACCGATATGCAGAGAGGGCCATGGGCCAGACGCATAAGAATTTGCTACATTTGGTGTATTTTGGTGCCCTGGGTGTCCTTTTTTAGTGATGTTCTGGCATGTGAGGTTCGCTCATGTTCGCTGTGACCTTCTCTGACAATTAACATTGGGCATTCTCATGAACATCCCGATGAATAGCACTGGCATTGTCGGCATGTTCACACGAATCTAATTGTGATATTGTGGTGGTCCAACCCTCCGATCAATTCACGAATCCTCAACGATTGCAAGGCGAAGCCCAAAGCCAAGGCGCAAGCATAGCATCGCCAGCATCTCAGTGAATGTGGGGCTTCAAGTGGCTTTTTGGCTGGGATCTGGGATCATGACAGTCATACCTGGCACCAACCTGCCACTTGAAATGGGATGGAACCAGCTGAGTTTTGACCAACGTTGATGGATGTGGATGGGTTGTTGAACCATCCTTCTCAAGGGTGGGCATGCCTTCATGTTTAAGTCCCAAGTAGCTGGAACCTAAGGCACCAACCTGCCAAGAAACCGTTGTGTCATGGCAATGATGATAGTTTTGAATGGATGGCCATGGGGAAGAAGGACAACCAAACCAACATCAACCAAGGTCAGCCAAGATGAACCCACATCAACATCCTCTTATTCAAGCAGCTGTCAGCAGTCTGATGCCCTGAGGTTGGCCTACGAATGGCCAGCCCAGCAACCACCTGAGTAGATAGCTGATGACACGAGCCTGCTGATGACTGATTAACTTGTGGATGATGTAGCTTGAAAACGCATGAAAGATGAGCCTTCTATTAGCTTTTTCAATGTAAGTCATGTCTATGCGCTTTTTTCAATGTAGAGTAATTCAGTGGTTCCCGTTGCAGCCAACGGCAGGCCTGCGAATTTGCCTAGCTGGCAGCTTGACAGTTTCGAGCCGCGAATCGCTGAAGGGCACGCTCCTTGTGAGCGTGTGGGGGGCGTGTCCCCTGACACATGCGACACGTGCCGCCATTGAAATGGGGCGACCATTGGGGAGCGCCGCGCCATGGGTACCCCGCTGGTTGGTATCTCAGGATGCTCTCAGTGATGTAAAATTTGTTTCATTCATTTTGTATCACTGAAGTTGTTTGGTGATTTATTTTTGTACTGAACTTTTGTATCACTGAAACCCGAACATTTTTTTGCAGAACAACTTTGACCCATGGCCACTTGCCACTGGACGTAGCAGCCAGACATCCTGGACTTTGGAGCGCCCAGCCAGTGGCGTAGCAGCGAGCCACAATGGCGCAGCTGTGTCTTGTGGGAAGTCATGTTGATGTGCCCCGTTCGAAAGCAAGAAATGTACCCCATGTTTTTCACGATAGATCCAGCTGTCAATCAACTACCCCTCAGTTTAAAGGCACAATTAAGTGGTGATTTGACATCAAAGATAATGAGTTTCCATAGCGCTCAGGGGTTTTCAGTAAGCCAAAATTCCAGCACAACTTGACGCTTCACCGACCCTTTGGATCCCTGCCCTGGCCGTGCAAAGTCAGAGAGGAAAAAGACTCTGCTGGGGCGACCCTGGTGCGATGCAGCCCCGCACAATCCCCGAAGTTGTCCATTGACAGTGCCGATGATCACAGGACTACGGCTAAAAAGTTGCTTGCCATTGGGAGTCAGATCTTTGTGTTGGGATTTTTCCGGATTGCCCAAACCAAAAAAGGTTTCAACCCGATATCCAACCCTTGGACTCCTATAGGTCCCAACCAAGGCTTGTGGCCTGTCAGGACCAGCGATGGCAAGGATGGTGCATCGGCCTTGGCCGAGCTT
>VSDK01022078.1:298648-309611 GCA_009767595.1 Symbiodinium kawagutii
TAGTGTTGAACCAAACGCATGCCAGCACTGCCGGATCCACGATTGACCACGAACAACTGAGCTTTCATCAATAGCAGCCGTAGAATTCAAGGATGCATTTGCTGCCTGCGGCAGCAGCTCTTGGTAGCCTGCATGAAGTTATTTCTCTACGTGGTTTTTTGTAAACCAACTCTGCAGGTGAGCGCTACGAATCTGATTATATTCTTTCGTTGGACATGTTCCACGATGGTCAATTGTAGAAAGGGCAAGCAGCAGCAAAATTTGCCCCAACACACTCTGGCAGTAGGTGCAGCGGTTAAAAAATATCACCCGCCATGTCTTGAGACATCGCTGTGCATCTCAGTTTTGGCCAGAGCCTAGCGCCGCCATGAAAGCCACATGGGCAGATTGGACATCAGAAGCCAGCTCTGTGGAGGAAGCGGCCGAGATGCTGCGTTGGGCGCAAGTCATGAATCCAGGCGCCAGCTGGCCTTGCCCTCAGGCGATGTCATCCACTGACCCAGGCCTCCTGCCGAACCCTCATGCGCTCCAACTTCTGTCGATTGGCACTGCGGACACAACCCTGGACTCCTCAACTTCGGCTTACCAGAGCAGACGGTCCAGTCGTGGAGGTGGGGCAAGAATGTCGAAGCTGTTGACAGCCAAGATTAAGAATGCAGAATCCCCAAAGGCTTTGCTGATGGCTTTGGACCAAGCACTTCGTGGCACGAGTTTCAATTTTTACCAGGTGTCAGCTGCATACACCAGCCTAGCAAGGTGGAAAACTACAGGAAAGTCGTGGGGTTTGCAAAGGAGTGACTGGGAAGGCCAAGTGGTGGCCAGACTACACATACGGGTCGAAGAGATGGGCAAGAAAGGAGAATTGAATCAGCAGGCTACATCCAACGTCCTGCACAGCATTGCCAAGTTTTCTGATTGGCCCAGCATTCCAAGAAAACTCGTGGCTTCCTTGGCCAAGACCATGCCCACCACACCCCGGAACATGAACCAACAAGAGTTGTCCAACTGCTTGTGGGCGTGCGCGAAGCTCACACAAGTTGCGCCTGCAGTGCTGGAGGCGGTGCCAGCCATTGTTGCTCAGATCCTGGACAAGGCGAATTACATGAACCAACAAGAGTTGTCCAACTGCTTGTGAGCATGCGCGAAGCTCACACAAGTTGCGCCTGCAGTGCTGGCGGCGGTGCCAACCATTGTTGCTCAGATCCCGGACAAAGCGAATTACATGAACCAACAACACTTGTCCAACTGCTTGTGGGCATCCGCGAAGCTCAGAGAAGTTGCGCCTGCAGTGCTGGCGGCGGTGCCAACCATTGTTGCTCAGATCCCGGACAAAGCGAATTACATGAACCAACAACACTTGTCCAACTGCTTGTGGGCATCCGCGAAGCTCAGAGAAGTTGCGCCTGCAGTGCTGGCGGCGGTGCCAACCATTGTTGCTCAGATCCCGGACAAAGCGAATTACATGAACCAACAACACTTGTCCAACTGCTTGTGGGCATCCGCGAAGCTCAGAGAAGTTGCGCCTGCAGTGCTGGCGGCGGTGCCAACCATTGTTGCTCAGATCCCGGACAAAGCGAATTACATGAACCAACAACACTTGTCCAACTGCTTGTGGGCATCCGCGAAGCTCAGAGAAGTTGCGCCTGCAGTGCTGGCGGCGGTGCCAACCATTGTTGCTCAGATCCCGGACAAAGCGAATTACATGAACCAACAACACTTGTCCAACTGCTTGTGGGCATCCGCGAAGCTCAGAGAAGTTGCGCCTGCAGTGCTGGCGGCGGTGCCAACCATTGTTGCTCAGATCCCGGACAAAGCGAATTACATGAACCAACAACACTTGTCCAACTGCTTGTGGGCATCCGCGAAGCTCAGAGAAGTTGCGCCTGCAGTGCTGGCGGCGGTGCCAACCATTGTTGCTCAGATCCCGGACAAAGCGAATTACATGAACCAACAACACTTGTCCAACTGCTTGTGGGCATGCGCGAAGCTCAGAGAAGTTGCGCCTGCAGTGCTGGAGGCAGTGCCAGCCATTGTTGCTCAGATCCCAGACAAAACAAATGACATGAACCAACAAGAGTTGTCCAACTGCTTGTCGGCATCCGCCCAGCTCAAAGAAGTTGCGCCTGCAGTGCTGGAGGCGGTGCCAGCCATTGTTGCTCAGATCCCGGACAAAGCGAATTACATGAACCAACAAGAGTTGTCCAACTGCTTGTCGGCATCCGCCCAGCTCAAAGAAGTTGCGCCTGCAGTGCTGGAGGCGGTGCCAGCCATTGTTGCTCAGATCCCGGACAAAGCAAACGACATGGAACCTCAAGAGCTCTTGCAAAAAGAAACCAAACGCTCAGGGCTTTGGATGCAGGGTCGCAACCCAGGCTAACCCAGCAGTTGGAGGTCACACCATCCACCATGACAGTATTTGAGGATACTTTTTCGGATACTCTAGGAACATATCTGGTGAAACGTAGGGTTTTCCAATCTTTCCAGGAATCAACGGCTGGTTGATGGTGGTGGTTATGCTATCTGGCTTTTGGGTTTCATGGTGCATGTGCAGCCGCTTGTCACCATGTTTTGAATTTACGCACTTGACAACTACATAATCTGTAAACAAATCATTGATTTCGTTGTTTTTTCAAAAATCTGTAAACACATAATCTGTTTCACGATTCATTGTTTTTCAACTGTTCGGTCAGTTTTATTGGCTCAGCTTTCAATTTTGTGCCAGCGTGTCTCGCACTCATTGCCATGCTGCGGCCATCAGTCATCGCCGGAACCTTAACAGATCTCCGTACAGTTGCTGAAACTGAGGCTGTCCTTCAACGGGGGTGCGCAACCCATGAGTCACCGCACGGTATTGCCCATTTACTGCTAGGTCATTTGGCGCTGTGACAGCACCCAGGTGTTGGATGATCCGCCTGCTCAGTTTAGAGAAGAAAAACTCTGCAGGCGAAGAGGTTCACATCTACCCCATTGTCATGCCTATTGACCAACCATATCTAACCATCAACGAACAACCAAGTGGCAACCGCGGCACCGACCAAGCGACCAGTCTTGGCCATTTTGCTGATCCTGCAAGTGGCGTGGCGTCTGACTGGGTGCTGAAAGATGCCCTGACCATTCCTGACCCATTGCCTAGACATGTTAGTCATGTTCGGAGTTTACGGAACCAATGATACAGTAGTACTTGCTAGATACAACCAAATTACATCAACTAGGAGTTGGGTGGTAACTCTATGATCCAGCAGAACCTGTTCCTTGTTTATTTCATAGCGCGAGAGGTGCCAATGTTGTGTTGTCGCTGGTAGTCACCGGTCAAACATCGTGGCCTTGCGCGTTCCACCGCCGAGGTGGCACTTGCCCTGGGACTGCCGTTCAGTGGCGCTTGCCCAGCAGGATATGGCAAGCCAGTGCCGTGGCAGCAGTTGAGTCTACCATGGGAGTTTTCCACACAGCTCCAGGCCCCACGTTGTGTTGGGGCCGGGGCACCTTCCTGCCGCTGACGAATGTTTTACATTTGCACCAAACTTTGGGTGATAGATGAGAGGTATTCAAAAAAATACTGGGACTGAACAAGCAGGCCAACTGCCAACCAGAATCAAAAAATGCATATAAGACCATAAAACATCTGTGGTTCCCACCATTGTCTTACCCAAGCCATTGGGCGGCCCCAGCCATTCGAAAGTCTATCACCCCAAAATGGGATCTGTAGAAACATCAACGCCCATCCCAAAGATTGCCCAAGTTCTCACACTTGGCCAATGAGGTGGCAGGAAGTCCATGTATGATTTGCCCAGAAGGCACCTGGAGCCCCAAAGGCCTGGAGCTTTGCACCAGATGATCCTTGGCTCAGTTGTTGGTGCTACGTAGCACTTCTTGGGGCGAAAAAAAAGGCTATCAGCAAGCACCTTCCTGGGGCCTAAGCCGTCAAACGACAAGGATGTTGATGGTATGCGGGTCACATGGAGATCCTTGCGCTGATCCTACTTTGGGCCATGCATGGCCATGCTGCAATTAGAGCTGGGATGATTTGGATGTTTGATCCCAAGCATTCATGGCGTAAGGCTCTCATAAGCCTATACAAAAGCCACGTTTTTCCAGTATGTTTTCCACTGGAGTTCCAGCTTTTTTACTTCAAGTTCTTTCCCTGAGAAGATCTTTCCATCAGTTTCCAGGCAAGATCTTTAGGGCCCTCCACATGGCCGGGTGCTGCCTTCAAGGTGCCGCTGGTACTTGGAATGACCAGCAGGGGCAAAGCAGAAGCGAGAACTGCATCCATTGCCCCGTTGGAACTTGGAGTAGCCAAGTAGGTGCCATCTCACCACAGGCATGGGCACAGGGCCGGGCAGAGCCAAGCTGCCAAGTTTGATGATTTATTCGTAGTCTAGAGTTATTTCAGTGGGTTTTTTGTTCACCACCTGAAGCAATGTGGTATAAACTAATGGTGAGGTTGGTTTTGATGGTTTATGATGGTTTTTTGGTTGATTCGACCTCCAAAAAATCCAAAAAGATGGAAAAATGGTGGAGTTGTGCGGGGTCCAAATGGTTTGGAAGAAATTGCGGTCTGACTACTCCGTCACGCAGGCCTGTCAGAAGTGCCCTGCTGGATATTGGAGCAACAGGAGCCCGTGGTTGAGCCATTCACCTGCAACGATTGGGCGTCAATATGGACAAGGGCCCCACAAAACCGGTCAAACTTGCGAACTTTGCTTTCATGATCCCCAGGTGGACAATCCTGGTTCTGACTGGCAGCCCAAGGACATGATCGATGATCATGAACGATCTTGGATGACCTTCAAGAATTAACCATTGCAAAATATTACACATTATGTATGGCTGAGGATTCCCCCACCATAGATTTACCATGGTTCACATTAATCGTAGATGAATGATAGATCATCTATAGATCCACAAGCCATGATTCATGAACCATTAGCAATGAATCATTAGCCATCAACCATTGGATTTTCCACAAATCACTATCATTCTATTATGATATCATTTGACCATTCACCATCCATTTGACCATTCACCATCCATTTGACCATTCACCATCCATTTGACCATTCACCATCCATCTGACCATTCTACCACAAACCTAGCTCTACATCATCAATCATTAGAATGGTTGAATGATAGAATTCTAACCATTCACCATCAATCATTTGATCCACCAAAAACTTCTACCACTTTGTTGCGCCAAGTTGGTCCAGGACAGGCATCGGGGCCATTGACCAATGCCACCGCTGCCCTGCTGGCACTTGGAGCTCCAAGGCCGGCGCAGGCAGTGAGCTCGGGGACCCAGCGTGGAGGGTTGGGGATCAGCTGGTCACAACGAATGATTTGTGGTCAACCTATGGTGATTTAGCCTATGATTAGTTGATGATGATTAGTTTGTGATCCCCAAGCTCATGATTTGTTGATGACCCCCAAAACTTGGACCAACTCGGAGGGTCAACCAGCTGGTCATTGGTCAGCGAATGCTTTGTTTACGGCAAGTTATGATGAGTTTGTGATTGATCTTTATGGTTAATTGGGATTCATTTTTGGTGAATATGAAGGGCGAAGAATTCTTGGCCAGAATAGTTTACCATTGGTGAATGCTGGTTCATACTCGAGTGATTGAGTTGGTATAAACGAATCATAGCAGTGAAGAATGGCGTGGCTACTGTAACCGACCGTCAACTGCTGGTTACTGGTGATGGCTATTGGTGGCTGATAATATTGGCTAATGATGGTGAATGATGCCAGTGATGAATGGTTAAGAGTGGTTGTGAATGGTTAAGGGTATTTGGTGATGGTTGACTACAATGCGGTTGATAACGAGGATTGGAGATAAACTGGTTATAATGATTATATGCTGAATCGTGGCTAAGGACCACTCGCCAGTTCTTGGAAATCGCAGTAGAACCCATGATTGGGAGCAGAGCATGAGCATGGCTGGTCCCCAAAATGAAGTGCTTGATGGCTAGTGATGGATGGTGACCTCATGTGACACGCAATATAGGTTTGGGAAACGTTTTCTGTTGACTTTGTCAGCCTATCCTCCTAAGTAATTCGCGAAGCAGTGTGCTCAATGGGCAGGAGTTTTGTTCCAAAAAGATCAGGATGGCTGACTGTTTTGAACCATTGCATGTCATTGATGCTACAATCAACTCTGGCTATGACTTCTGGTTGTACACTCCCCCGTTGCATGGCGCGGGCCACGCCAAGGTCGGCTTGTGTGAAATGTGCCAAGGGCAAATGGGGTCCACACGTCGGGGCCGTTTCCGAAGAGGCCTCAGCGGACTCAGGGAGGAGCAACTCTTAACACAGAAATTCGTCCATGGAAAAAAATCAGATGCAATCATTTGCAACTGGACCCTACTGGAAAAAGACTCGTGTTTGTACCGTAAACCACTAGTTTAATCTAGTTTGTACCGTAAACCAGCGACGACGACACAAGAATGGGAAATAGCCGGGTACAACAAGTTCATGCATAGAATCCAGTTGTAAGAGCAACATTCTGACATGCTGATTGGGTTTGCAGCTGGAATCCACCAGTGATCAAATTTCTGACCACTGGGACGATGCAAACAGCAGGACCTTTAGTGGTTCCACCGTTGTCCATTTGTCCATGACTCTTTCATGGGGGTCGGACTGACATGATCTTTGGACCCTTAGAAGAAGCCGGGCGATCTTTGTCAGCCCCAAAAATGTTTGTTCCCCATCTATTGTGTGGTGATTGGTGGGTTCCATATGTATAGAAGTTGGAAGCGGTTTTTCCAATCGGATCCTCGTAACCTAGTTCCTTAGATGTCCACAAGATTCAACAAGCAGGTGGCTTAAACTTAAGTGCAACTGAGTTAAACCTGGTTGACATGCTACATCCACCTGGCAAACCAAAAATGTCCTTAGTTAAACAACCAGGTTCAACTTCGAAAATCTTGGTGGAGATGCTGAGTGCAACCTGGTTGGCAGGCCTGTGTGAGTTGCGATGCTGGCCGCTACAATCCAGAGGACCTGGTATGGCAATGTGACCTGTGGGAGTTGCTGATGGTCACTACATTTGGATAATTCAATGATGTTCAATGGATATTTCAAAGCATGTACTCAATATGTGTGCGTGTGTGTGTGTGTGCATGATTCTCTATTGAGTGATTCATTGATTTGTGCATTCATCATTTATCAATATACGTTTGCACATGGATCGAGGTCTCCTACTGGCTGGTTAGGTTTGCACGGCCCAAGGTTTCCCAGATGAAATAGATGAAATCTTGGACTTGTCGCGGAGGACGCCATGGTGGACATACTTATAGCAACATTTCAATGTATTGTTTGATATTGTTTGCAAAGTAACCCCTGCATTTTGCAAGAAAGAAAGGATTTCAATATATTTTCTGGGGATACTGGCTTGGTAGCGGTAGAGGATTGTCCTTTGCGCATCTTTGCGCTGTAAAATCCCGTTGCCGAGCCAGTATCGCCAGAAGTGAACCCGGATCTCACTCAGCAATCCAGTCGTTCGCCTTCATTTTTGCTAGTGCCACTGCCCATCTCATGTACGTTGAGATGGAGAATGGTTTGAGATCACAGCCAGCGTCATGGGGAGATCACGTGGATGTGCCCACGTGAGGAGGGTGCAGGTCTACCATCTTTGTGCCGACCATGCCCTGCGGGCACCTGGAGTGATACCAAATCAGCGCAAAGCAGCGAGGTGGGGCCTAGGGGCTGTTGGTTGGGAGGGAGCGATTCGGAGCCAGGGTACCCATATACCGCCATATGCCTTTTTCAAGAGGGAGCTACCAGGAGTCTGGCTGCCACATCTTAGTCTCGAAAGAGTTCCAAGATTTCCGGATCTCGACTGGCGTTGATCAATTTCTGAATGCTCCATTGTTTAGCCACGATTTTCCATAGCCTAAACCACTCAATATATTTACTCCACGGTTGAGCCCATGGCTTTCCCCATGGCACGGTCCTCGGCAAAAGCCACGGCGAGGTCTGCACTCCCTGCCCTGCTGGTAGCTTCAGTCCTGGCCTTGGCGCGTTCTCTCCGAAAGCCTGCGCCAAGTCACTTGGGCGCAGCGGTGGAGCGAGGCCAGGAGCCTGGCGGAGCCCGGCGGAGCCCGGGGCCGTCGCCATGTCGTCAGCGACCAGGAGCGACCAGGAGGGGCGCAACATGGTGCAACCCAATGGTAGATGGTTGGTGATGGTTGGTGATGGTGTTGGGTAATCGTGGTCAATAGGGTCGCCATCATTGACAGGTAGCCATCAATCAAAATCCACGATGTCGACCATGGCTTTGAAGTCTTGTTGGGAAATCAAGGCTTGTTATTGGCCTCTTGCGTCCATGATCAACCATCATAAGCCACGACTGACCAGCATCAACGAGCACAGACCGATGGTTTTCCATCAGTGGGTCATCGCCCTCACCAGCACTAACCGCTCTTAGCCATTGCCAAAACCTTGATCATTTGTAGCGATTCTTAACCATGACCTTTCACTATGAACCTTTGTTTTAACCAGCAGTGACCATTATTAACAGCACTAGCAATTACCATCTATGGATTAACCTGCACTAGCCATGATCCACCACCGTGATCTCCCAACCATTTGATTTCTGAGGTGTTCGGCTGGCACTTGGAGCGACACGATTGGATCATCGAGTCGTAGCAGTTGTCGTAGCTGTCCCATTGGCAGCTACAGCAGCGTGCGAGGCTCTGTGGTGACGGGTTACAGCCGGGAAAGGCTTCAGCCATGGTGACCTAGACCTAGCCCAAGTTCAACAGCCAGTTGGAATTGCACATCCAACCGGTGATCCTTGCGGTGAAATGATTGGTGGATAGATGATAGCCAAAGTGGCTATCGGTGGTTGGTAATTCATCACAATTGTTGATGCATGTTGATCAAGTCTGTGTTGACAACCCCCAAGTGTTCAAGCAAATCACCTGCCTTTGAGCTGGAAAATTATAGGGTAGTGGTTCAGTAGGATCTACCACTAAGCATCGGTCCACTATCTTCAACCATCACTATACAGCATCATTTACCCTTCAGTTCACACCATCAATTAATTCCTCATTGCCATCAATTAGCCAATCATGAAGCGCCAAGAGCCATTGGACATACATGGATGTAGCATCAAGAGCCATCATCTTTATCCATCATGTTATTACTATACAGCCATCATTTAACCATCATTTAACCATCATATCAGCATGATTTAACCATGATTTGACAATCATTTACTTGACCATCATGTACCCATCACACCTCAATGGCCCCTTGACGAACCATCCATCCATCCATCCATCCATCCATCCATCCATCCATCCATCCATCCATCCATCCATCGCGCCGTTGCAGGTGCCAATGCCTCCACGACCTGCACTGCATGTCGGGAGGGCACCTACCAGCCCATCGAAGCAGCGCCTCGGCAGGGAGTGGGCTTATAACTTATATAACAATTATGGTCAACGATTACATGGACTTACACTAGCCAGCAATAACGATGGTCAATAATTAGCATTTTGGGTTCTCTTACACCTCCATACGATAACATTGTATGGGTGTTTCTCAAAAGATGACGGCTATTAAGCATTATTATCAACAATGATTAATCATCCATAACCATGCTAAACCATGATTACGATATTAACCATTATTAACCATAAGCTGGTTAGTTCATGGTTGACAACGGTTAGTGATAGGGGAGAATCACATGAGGGCTTACCTTTTATTGGAATGACCATTTTCCAGTGCTCTACTTGTAGGTTTGATTTCGAGCAAATTCAGGTTAATGGTTGAATATGGTTGATGATGGCCAATTATGGTTCATGAGAGCTGTCAACAGGGTTTAATGATGGCGCTTTCCCGACTCAACAATATGACTCATGTTGGGTGTGCCAGTATGCAGCTCGTGTAAAACCCTAAGCATCTTGAATGACATGACCAGATCTAGCCTTTTACGGTTGTCGCTTGATTTGGTTGATTGTCAATCTGGGATGAACTAAGTTCGTTGCTGACTTTAGGTTAATCTGGTTGGTGATGGCAAGCGTGCGGGTTGAGAGCTTGGGCTCTGACTCTTTGATGGCAGTTGATGGCAGTTGCTTCACCAGGCTGGGGAAGAGGCTCTTTGTATTCCTTGCGCCGTGGGAAACTACAGCGATAAGATGGGACAGGCATCGTGCCACTATTGCCCCAAAGGCGGGCCACAATCATGCATAAGGTTCCCGTGAAGCTCATCTTGACGTTGCCCTTGGAACTGACATGAACTGACATGGCCATGCCATGGATGGGTTTCAGTTGGTGGATGGCCATGCCATGGATGGCTTGCAGTTGGTTTCAGCAGCTTCCAGGCCTTGAAATGTGTACCTTGTGCAGGTTCTTATGGAGATGCCTTCGGCTTGACGACCTGCAAGTCATGTCCTGAAGGCACTTCCACCCAGCAGTTGGGCGCCATCCGAGCAGACCTTTGTTCGGCATCGCCCCTTAGCTGCGTTGTGGGCGGTCTGAATTTTTGACTCTGAAAAGTGAATAAAAGGGTAGATAGGATCAGAGATAGGTCCGAGATAGGTCCGAGATAGGTCTGAGATAGGTCCGAGATAGGTCCGAGATAGGTCCGAGATAGGTCCGAGATAGGTCTGAGATAGGTCCGAGATAGGTCCGAGATAGGTCCGAGATAGGTCCGAGATAGGTCCGAGATAGGTCCGAGATAGGTCCGAGATAGGTCTGAGATAGGTCCGAGGTAGGTCCGAGATAGGTCTGAGATAGGTCCGAGATAGGTCCGAGATAGGTCCGAGATAGGTCTGAGATAGGTCTGAGATAGGTCCGAGATAGGTCTGAGATAGGTCCGAGATAGGTCCGAGATAGGTCCGAGATAGGTCCGAGATAGGTCCGAGATAGGTCCGAGATAGGTCCGAGATAGGTCCGAGATAGGTCCGAGATAGGTCCGAGATAGGTCCGAGATAGGTCCGAGATAGGTCTGAGATAGGTC
>VSDK01022078.1:309849-398846 GCA_009767595.1 Symbiodinium kawagutii
TTTTTGACTCTGAAAAGTGGAGATAAGTGTGGAAAAGGTCAGAGATAGGTCCGAGATAGGTCCGAGATAGGTCTGAGATAGGTCCGAGATAGGTCCGAGATAGGTCCGAGATAGGTCCGAGATAGGTCTGAGATAGGTCCGAGATAGGTCTGAGATAGGTCTGATAGGTGTGCGAAGATAGAGAGGTTTCTACTTGACAGATATTAGCAGATCATGAGTTGTGTGTTGATTTCTGGCGCTGGATAGCACCCATCATATAGTTCTTGGTGGGTCCCGGCCATCTGAGGATTTCCCACAAGTCGACGATTTTCCCCTGAAGCTCCGAACCCACTGTTGCCTCAGAAAGCTGCACAGTTGCCCATGGATAGTTGGGTAGTTTCTCGAGTAATAATTTGGAGGATTAACTTTGGATGATTAATTTGATCTTGCTCAACCACATCGGGAATCACCAAACTTTGTATAAGCCCAGCTGGAAAGAAATTGCTTTTGTACATTACTGGGCCCGTTTCAGATGCAACGAAAAGGCTGAAAGTTTTCTGCTTGGTTGGCACAAGAACCACCGAGCGAAGCCATGACATGCGCATTTCGAATTCAGGGACAGGTTGCATGTCCCCCATTCTAAGGGTCGTAGCTGCATCCTAGGATGACACACCAACAATGAGTTGGCAGCTGGGTTTCTGGTTGATTGGTTTAGCATCATCAAACGTCATATTACTTACTTGCTATGGTTAATTAGTGTACCACCATCGTCCCAAACTATTTTCTTATTTCTTACTTGCATTTGCTTACTTTGTTGCAGTTATGGTCCTACTCTGATTGGTGGAGTCACCTGTTGCGAGCAGCTATGATACAGATCCGCGACATTTGATCCCAAGGGCGCGCAGGTGCTCAAGGTTGATTCAAATCCATGTAAAGCCCTAGCAATTTTGATGCTGTCTTTTGCATACGCACTCAAGTTGCGTTGCCTTCTGTACAGGAATTGGCTACGGAAAATTGGGCGAACAGAGAAAAGACAAGGATTCCTCAAGTCTGGACCATTGTTAGTTCTGTTAGGCAGGAATGAAATAGCATGCCGCAGGTGTCAACCATGATTCACCTCATGGTTAATTTATAGATCTATGATCATCTAAGATAGTCTATGATGATCCATGATGATCTTTGATACATTATGATCATCACTAATTTTGATTAATTTTGATCATCACATATTTGACGCTGTGCGTCGCCCATGCTTGCTCCGCAGCGTTGGCAAAAATCAGCCTCACCATGGCGACCATGGCGGCGCTCCAAGGCCCAAGGGTTGCCGTCAGCAGCAGCCATGACCAAGGCAACAGTCAGCAGCCATAAATCATCACCAAGCTGATCATCATGCCATTCACATCCATTAACTATCATGTTCATCATCATCATCATCATCATCATCATCACCACCATCATCATCATCATCATGACCATCATGACCATCATCATCATCATCATCATCATCATCATCATCATCATCATCATCATCATCATCATCATCATGACCATCATCATCATCATCACCATTATCATCACCATCAGCATCACCATCATCATCACCATCATCACTACCACCATCATCACCATCACCACCATCATCATCACCATCATCATCACCATCACCATCACCATCATCATCATCATCATCATCATCATCATCATCATCATCACATCATCATCCATCATCCATCATCCATCATCCATCATCCATCATCCATCATCCATCATAGATCATCATAGATCATCATAGATCATTGACTACCATCATGCTCATGATAGTGTTCATACTGAGAATGCTTTGTGAGAGTTGGTATTGTCAAATATCATCACCAACCATGGTCAAGCATCAATCATGATCAGAGATTGGTAACTATCATCAGCTATCATCAGCTATCATCAGCTATCAGCAGCCATCATCAGCTATCATCAGCCATCATCAGCTATCATCAACCATCTATCCTTCACCGTTCGCCATCAACCAAATCCGGCATGCCTGAGCTGACTTGTTGCCAACAAAGTCAGACCCAGGGAAGAGTGCGACTGAATGGCCGCTGTCGCCTAGTTGTTTTCGCCAGTGGTGATACCACTGAGCAATCAGAAAGCCATGATCAAACGGTAAATGATAGTTAAATGATGTTGATATCAGCTGAGTAGCATTGGTAAATGAAGCACTAGCCATGATCAACCATGAAATGATGGTCGAACTGGCTGGTGGTTTCAAAGATTTCTCATTTTGGTTGGTTAGCTGATTGGTTGACAAGCATGTTTTTCATAGGGGCGGTTCAACCACCAACTAGTAAAAGTGGCGACGAATGGTCAGCTTGGGTCTTCTAAATTGCTGTTGTTTACTCCGTATTGGCTGATGAGTCCCATTCTTCATAGATGTGCATCGATGTCCGTAGGATTGCTGCTGTATTGGCTGATTATTGATGATAGTCACGTGTCATTTTCGGCATTGCAAGCCCGTTGCTGAGATTTGTTGAACCGGCTGACCGATGTTTCTGCCAGTGACCAGGACACCACGGTCCGACCACGGTGAGCGTTGTTCCTTGGCTAAAATGGTGCGGAGAAGGGCGGGGCTTTTGGTTGATGTGTGCGGGGGCAAACCCAAGACAGCAAGTAATCCAGGTTTCGATGGTTTTATCACAATTTGGTTGCCCAAGATCTCGCGAAGCAACTTCTCGAATCTGTTTGATCCAGCATGTTTGCTTCGGATTGTTCCCGTTTGTGACGTAACATGCCGGCAGTTTCTTCAGAGGGCTGTGCTGAACGTGAACACGGCATAACACGGCTGATTTGGCCAAACTAAATCGCAAAAATAGCACCATGAGCAATCTTGTTGATATAAATTGATCATGTGCACAAATGGATGTGTGCCAAACTTATTAACCCGCAATATGGCTATTGATAGCGGAAATCTATTATTTGAACTAATGGTTTTTGGGGTACCACTATTTCGGCACATAGCCATATGTATATGAATATATATCTATATATATGCATGAATTTGGCCATTTGAGGAATCACATGGTGACTGACACCAGAAGAATCATGTCAACCACAGTGACACCACTGGCACGAGGGCCGCTCGTTGTGCGGGTCCAAGGCGTTACCGACTCGCGGGGTCAGTGTCCATGTCGGATCCTCAGACGGTGGACCCACTGCACCGCTGCAGTGGGAGGATCTGCTCAACAGGATCGGTTGCAGTGGAGCAGTGTGACGCGCTTCCAAGTTTCGAAAACCAGCCGGGGTAGATGCACAGATCATCACAGATCCAGAAATCACCCCCAGTTTACCCTAGCTGGTGATCTTAGCTGGTGATTTATACCCAATGTGATTAGTTGCTGATATGAAGCGGATCCAATATTAGAAGGGTTCGAACATTTTTTTGCACCAGAGAGGGCCACATCTAAAGGTATATGCACACCTTTCTGGTCTTGCTTTCTCGGCTCGGCCAAAAAACATCTGGAGATATGAGATGTGCAAATGGCATTGTCTGATTTTGCTTTTCAGAGTTGCGAAGCTGAAGTAGGTCAGTCTTCTCCAACATCACTTCCTGCTGTGGTACTCTGTCGGCTCCACTCATGACGCCTCCAGGTCCCAGTGAGTCGAAGCACAACTCATCGTGCAGGCACTGGGGTCGATTCTCAATCATCACTGTCATTGGCTTTCAGGGAATTAATGAAAAATGATCATGACGTGGCGGGCGAGCCAGGGGTATCCTTCTAGCCCTTGAAGGGGGGAGCCAAGGACCTACCAGGGATGCCCTCACCAAACGGTAGTGACCTTAAGTAGAGCTTTGCTGCTGGTCAGGATGTCATGGGTAGAATCATGGCAACGGGCATGACGAAACTGGGGAATACCAACGGCACAATGCAACAGCAAAAAGGGGGTTCCCGCGTAGTGTTTCAGGCATCCCATACATGGACAGCCCATGATGGGCCCATATTCAGAGTTGGATTAGGTGTGGATGGTGTGGGTGGGTGCAGTAATCCATATGTTGATTGATTAATTTCGTGTGATGCTGGTTGAATATATGATTCTTGGACCGTCAAATGATGATCCAACCACCCCTCCCTGACGAAGCTTTGAACAAGGCCTTCCAAAATTTTTGCAGTATCCTTCAAACAATGGAAGTCATAAGAAGTGGCTGATATGGTGCTTGCATCATCCCCCAAATCCTCTGATGTTTTGGAGGCCGCGCTGGAAGATTTGACGTTTCGGGACTTTCAAAGTTTCAAACTGCTGCTGTTGTTCTCGCTATGATATTTTGGTTGCTGCTGTAGTTGTGGAACTTGGCTTATGGGTTGTTACATGAGGCAGTGTCAATCAGCTCGCATGAAGCTCAGCAGCATAGTGGTAAAAGGAGCCTGCGTTGGCAATCCCATGATTCCTATTAAACAATTTTAGTCTTAGGTTTCGAAGCAAGAGCCGGGGGGCCACTAGCTGCCAGGTCAAACTATGGCAGCTGTGTTTGATGGTCATCGCAGGTTAGAGGGACGGTCAGGTATGATAACCATGGCAAACGAATAGATAAACTAGAATCACGGGCGCCAGGGACCCTGAAGGGGACGAGAAAAAAGTAGGATAGATTAACGTACAAGCGTATGCACTAAAATAAGACCACATAAAAGGACAAAACAAATACATACAAATACACTGATGGGCTTGGCAGGTTGTTATGGTGGCCGTGATCAACTGTGGGTTTCCGTGTCACTTTCTCAAAAAATGCCATTGCACCTCAAGCTGCTGAGTAGTGCCGATCATGCCATCGACCGAGTCCGTATGGGTGGCCACTGCGCAGCCAGAAAAGTCCTGCTGGCAGTGGTGCTGACGTGGCTGTCGTCACCATGCCATGATTTGGCGCTTCCAAAAAACCTGCCAGAGCACTACCAGAAGCCCTTGGATCTGATTTTTCGTGGCAGGATCCTAAGTTTGCAGATATCAGCATCTTGCTGTTGGCTTGGGGTTGAGATGGCGGCCTGTGCAGTGATAGGTGAAACGCGTGCCATCTATTGGCCATAGCCAATACGCTCCGGTGATCTAACATGGCTAGCATTAGCTATAGCGGATGCTAACTATTAGCTGGAAAATCCCCATGTTTTACAGAGAAACCTTTGGAAACCAGAAGCAATTCGTGGATTTTTTCATTGCTATGTTAGACCACCAGAGGGTACTTATGATCTATAATTGACTTACCAAGGATTTGTGGTTTGAGCTTTGATGACGTATGAATGAAAGATGTCTGACGATGGTTGGGATACGTTGGGATTTCTTTTTTGAAGCTTCCGAAGTCGTAAGATGTTGGACCGGTGCATCTTAAGCCACCCGGACAGCCGGACAGGGCAAAAATCAGTGACCACCGAGGAACGTGGGGAATGACCTCACTCGGATCCAATTCTTAGACCACAAGTACAACATCGAGTTTATTGCCATAGTTGCGGCCACATTTCTTCGTAAGAATCCGCAGGGAAGATGTGCAATCCTTGTTATCAACCAACGCGTGGCGCTGGCAACGGTCGAGAAACTGCAAGAATATGGCGTGAGTGCCCAGTATTGTTCCGCTAGGAATCCGGTAGACCCTTCACACAGTGTTGCAGTGTGCGGTGGTTGCCATGTGAGACGGGCGCTGCGTGGGCAATCTTTTGACATCAAGGTGGTGGGACATGACACACTAACCTTGAAGGAAGTGAGGGCAAGGAGTGAAGTGCAGGTGGCTCCAAGGTTCAACTTCAAAGATGTGGAAGTGGACTATAGGTATTCTTGGGAGCAAGCGTACATTGATGGAAGGGTGGCTGCTCTTGATGCTTTGGTGATGCCACTTGTTTGTTGGAAGAATTCGACTCTTCAGAGACAAGTGGATGCAGTCACTGACTTGCTCCTTCTGAGAATTGCCGACTGGGCACCTACTGCAGTCGTCTTCCATCAGAAAAAGACTGCAAAATGTTGCATTTCGAAGCTTCAAAGCTTGGGCATCTCAGCCGAGTTCTGGCCAAAGCAGCTTGAGCAAGAGGCAACGAACAAGAGCCGTCTCCGATTTCGTGATCTCCGAAGGAAGTTGAGCCGGAGCGAACTCCAGGTGATTGGTTGTACACGCGGCTCGGCCAGATATCTTCCTGAAGGTGTGCGTTCAATCATTGATGTGACCGGCAGTCGGCATGGCGCCCGCAGTATTCCCGGAGGAATTTTCGAAACGCTGCGAAAACTTGGAAGTTCTTCCAGGTGTGTTTACGTCGACGTTTGCTGTGCCTGGGGGTGTCGCCCCTACCAGGTCAGGCATGCTGCTATGTCCTTACCATTCTGGCGGGAAGTTGTGAGTAAACAATTCACATTGGATGACATCTCGTCGATATTGGGAACACAATCTGGGGTCTCGCTGTCTTTGCTGAAGCCAAATGGAGACGTGGTAGAGGCGACTGAGGACAACCTTGCAGAAATCATTCTGGAGCAAAAGCAAAGAAAGGGCAACTCCCCCTAATGTCAAGGTAGGATTCATAACCCCCCCAGTTAATCAACCACCTCCTCATCCCCAGACCCTGGTCCTTACTAAAGTCGATTAGGCTCTGATTTCCCCCCCAAATAAGGAAAAAAAAAAGCTAGGTTCACCCAAAACCCCGTCCCCCAGTCAATCAACCAGCTGTGGATCCCTAATTGTTTTCAAATTATGTTTTTAATTAGTTTTGAATTAGTTTTAATTAGTCTATTTAGTTTCCTTGTTAGTTTTATCACTCGTGATAGCTAGTGGGCTCAGTAGTCTTAGAAACTGCTCAGGGCTCAGGGTTGGCCTTAGATTTCCCAAAAAAGTCTTTGTGTTTTTCTTTATCACCCGCCTTTTCAATATTTATTTCAAAAACAGCTTTTTAGGAGCTCACAAAGGGTCCCCCCACAAGCCTGGAACCCCCTAGTTAATCCACCCCTTTTGGATCCCAGGATTTTGTTTAGATTCATTTAGATTCAATTAGATTCATTTAATAAATATTCATTTACATTCAATTAGATTCAATTATATTCATTTAGATTCAAATCATTTAGATTAATTAATTAATTTAGATTCAATTTGATTTATTTAGATTCAATTAGACATAAAACAATTGAAATCAATTGAAATCAATAATAAAACAATTGAAATCAATAATAAAACAATTGAAATCAATGATAAAACAGTTGAAATCAATGATAAAACAGATGAAATCAATAATAAAACAATTGAAATCAATGATAAAACAATTGAAATCAATAATAAAACAATTGAAATCAATGATAAAACAATTTAAATCAATGAGGGGACGTTTTTTTGGGGGTGGTCACTTTTGGACACCTAGGGTCAGACCTTGTCGACATTGTGGGGGAGGTTATTAATCCGGGTTGCCATTAATCTTAACATCTTTAAAAACAAAATATCTGAAGTGGGCTATGTTAGTTAGAATATCGGTGTGCGTTCGGAACAAGGGCTCTGTCGGGTCCTACGTTGATTAAATTCAGGGGCAAACTGATCCAAACTCAACCCGACAATCCCCAGGGAAAGTATGGTGAAATATCTTTAACGTGGCGTTTTCCGATAAAAACACGCCTTTCCTGAGGATTCCCGGGGATGTAGCAAGACTGATAAAAAGAAACAAAAAAGGAACATATCCTTGGGGGACTTTTTGGGCTTTCTCCGGGCGGCTTCTAAAAAGCCAAAGCATTTCCAGGGACAGCAACTAAAATATAAAAGTAGCACCTGAACACCTCAAAAGCACAATCTCAGATTGAATCCATCAACTCAGTTTGAAACAAGAAACATCGATACAGCCAAGCCCATCGAAGAAGAAAAAAAGAAACATCGATCATAAGCAATCAAAGTGTAACGATATGTAAGTTACATTAACTTTTCGAACTTGATTGGCATACGGAAATTCAAATGACTGCGTAGCACGCAGAATCATTGCCTATGGGCAATGGGCAACAAACAACTGTTTCAAATGGTTCGAGGGAAATTCATTAAGTCAGGTTTCGAAGGGCCCAAAGTCGAGATTTAAAGTTGAACATGAACCTCTTCGATATTGCTGTTTAAAAAAAGAAAGCACGACTTGATGAAACCACAGATTTTATGTGGCATATGCCGGACGTTTAAGCAACACACTTTCTGTGGGCGTTTCTCTGGAAACCCCTGGGTTCCAAGGCTCAAACCTCAGCATATTTTAACATGACACCCGTTTCTCAACCAGTGGTTGGTGCAAGATGGCACCCTGGATGGCATTTCTCCCAGATTTCTTGGTCGACTGATGGTGGCATATGATAATTAAAAAACATGGCGCACAAAATCATAGTTTTTGGGCAACAACCACTGTTTTAAATGGTTCCACGGAAAATCATTCATGAAGTAAGGTTGCGAAGGGCCCAAGTCTAAATTTCACCCAAACATGCAGTACCGACAGAGGGGGAAGTACCAAACGGAGAGAACAGAAGCAGTGGGACTTTGAACATGGAACATCGTGGAACCTAACCCCCAACGGGAACAGCAAAAAGGGACCTCACCATAGTGTTTCAGGCATCCAAGACATGGACAGCCCATGACGGGCCCATTCAGAGTGGGATTAGGTGTGGATGGCGTGGGAGAGTGAAATGATATGTTGATAGGTTGATTTCGTTTCATGCCGGTTGAGCGTATGATTCTTAGACCTTCAAATGATGACCTAGCCGCCCTCCCAGAGGAACCTTTTGAACAGAGCCTTCCAGAATCTTCGTCCTGCAAACAATGGAAGTGATTATAAGTTCCTGACTACAATGGAAGTGGTTCTGACATCATCCCGCAAATCCTTTGATGTCTTGGAGGCCGCTCTGGAAGGTTTGACATTGAATATTGGTTGTTCCATGCTGTTCCCCCATGCAGCGAAGCGGTGTCGACCAGTTCGTATGCAGGATAGTGGCAAAAAGGGCCTGCCTTGGCTATCCCATGACTCGCAAAAGCTTAGTCTTAGCAAATTGCCGGGGACCACGTTAAACTATGGCAGCTGTGTTTGATGGTCGGCGCAGGTTAGAGGGACGATTAGGTACACCTATGGCAAATCGATAAATATTGAGGGCAACAGGGGAAATATGCACTACAATAGAGCGACGACAAACAAACACACTAATGGGCTGACAGGTTGTTATGGTGGCTGTGGTCAACTGTGGGGCTTCCGTGTCACTTTCTCAAACAATGCCATTGCACCTCAAGCTGCTGAGTAGTGCCGATCATGCCATCGACCGAGTCCGTATGGGTGGCCACTGCGCAGCCAGAAAAGTCCTGCTGGCAGTGGTGCTGACGTGGCTGTCGTCACCATGCCATGATTTGGCGCTTCCAAAAAACCTGCCAGAGCACTACCAGAAGCCCTTGGATCTGATTTTTCGTGGCAGGATCCTAAGTTTGCAGATATCAGCATCTTGCTGTTGGCTTGGGGTTGAGATGGCGGCCTGTGCAGTGATAGGTGAAACGCGTGCCATCTATTGGCCATAGCCAATACGCTCCGGTGATCTAACATGGCTAGCATTAGCTATAGCGGATGGTAAATATTTGCCTGGAAAACCCCATGTTTTACAGAGAAACCTTTGGAAACCAGAAGCAATTCGTGGATTTTTTCATTGCTATGTTAGACCACCAGAGGGTACTTATGATCTATAATTGACTTACCAAGGATTTGTGGTTTGAGCTTTGATGACGTATGAATGAAAGATGTCTGACGATGGTTGCGACATGTTGGGATTTCTTTATTGAAACTTCCGAAGTCGTAAGATGTTGGACCGGTGCATCTTAAGCCACCCGGACAGCCGGACAGGGCAAAATCAGTGACCACCGAGGAATGTGGGGGACCTCACTCGGATCCAGCTCTTAGACCACAAGTACAACATCGAGTTTATTGCCATAGTTGCGGCCACATTTCTTCGGAAGAATCCGCAGGGAAGATGTGCAATCCTTGTTATAAACCAACGCGTGGCGCTGGCAACGGTCGAGAAACTGCAAGAATATGGCGTGAGTGCCCAGTATTGTTCCGCAAGGAATCCGGTAGACCCTTCACACAGCGTTGCAGTTTGTGGTGGTATCCATGTGAGACGGGCGCTGCGTGGGCAATCTTTTGACATCAAGGTGGTGGGACATGACATACTAACCTTGAAAGAAGTGAGGGCAAGGAGTGAAGTGCAGGTGGCTCCAAGTTTCAACTTGATAGATGTGGAAGTGGACTATAGGTATTCTTGGGAGCAAGCGTACATTGATGGAAGGGTGGCTGCTCTTGATGCTTTGGTGATGCCACTTGTTTGTTGGAAGAATTCGACGCTTCAGAGACAAGTGGATGCAGTCACTGACTTGCTCCTTCTGAGAATTGCCGACTGGGCACCCACTGCAGTCGTCTTCCATCAGAAAAATACTGCAAAATGTTGCATTTCGAAGCTTCAAAGCTTGGGCATCTCAGCCCAGTTCTGGCCAAAGCAGCTTCCTGAGAACCACAAAACAAAAGAAAGTCGTCTCCGATTGCATGATCTCCGAAGAAAGGTAAGCCAGAGCGAACTACAAGTGATTGGTTGTACACGGGGTGCGGCCAGATATCTTCCTGATGGCGTGCGATCAATCATTGATGTGACCAGCAGTCCGCACAGCGCCCGCGGTATTGCGGGAGGAATTTTCGAAACCCTGCGAAAACTTGGAAATTCTTCCAGGTGTGTTTACGTCGACGTTTGCTGTTACTGGCAGTCTCTCCGCTACCAGGTCAGGCATGCTGCTATGTCCTTACCATTCTGGCAGGAAGTTGTGAGTGACCAATTCACATTGGATGAAATCTCGTCGATGTTGGGAACACAATCTGGGGTGTCGCTTTCTTTGTTGAAACCAAATGGAGAAATTGTAGAGGCGACTGAGGACAACCTTGAAGAAATCATTCTGAAGCAAAGGCAAAACCAAAAGAGGTGCCAAATAACTGAGATTACATGAGCTGCTACATGATCCTCTGTCTGCCAAAAATGAGCAGCTCTTGTTGAGGCTTCATGCGGGGCAAAGTTTTCCACCGCGTGACGCCGATCGAGCTGCCGGCGCATCGTTTTGTCAATGATCAAACGTTGTGGGGGAAAAAGCAAGCTGCCAGAGCCTGACCCTGCCACTCTTGCGGCTTGGTTTCTGCTTTCACAGGTTCTTTTTTCATCGCCTTCCTCGGTTAGAATCGAACTCTAGGATCTACATCACAGCAGCCTATGCTGGAAGGATCTATGAAGTTGTTTGGCTTTGGGTGATGGGAAAGATATTGTATTTTTCGGAGTTGTTTAATGCAAAAAACATGTCAAAACAACAGCTGGAATGTCTTGGAAGGTCTTGGTATGGCAGGTTGTTGACTTGGTGCTTCTTGTTGCCTGAGATTTCTCGCAGGTGCAAAGCCGCACTACAGCTCTTTGGCACGTATTCATGTGGAGCTTGTGACGGGAAGTTTCTTCTATGCCATTTCGTATCCACTTTGCTTGGCGGTCCACATTGACAAACCACCAGTGACCAACTGGTGTGATGTTCTGGTTGGGCATCGGACGGTACTCCTTCAACAGTAAGAGGGACCTCCCATAGATTGAAGAAAGGCGCCAAAGTGAGGTTTATTTGTTCAGTTTTAGTTAGCTTCACTCACAGCTTCAGTTAGCTTCGTTGAGTTTTTTCTAGCTTCACTGAGGTCACCCATATCTGTTGCAATGACCCTCATGTCGCAGCGGCAGGGTTGACGATACCACCTGCTAGGCCAAACTAATAGCTGTGAGATCTTTTGGGCTCGCTGCAGAAGCTGCCATGGATGCTGCTTTTTGTGCATCCTGAGGGTAGCCGTTAACAACCATGATGCACAAGTCTTACCACAATTGACCATGACCAATCATCGTAAACAGCTCTCAAGACGTCGATGGAGAGAGAGAGAGAGAGAGAGAAATAGCTATTGTGAAACTAGGATTTTTTTAAAGGGTGAAATGGTGAACTCCCAAGTATTGCCACTCTGCGAGAAACACTTCTTGATCCACTCGGGTGAGTTCATGGTTGACATGACCCATGCCTGAATGACCCATGCCTAAATGATCAGCTTCCCCATGGGTCCGTCCACCCTTTGGGAATGAGAACCTGGGTCGACATCAGGGTCTCGCATGATGAGCTTCCATTAGTTGAGTCCGATTTTTTTTGCGAGTCATGGGCGAGGAAAAGATCAATATGTCAAAGCACTGGCGCAGCTTCCTGGATAGGCCCTTCCACATGAGCCATGAAGATCGTGAATGTTCGTGAATCATATGTGTGAAGATTGTTCATCACCAGTGTTAACCATCAAGACGAAACCATTAACCAATTTACCATCGTTTCAAGAGGAAGGAAAGTCCGGTGCAACCATTCAAACCCCAGCCATCGCTAGCCGTTTTCAGATCACTGCCGATTCGCGCCGCGTTCGAAACCGCACCATGGAGAGCCAAAGCAGTTCCACTGCTGGAAGCAGTCCCACTAGCAGCTCGGCCACCACCCTGGGCACTGAACACTGGTTGCTACCCTCCTGGCAATGGAAAATTCACCATAGAAATTGGTGGTTTCCAGGAATTCACTACGAAATATGGTGAAAATCTATTGCCACGTCAGTTTACCGGAGAGTAAATACCAACAACCAGCGAAATCATTTGACATATCCAACTAGGGCACCTGTTTGTTGTGTGTGTGTGTGGCTGTTGTGACGCTGATTTGTTTGTAGATGTTGCTGATGGATTGTTGCGGTGGTTGACTTTCTGATGTTTGTGTCACAATGATCTTGATGTTCCAAGCGCTGTTGGCATTGTTCTTGATGGTTTGGATCTTGATGCTGTTGTGCAACAATGTTTCTGATGCGTGCACTATTTTTCCGGTTGTTGCTGTTTCTGGCATCAATGGCGTTGCTGATGCTTTTGAGGTTGTTGCTGCTTTTGATGTCCACCGTATTCCATCGTAAGATATCGTAATTAACGTTGCTTTCGATTTTCATGCTGGTGCTGACGTTCTGATTGTTCTTCTTGCTGTTGTTGTGCCTTCTTATGGTCGCTGTTTGTCCATGTTTGTCCTCTTGTTGTCTTTGTTGGTGGTGGTGACGTTCATGCTGTTGGCCTTGGTGGAGGTGTGTGGTTGCTGTTGTTGATGTTGTTGGGTACTTCTGTGATGCTGTTGGTGTTGTCGATGATGTTTTTCTCGTGTTCTCGGAATTCGGATTGTTCGTAAAGGAGTTGATGTTGAAGTTGCGTTGTTGATGACAATGTTGATGTTGTTGACTACGGCAATGTTCGCATCCATTCTGTTTATATTTTTTTTTCAGGAGGGATCAGGTGCCAATCTTGTGATCAGCAAAGTAGCTGCTTTGTCGAGGCCACATATATCTGAGGTTCTGCTAGACATAAAGCCGCATAAACATACATGAGCCATCAGGGTGATATCCAGCCATCATAAGTCATTGCAGCACCCTGGGCAGTTTCTGGGCACTGGCAGCTGAGTTGATACGCAAAATGGTGTGTGGCATGCTTGTTGCTCGAGATTCCCCAACGAATCATCAACTTGGATCTAACCCACCTGTTCGCTTCCTGGACCAACCATCCGCCACGAGGTCCTGAAAGTGCTGGAACCACCTGCTTGCCATGTGAAAGTGCTGAGCCTGGCTCCATGTCTCCCAAGTACGTGGACCTCGGGACGCTGGACCTCATTCCATCGAAAGGATCAAAGCTGTGGCATGGCAGCGAACGTTCTAGGCATTTGCGTGTGCCCGCCCTGAGCAAAAATGCAAATATGTGAGTAAAGAAATAAAATGCATAAACAAATAGATATCTAATCTATTTGAGATATATACAATATATATATATACATATATATACACTTTTTTACCATATCTTTATGCAAATATATTTTCAACAAATGAAATGCACATGATTGCATGTAAATCTTCATGTTCGGAAATGCATGAGCTCCGGCAAGTTTCATCCACAACATCTCGCCACTGACACAAGGCCCAGCCCAGCGGACCCAGCCCAAGGCATCCCGAGTCCTGCAAGCCTTGCGCCTGGTTTTGGCATCGAAAAGGCTGTGAACGTGGAGAACTCTGTGACTTTTGTCATCTTTGTCCCAAGGGCCACGTGGCGGATGACGGTGGGTTGGTGATGATGGCTACTCAGGTGGTAGGTTGGAGGGTGATGACGGCTACTAATGCTTGAGGGTAGGGGATCAAAAGGTGGTTTACATGGCTGGTTGGTGGTTGATGATGCTAATAATGATTAGTAGTACGGGATGATAAGATAAGGTCAAGCAACTGCTACGTGGTTGTGGCTCGTTGGTGGTTTTGATGGCCAATAGGGAATGAAATAAGGTGGTTAATGTTGGCTACTACCAGGAAATGAAATGATGTGGTTGATGATGGCTACTAATGTTTAATAATATGGGATAGCAAGGGGTGCAAAATGTGGAGGGAATATGGGATAATATCCAACAATGATGGTGGTTACACGCCGGCAGACCCTAACCTAGAAGTAGAAAATCCACTATAGAAAATGGTTTTACTATAGAAATAGCGGTTTTCAGCTTCCAGGTTAGTTTGCCAGAGGGTAATGATGGCTGATAAGGAATTAAATAAGGTGGTTCAATCTTGGTTGGCTGGTGGTTAATGATGGCTATGAATGGTTGACAGTAGTGGACAAAAAGGTGGTTAATATGGCTGGCTGGTGGTTGATGATGCTGACAATGATTACTAACATGGGATAATACTAACCAACAATGATGGTTCAGTAACTGCTATAGTTGGTGGTTTGAATTGTTTGTGTTTTCCCATCTTTGGGACGGCTGAAGTTGGTTAGTTGGCGCATATTTTTCAGATGGCTCTCTATCAAAATAGAGGTGCCCCTGAACATCTCTTATTAACAATTCCCGGTAATAAACCCACTTGTCTTTTGGTTCAAAAAAAAACCAAACATGTTATTAACGATTTATAGTAATAGACCATGTATAGTCGTTTAACACAACTTTTTTTGGGGTCCCTATTGTGAGAAAAAGCCACCAGATAGGTGGTTCAACCAGGTGAACTCAAAGCTCGGCAAGCACGGCATAAAGATACTCTGAAGTCGTCGCTCCCGGGTCACTGGGCAGCAGCTGATGGGGGCGTTGGATGGCGTTGGACAGAGGTTTGGTTTCGGCCATTTGAAGGACATCAAAGAAGCCTTTACCTGCATGAAAATGCGGTTGATTTATTGACCTAAGAATGTTAGTCCAGATGTACGCACTGCAATTATATCTTCATTCGGTATACGGATAGTTGTCCTATATCGGTGATACAAACCTATACTAGGACATACCAACAATGTCGTTCAATTATTAGCCTTGTTGGTCTGGTGTATGAAAGGGACGACTCTTGAAGGGCCTGCGAATACTTATCCCAGGGCTGTTCTAATGCACCCTGCCACCATCCAAGACATCATGGCTATCAATAAGTAGTTTGGGCATGTTTGGATGGGTTAAAGAATGTTGAAGATGGCTTTGGCTGGTAGGGCTTTATGGATGTGCTTGAAGCGAGGTACCCTCAACCAACACTGCTAGAGGGTCACTGACCATCATGAACCAAGATTGATCGTCATTGATCATCATTACCAATAACATGGTTGTAACCCTTTCCGTAGTTCTAGTCCAGCTGATCATCTCTACATGGTGGTTTCCCACCCCCAAATCATCCTTTATGGACCGTTTATAGCAATAAAGCTACCATTTTTAGCCATTTTTGGGGGTTGCCAGGGAATGAAGCTGCCATTTATAGCCATTTATTGACCATTGATAGTCATAAAACTACTATTTCGAAAAACCACCGCGTGGCATGGTGTTTCTGGTGACCCGCAGGTGCTGAGAGCAGAGTTCTACTGTGGGAACGAGCTCCAGGGCCTGAACGAGTTCCAGCTCAGGAGGGCCGTTGCAGGTGTTGCTGAGCTGTGCTGTTGCTGAACTGGCTATGGTTCAATATTAACCAACCAATACTGGTTGATAATAACCAACAAACTATAGGGAAAATAATGGTGAATGATAGGGAACCAGGGGTACAGGGTTTTGACCCACAGCCAACTAATCAGCATCAGAAATGGATCGTAGCCATGTTGATTGGTGGGCTTTCTGATGTTGCTGATTGGTGGTTTAGAAATGATGTTGATTGATGTTGGCTCATGATGAAATGCCCACCAATCAACATCAGAAAGCCAATGAACAGCTTTGTTTAAAGTTTTGCCAAATAAAGCGAGAACTGAAAACATGTACTTTTGCCAATTGAACAAGTTTAGCCATTAAACATTTGCCAATCGGAATGCTCACTGCACATGCTTCCTGCACGGCAGGAGATCGAGCAGGAAAGCTTCAGCCTTAGCCCGAGATCTGAGGGCCAGGATGGAGTGGCTGTTCCGGTACAGCTGTGAGCAACACGTGATTCTTTAGTTGACAGGAATGCAATAACACAAAAAAACAGAACCAGAACCTATGATAATTAAATTGATAAGCTATGTGAGCCTATGTTTATTTTTGACTCTTAGCTGTTTTGATTCAGAGCTCAGGGCTATATACAGTGCCCAAAAACGCAGGATGGGCCGCCACAAAATTCGCTAAAAAGTAAGGGTGCGGGCCCACAAGGTTAGCATCATGGTCACAGGAACTTCATGACAATGCTTCATGGCGGCACACATGTCAGCATTCCCACAATGGCGATCCCCACCCTGATATGGTTCTCATAGGCACCCCATGTCTCATGGCATAGCTAGGCATTGGCTTAGCTTGGCTTAGCTTCTGCAGGCAGGTTGGCAGGTTGGTCACGACTCAGGCGAGCTTCCATCAGTGGGTTCCGCTGCGCATGGCACTGGAGAATGCAGACCCTGTGCTTGGCACCACGGACGAATGGCCTGGTGATTCATTGGAACGGCTATTGCTATTCATTACTATTCATTCCTTGGCTCACTTGATAGAAAAGAAGAGTTATTGCAGATTAAACTGCATAGTCTGTAGTAGTTACGTGTTGATGGTTGATTGGTTCTTGTTGGTTCAGAGGCTTCAATTTGTGGATGATGACTACAGCCAGTTAACGCATGTCGTTTAAAACAGAACGGTGCACGATGTTCTTTTGTCAGGGAGGTCTCATCCCAGCTGAGCTTTATCAAGCATCCCAGTGCCTCTGCAGGAAACCATGGAATGGGGTATGGTTAGCCATGATAGGACTGGCACCAAACCAACATCAACCATGCATTCCTATCACCACCAGGCTGCCCTTGTGCCCCTGTGAGGTTTTGGAAGGAGGGCGGCTGCAAGAACGGCAAGGAATGCAGACATTGCCACCTGTGCCCTGAGGGCGAGATCCGGCGCAAGAAGAAGGTGAAACAGGAGCCTGTTGCCAGGGAGCCAGGGTGGCTTGCCAGGCCCAGTCCATGGTGGGATGCTCTCCCCAGGGTCGATGATGGGATGCTTTCCTTCGTTTGCTGCGCTTAGTCTCAGTTGTTTCGCATTCTCATCTGGTTGCTTCATTTGCTTCCCAAGTTCGTCTTGAGGTAACCGCTGGGAAAATTTTCAACGCCTGGGCATCACTTTCTACATGATTCTCGCCCCCCCATGTGTTGTGGTCCGCTTGGGAGCACCCCAAAAGACATTGCCAGGAAGAAATGAAAGCGATGCTCAGAAGTCAGGGCTGGGACAATGCCAGCAGCACCTCGGCCAACCGAGTTGCTGATCTCCTTGGCCAGGTTGTCCAGTTGTTCCAATGGTTCCAATGATCAGGACCACGGGATCGCCCATAACCGGTGTAGCCCAAAGTCATGGGCGATTTTCCCGAACATGTTGGAAGGCACCACTTTGGGCAAGCCATTCCCATGGATGCCGACTTGTCGGTGGCGACTGTTGTTCTCAGGTGCCTTGGACCAGCAGCTTCTGCAAATGCAACTCTTTCAGCAATGGCCTTGGCCTCAGAGTTGGGATCGCCCCGGCTGATGGAACATGGTGGTCCCCGGTAGTGGTAGCACCAGTTGTGGTAGCACTGACCATCAACTGGAGCTCAGCATGAACCAACAGACCAATATGAATGGATTTTGGACCTAGCTCAGTCTGCAAATTCTCAACGCAAGCAGCTCAGCATGTGTCATGTCAAGTTGTGTGCTCAGGCAGGCGCATATGTTTGCAGCCAATTGGATTCAATCATCTATGGCACCTGGGATGCATATGGCCTTGACCTCGCTTGTTGGCTTCTAAACAACGGGGGTTCTGCAGCTAAGGAGTCCTTGTCGCTGGAAGGCTATCCAGAAGGCTATCCAGAAGGCTATCCAGAAGGCTATCCAGAAGGTTATCCAGAAGGTTATCCAAGCTGACCAGGATGATGGAGGATTTGCAAGGATGAAATTTGTTGGCTTTTTTCCCGGCAGAAGCGAAAAGCAAGCCCGGCCTCGTTTGAAACGACGACCTCTTGCAAATAAGACTCGCTGGGATGTACAGTACAGACCCCCCCAAGAAGCAGGTGTCCTGCTACAGCAACGACTCAACAGCCCTGATAGCTTGTTGTTTGTGCTTGGATTCTTTGGAATCCATTCACCATTTTGAACAGGATCCTGCTTCAGTAGTTCGTTCACTTGCACGGCTCAAGTGCCAAATACGACACCCCATGGGCGGACTGGGAAACACCAGTGCCTATTTTTCCCTTGTGCAGTGCGAGAATTGCCGATGCGCAAAAGAGGGAGATGATGGGAGATGATGGGAGATGATGGCAGATGGACGTGGGAAAGCACATGGAAGCAACAAGCAAACGGACAAACATGATCAATCTTGGCAGGGACAGCGGCAACTGGGGAAGCTCCTGAAGGTTGCAGTCGGTTCATACATTGGAGGATAGCAACACGCACCCCATGCAGTTCCTTCACACCCTGGACGCCTAGTGCTTAACAGTGACAGTGGTAGTGACTTGGTCCTACTATGGGCCATTGTTTTTGGCAAGAGATTTACAAGCCCATAAATGTAATCAAGAATGAAAGGTCCAAAGGCTTCGCACAGCACGTTTGGTAGCTCATCCTTGTCACGTTGCTGTTTGTGTTGCTGTCTCTGTGAAGTTTTTGGAAGGACAGCAACCTTGCCGCATCGCCAGAAACAGATCATGGCAAACCTTGATCAATGCTTGCATCATTGGGTCATGAAACGCCCAGGATTCATCCAGACAGGAACTAACTGACGCATGTTCTCAGGGCTCAAGGAACAGTGTGATTGGACATTCGTTCTTTTGCTCAACTTCAATTGACCCAATTGCGATTATCACTTATCATCTTTAACCACTGTCCCAACCCTGGTCCCAAATGTTTATGGGTCGAAACAGGCTACCTTCAGCGAAACCCAATTTATGTTAGGATCTTCATCTAACCCTTTTTGCTTGGTTGATCTTGGCCCATAGCCAAGTTGTGGTTTCTCAAAATAGAGGGCCCCTAAATTATCCATTACTCGTCATTTTTTATGATGAACGAAGCAATTTTGGCTATTTGAAGAAACCACCATATAGTAGCTGTTCAACTATGATCGTGAGTGACTATCCCCTTTAAATCCCTACTCTGAACCATTAGAATCCCTCAAACAACTATCATTATTACTATTGCTCACCCTAGAAAATCTTTTGGTTTTCCCTATTATTAACCATTATAATCTCCTATAGGTCATGATTGTCGATGACTGTCCCCTATTAATCCCTTGCATTGACCACTGTTTAACCAAATGCTTTGAAAACCCTCGGAGAGTCGCCGCAGTGTTTCCCCCGTCAGCGCCAAGGCCCAGTATTCGGTGTTGTCACAGTTGTAGCCGGAGCCCTGCTGGCCACACAGGCAGGGATCGATGGTGAACTGGTGCTGATTGGTTGGTTGGTTGGTGAGGTGGTTGGTTAGTTGCTTGGTTGATTGGTTAGTTGGTCAACCAGTTGGTCAACCAGCTGGTTGATGGGTTAGTTGATGCTTGACTTTCCACTGTCTTGATTGCTTGGTTCCACTGTTGGCTGGCGCCCTATGTTTCCAGTTGCCATTACCAAGCTCAAAGAACAGTAGTAGAAACCAACTGGTTACTATCTCATGGTAAGTGGAAGCAGGATCAGGGCTAGTTTGCTGCTGCTTATGGCTGGCCATGGCTGGTTATGGCTAATGGCTGCTCATAACCATCATAACTGGTTATAAGCAGCTGGTTTGCTGCTACCAATGGCTGCTACCAATGGCTGCTAGGCGCGGGCTCGGCGCACCCCGCGGGCTTCGCGCGTGGCACGGGCGGCTGGACGCAAGCACCTGGGCAGCCATGAATGGATGGCCATGGATGGCCATGGATGGCCATGGGAGTTGCCACAGGTAAGCCACGGAACCTGGACGAGTTGAATGGTTTGAATGTCTTTGAATCGTTATAGCTCATGGTTTGAAAGTAGTTCAAAGCACCTTATCTGGCAATAAGGTGTATAACATGAAGTGATCATTTGACTTTGTAATAATTTAGCATGTAAGTTTTAATGCATAAAATGGCGGTCATATTATGGTTTCGAAATGCTGTTTCACCATTAAACCATATGCATTAATGTCTACCCAGGATTTAAAACCCCAGGTTGATGAATACGAGGTATCCCCCAACAGCCTTGGTTTCCGTTTAAAATGGTAACCCCCCCAATTTATCAACCTGGGCTTTTTCAATCCTGGGTTGGCATTATTGGTTTCAACTTTGTGTAGTACATATGGTATATTCTTGTATTATATAACAGAATGTAAAATCAAGTTGCTTACGGCTTACAATACAATATGACATAGAATTTATACAACTGTGTGTTATGATTAAGCTTTGTTATATAGTACGTAACATCAAATGGCAGTCATAGTGGATAGATTAATCGTGCTTGTGATTCGTTGCTTCAGCCGCTCTCACAGTCCAGGCGCATCCTGGTGATGGGTGGCACGCGCTTCATTGGTTGCTACCTCGTGGCGAAGCTACGGGAACTGGGTCACAGCGTCGTGCCATGGCGGGTCGAAACAGCATGTTCCGCTGGTGCTTGCGGTGAGATTTGATGTGTTAAAAGCATAATCTGGCTGATGGGTTTCTTTGGGATTTACCACCATTAGTTGATAGTGGTGAATAATGAGGGGATGATAAGCAACAATAGTGGTTCAACAACTACTGGCTGATGGTTTGATTGACTTTTTTGATTTTCCCCACGTAATTACTCAGAAATGGTTGGTTGACTCATATCCTTACGGGGGGTCGAAACCACCAAGCAGGAAGCCTTGTGGTTGATTTGGTTTATTTCCAAATTCTTTGTGGTTAAAACCGCATGATCCTTGTGTTAAATTGATTCTTAAAAGACAAATCTGACAAGAGCCGGCGAATCCAGAGCTGGCATCGGAACAAGCTGCACTATTTCCGTTGGAGCAACCACGGCAATCAGTTGCTGGAATGGTTGTGGCGGTCCTGTTTTTGAGCCCGCGGTTGTTGAAGTTGGCCCCGCAAACGTCTGATCGGTGGATCACATTTCGGGCTGCGACCTTGCCACGCACTGAGGTGGTATGCAACCGGGGCAGGACCAACGGTGGCAAACCAGAATCACAGCTGCATGAGGACCAGGAAAGAGCAATACCCCATAACAATCTGCACTAAATGTGCTTGTGGAGACTTGTGCGTGTGTGATTGAATCTGTAAGTAAATTCATCTTGTTTGCTGCATATCCTGTCCGTGGCTAGCAGAGTTGCATCATAAACTCCATGATTTTCTATGCGAAAATGCAGCAGTGAAGCTATGCCGCTTGAGCTGTAGCATCAGATGATTCTCACAAAGGAACGGCTGCCGGGAGTCAGCGATGCTGAGTACCAGAAGATGTTAGAGGTGCCGAGACTCGACTATCGGACGGTATTGTGGAAACCACCTCATACGCCATGTCGCGGCGTTCGTATATGTTCGTGCACAAGGAATAGAAGCATTGAAAAGCAGCAGAAAGAAAGGGACAAAGACCAAATGCTCAGGTTTGTGTCTTTGGGTTTTGTTTGACGGCCATGCTAACAACGTATATGGAGGCAACGCCGAGAATTTTCGGGGTTGGCCGAACTGAGGACACACGGGGACCTACAACCGTCTTTTCCACCGTTGCACGATTTAATCTGGCCCCTAAGAATCAGAATCCTAGGCCCACCACACACATGAGAGGTAGCCAGGGGGCATCCGCCACCTGATCTACGGCTTACCAGCCACGGGTTCCATCGGTGACGTCAACGCTTTGCCCCGCACAGGGGGTCACCGTGCTGCCCGCCGATCGCAAGCAGCCGGATAACCTTAAGCGGGTTATTGCCGCAGCAACTCGGCTGTGGTGGGAAGATTTTCCTCATCCCAGCACCTTTCAGCATGAAACGATGGCGTTCATAGGGTCTGCCAATGGCATTTTCTCTTTGGAAGAGTTTGTTTCAATCTGTTTCATCTCTGAATCTGTGGCACTTGGGCTCCAAGGCTGGCAAGTTCGACGTGGTGTTCGACAACAATGTTCGGAAGTTGGAGGAGATCCAACCGGTGGTGCAAGGAATTAAGGCGGGGACCGTGGCCTTGTTCACTGGAGGCTTGTTGCTCAGTTGCTGGTGAAGTATCTATGCTGTGCTGGGTCCATGGCTCTGTCGAATGTTGATCACTTCGAAATCGCAAATTTGTCAAAACCTGCTAGTGATGCTGGTGATTCATAGATCTTTCTGATTCGCAAAGGGCCTTGCTTTTCCATGCGTCATGGCCAAGCCACTGGGGGAAGACCTCCTGACCCACCGAGCCATGAAACGGTCGAAGCTGGGCTGAGGCAAAGGGAGGCTGCGAGCAGTTCATCATGATGAGCAGTGCTGGTGTCTATGGCCCCACTGATGCTTGACAGCATGGATGGCCATCCCGGGCCGGTCCTTGGAGACAGGATTGACCGGTGAATAAGCGACATCCATCAACATCGATCAGCCATCCATCAGCCATCCATCAGCCATCCATCAGGCATCCATCAGCCATCCATCAGCCATCCATCAGCCATCCATCAGCCATCAATGATGACTCAGCAGCTGCCCATCGCAACCCCTTACAGCTCAGGATGTCCTGCCGCTAAACGAGATGACTCCAGGAGACCCCAACTCTCGCCACAAGGTCAGGCTCCGGCAGCAGATCCTGAAGCGCTTTATGCACAACGGTTCCTTTCAGAAATTCGCATCGTTGGAAGTAAACATAAGTGAACGATGCGGTGACTACTGTAGTGATTGAATGAACTGAATGTGATGGATATTGATTTCTATTCAGTGTCTCACGCCCTGGGAGGACAAGCTGGCTTGCGAGAAATACCTCGAGTCGGAGGGACTGAACTGGACATCGATTCGCCCGGTCTACATCTATGGATGCTTGGATCCAAGACGTGCTTGGTTCAGCTGGCGCCTTGGACCCCTTGGCTTCTTCTCACAAATCGGCCAAATGATCAATGGCTAGCAACGAATTTGATGAATCAGTGGAAATGTTCAATTCCGTGTCACTCCGTATGAATGGGTAAGCAATGGTAAGCATGAATTGGTCACTCAGCATGATCTATTTGCTCTGGCTCATTGTTCCTTCAATTGTGCGTGTTGAATGGTTCTGGTGGACCGCTGAAGACCTGGCATCCACAGCTAGTCCCGTTCACGAAAACTGGTTGCAGTGGAGCTGGTGATCATGGTTATTCACTCTGATCATATGATTCAACAAATATTCAACCACCATCTTGGTCATTATCCCATAGGTCAGCGCTAAGCCTGGAGAGAGAGAGGTCCTATAGTGGTATTCCAAGCTATTTACAACCTACTGCTGGGTTTTGATCAATGATGACATGATATCCTATAGGTGGATCATTACCACTCTACTATGAGTTGATCATGATCCACCTACTGTTTTATTGATCCACCTATAGCATACGATCCACCTATATGTGGATCATATCCATTATAACTCCACCCTGATTAGCCGAGTATTACCGATTATGATATGATTCACCTTTCAAATCATCTATTATCCTGTCATATAGGTTAATCAAGTCACTGTCATATCACTCGAGTATAACTCCACTATTCTACTTGCCTATTACTGATATGATAAACTACCTATTGTATGATCCAGTATAGATGGATGGCTCCACTTGTAGGATCCGTTATGAGTTGATCATGATCAAGAGAAGTGGAGTTGTAATGATCCACCTACATTCCTATATTATGGTAAATAGTTGAAATGGATAGTCCATTATAGTTACTATAGTTATCCAATTTTATTTACTGTTGATATGATGTGGATGATACCATTACAAAAAAATATATACTATTGAAATATTATACTAGTGATAAGCCAATCATCAAATGGTACACGATCTATTCCAATATTATAGTTATTATAGGTATGGATTATTATAGAATGGTATGGGTCATATCGTTATAGCATTATGTCATTGATATATTGCACCATTGATATGATGATTATATTGGTATTTTTTATATGATTGATCTGATATGGTATCATTATACTATTAGATTATATCCTTGATATTTAGATAAATGTAGATATAACTGTATGAAAATATATTTATTCATATTATCTTATTGATCTGATATGATCCACCTCCATTTCGCCAGGACCTCTGAACTACAACCCCGTGGAGCGCTACTTCTTCGACCGTGTGACGCGGGGGCGCCCCGTGTGCGTCCCCTACGGTGGGAAGTACATCACACAGCTGGGCCATTGCGAAGACCTGGCGGATTTCATGGCCAAATGTGTTGGGAATGGAGTTCCTGGGTGAAAGAACTGATGTTGGTGAAGACTGATATGGGTGAAGGGTTAACAATGGTGAATGATGAATGATTAATGAATAATGAATAATGGTGAATGGTGTAATGATGAATGATGAATGATTGATGGTGAATGGTGAATGGTGATTAATATGGATCGAAATGGTGAATGGTTGGTGAATGGTGCATGGTGATTATTATGAATCGAAATGGTGAATGGTTGATTGATGGATTGGTTGATTGATGGATTGGTTGATGATGATGGGTGATGATGATGATGATGATGATGATGGGTAATTGGTGGTTGGTCAATGGTTGATTGATGGATTGGTTGGGAATGGGGGGTTGATGGTTAATTGATTGGTGTCATGGTAGATCGCTGGTGTTCGCTGACTTTGTTTGAAAAGAGCACCGCGATCAGAGCCAATGGCGATTCAATGACCAGTGTCATCCAGTTTTCTGCTTTGTGAGGGCCCAATCTGATCAGTGGTTTCAAGTCTTTGTTGATCAGTTGCATTTTTGGGGATCACTAGTTGAACGATGTTCGATTACAACAAGATCCAAATTTATGTTGAACATAACCCACTAGTTGAACCCTAGGCAACCTAATTGTTTAACATAAGTAGTCATAAGCAGCATTTTTTCTGCTAAATAATTCAATAGTGCAGTTTGGGGATGGGGTCCATGGCACAAGTCCAACCACTGAGGCCGTCAGAGGTCAAGTGTACAACGTCTCCAGCCAGGAGAACTGCAAGCTGTGCTGGGAAGGGGACAGAGAAGCGATCACTGCTTGGCCCGAGGCACCATCGCCGGACTTTAGAAACGACATTGTTAACCATCAACATCTTAACCATGACCATGTTAACCATGACAATGTTGACCATGGCCATGTTAACCATCAACATCCTAACCATAGCCATGTTAACCATCACCATGTTTACCATGACCATATGAGACATAGCCATTCGCTGTTCACCTCCAGCCGCCGGCCAGGAGTATGTGACCTTCGATGGTATGGCCAAGGTCTGTGCTGAGGCGGCGGGCATCGCGGATCCGCAGATTGTGCACTACGACCCGAAGACGGTGGAGGTGCAGCCGACAGTTCTCGTTGCGCTCCACTTGCGCCGGTTGTGACAAAGGAGCTGTCGCAACTGTTGACCAAAATATACTGTACCTTTATGGGAAAGTTCACTGTCTTGACTGTTTCGTATGTGCCTTTGGGACGATACAGTTTAATTTGAGATGTTTCCACATTTGTTTCTTTTACCATTGGTAAGTAGCATCTGACCATACTTCTGCATTCTTTGGTCGTGATGATGGAGCTGGATGCCGCTGACTGTGATGATGGTGAGCATTTGCGTATATATCTATTTATTTATTTATGTATTTGTCTATCTATTTGTTTATGAGATAGATATGTACACCTATCTATCTATCAATTTATGTGGGTTCATATTTGCATATTTACACATCGATATTTTTTAATACCAAATTGATATATAAATATATTCATCTGTCTATCAACATAAAACACACACACACATATATATATATATCTATCGAAGTCTCAGACTGTGGGTGATTTGGGTGATCTGCAAAACGCCAGGTGCCCGAAGGCTTTCCCAAAGCTTTCCCCTTCCGTGGGATGCACTTCTTTGCTTCCATCGAGAAGGCTAGGTTAGTCGGGTGCAAACGGTCGGGCAAAATGAGCGAAACAAATGGGTTTATAGACATGTGTAAACAGAGAGTATGATCATTTATGATTATACATGGGATAATTCCAATTTTTATAGATATTACTATTACGAGGAGAAAAAGAACAAGAGAGAAAGAAAGAGAAGAAGAATGAGAACAGAACAAGAGAAGGCAAGAAAGAACGAAAGAGAGAAGACAACTGCAGCATAGATGGTTGGCCCATCGTGTCAGGCCTTAGAAGTCCCTTTCCAGACAAGTCACCTAGTTCAGTTCAAATCAAGGCCCCTTTCGCTTGCTATGGCTGTTTACCTGCCAGCGGTGTGGATAAGATCATGGTGGAACAGCGATGCAGCAGCGCCGAGGCAAAGCGTCACATTCCCAGCTGGAAGCCCAAGTACAACATGCCACCTGCCGGCATCAGCGCCATCAGCAGTGGCTAGGGATCATTGTGACAGATTTGCCAGTGCAACACTAGTGGCTCACTATGATAAATTCACCATGACTGTGGCAAACATTCACCAACCATCACCAACCCATGATAAGCCACTGAAACGGGCTCCGATTTTCAGGTTGGATGGCCTTAGAAGCTCATATGTGCCTTGGCATTCCAAGTGTGGGCAGAGACGATTGGGTTGGAGATTGTGAACCTAGCTGTTAGCTACATGGAAGGCACTGTGGTTTGGGGTTGTAGGTGCTTGTTAGAGATTATGGATGTAGAAAACCAGAAATGGCTTACTTCATGAGTTCAATGAGTACTTGAGTACATTGATGCTACTACAGTCACAGAATGACCGTTTTTGCTACGATGCAATTGCCTATTGGTATCACACGATTCATGCACGATATTTCAACGCACTTAGGAGCAGGACTATTTAGCGAGAGGCTTCGATAAGAAGGACCCGGACTTCAGAACAGACGATCTCATCCTGCAGAAGGACTGAGGGTCGCAGCGTAGCCTAAGGGCCACAGCTCATGCAGATGTCATAGCACACGGCACGGTTTCCCATGTGCTTCTGTCATTGAAGCCCCCCTTTTCAGGCGGGTGTTCCAGTGAGCTCATCATCGTCCAGTGGATCAAGTGCTTCCAACGGCAAGGTGAGATACAACAACGGCTTCCTGTACGCGTATCAGCGCGATGCCTATGCCGATCTAGAGTACGGCAATGATGTGGGCTACCTGCCTGATGGAACTCCCATGAATGCCGCAGGAAACGCGTTGAACCATCCCGAGACCATTCCTCCAGATCCGCATCAGCCTGGATCACCTTTGCCAAGAGCCAATTTTGTGAATGATGTGGGCTACTTGTGCGATGGAACACCAATGAACAAGGCTGGCAATGCCATGAACCATCCGGAGAACATTGGTCCAGATCCACATTCCCCTGGATCACCTTTGCCTGAGTCTTTTTATGCAGCCAGTGTCGGTTACTTCGTGGACGGAACGCCAGTGGACAATGCTGGCAACAATGCCATTCCACGATAGTCAATCTTATTGATGCGTGATGCGAGTGAACTGTTAACACGCTCAACACTTCTCACTGTATTGATTTCTATCTCTTATTGACTACTTGGCAGAGGCGGGAGGTTTTGCGATTGATGCAGCGTACTTGAGTATACTTGAGTAGTTCTGTGTTTTTTTTGGGGGAGGGGGGGGAGTTTCGCAATCCAGTGTGTCTAGTTCAGTAGTTCTGTGTTTTGCGCGGAGTTTTGCCATCCAGCATGTCATCATCCATTCCGCAAAGCTTTGAATGGAACATCAAGTCACACACCAGCATCCTTGGCAATCTGATCATCAAGCATCCTAATCCTCTCGGGGGACCACTTCTCACACCCTTAGCTGTTGTGAATCGCACTGCACAACTGGGACCTTTGTGAGGCCAAGTGAGGCCCTGCTCCGCGACAAACCACTTGTCACAGAGAGATTCCGCGCAGCAATTTTCCAGCGACAAAAGCCCAAGTTGCAGGTTGCCACATTTATGCCACGTGTTGCCATATGTCGCCACATTCGTTTGCCAGCCGTGTCCCAGCAGTTTTTAGACGTGTGCATCGAATCAATGAGTGCACCTGAAACCAAGTTGGAAGGAAAAGGTCAGAATTTTGCGGGGCAACACTCTACTGGACCTCAGGGCAACCCTACTGGTGCACCTCAAAGTATCCAAGCCTAATGGACCATGGCAACCCCACTGCTGGGTCCAGATGGCAGCAGAAATACCTCCTGTCGCAGCCGCTTTTTTTTGGCAAGGCATGGAGCCACAACCAATCCACCGACCCACTCCGCTTCAGAGCCATGATGCCATCCAGTGGTATACACTCAAATCCTAAGGTACATAGCTAGTCATAGCTATTTATATATATATATATAGGTTTTGTTCATTTATAATACAATGCAACAACCAGAAATCTAAGATGTCCAAATGGTTTCCATGTGGTCTCCATGTACCTCAGATGTTTGATAACCATCGATATCCTAGATGTCTCTACCTTCATTGAATAGGTTTTCATACACCTCAGATAGTTGATATCATGCTGCGAGCATAGATTCGCAGAATTTCCCATAATTTCCCATAATTTCTCATATCCTTGTTGAGTGCGTGATATCGAACACACCGACGACATCTCCGCGATGTTCTTTGCAGCCGCTGCCCCATGCGCTGCTGCCGTCGGAAGAAGCTGGGCACCCGGCGGCTCACCGCTGGGCCCACGATCCGCAGAGTGATCACCTTATGATGGAGGTGATAACCATATGGCCATGGGTCAGTATTCATCAACCAATTTTCTAGGAATAATGACCTACCAAATCATGGGGAAAACAATGGTCAATGATGGGAACCAGGGGTACGGGGTTTTGACCCACAGCCACATGGCATAGTGATCGCCTTATGTTATTATTCTATTCTGGTTAGTAACTGATGGTTAGTAATATTGTCGTTAGTAACTGATCATATAACCTTCTGATGCCATCATATTGAGGTTGGTAACTATGATGGGTACTTGTGATCATCATAAGCATAGTAGTCACGGTTGGTATAACTGTGATATTCACAATTTTGGTTAGTTATACCACCAATATCTTCACATGATAATATGATTCACCATGGCATGGTCCGCATTATTGATACAAGCGGCATAGTGATCCTTATAGTGATCATCATGTATCAAGTATGTGTATTGTACTATTGGTATGGCAGTTGTGCTTAATGGCAGACATCGTTTTTGTTGCTGATTTCTGTGTGATTTGGAAATTTATACGGTCACATCTATGCATACATAAAAACAGCGTGGGTGCACTCTAATGCTGGTGATGGTTGTCACTAGCTTAATTCTCAGAGATGGCTAAGTATTGTCCATATTATTCATGGTCATCCATATCATAGTAACATATCTTGATTGGAATCAGCACCATAGCTGTAGGGTGCTCTTCAATGCTGACAGATCTCAGCAGCTGTGCTAGCCAGGGAAGGGTGGAGAGATCCCTTAAGGCCATGTGATCCGCATGAGCCTTGGCCGCAGGCGCCCCATCACTTGCACCTGTGCCATCTCAGGTTCGGCTATGAAGGAGGCGTTGCCCAAGGTGGGTCATCGGCTACCAGACGTTGGCAGCTCTCATGCAATGATTCTTTCGGTCAGGTTGCAGGGATGGCTATGGGGTGCTGAGATTGCGCAATGGTGCAGCCAGATGCTCAGCTGTTTGTTCAATGGGCTGAGCCATGCACAAACCATGGCATATCACTGTGTATAGATGCCTGGGCTCACGCAAAAAGACGGTTTCAGTATTGTGATCAGATTGCTGGCCCAGGTATTGATGAGTCAGCATTGTGTGGATCATATTCACTGATGTTCACTGGCCTTGATGCTGACCAAGGTCTACAAAGGCCAATGGGAACTTGGAGTGCCTTGACTTCTGCGGTGCTTGCTGCGCCATTGCTCGAGTTGTCCTCTAGTTGCTGAAACTTCAACTCGCGTGAGTGGAACAAAACACCACCGCAACGGAACACGTGCCACGCATCACGCGGAACCGGTCCACCGCCCCTCAGGTGCGCTCCGGCCACGGCGAGTGGCGGCATCCCAAGAAGGGAAGCTACGTCGGAGAATGGCAAAACAATCAGATGCATGGCCCGGGCCACAGAGGACCTCCATCCACCTGGGGACGTGCCACCTGCACTTTCAGCGAAGGGAAGCTGATTGCATGTGTTTGTTGTTTGGAAGCGCTCCTGATAGAGTTTTTGTTCGTAAATGTGCTCCTGGTGTTTGCTTTCAATGTTTTTGGTATTTGTTTTTGTGATTTTTTGGTCATCTCTGGCCACTAGGTCGCGGACATTTGAAAGCTGATGGGGCCTCAGTTTGCCGCTGCAATGCTGCAAGTGTTTTCCAGCACCGAGCCTTTTCAGGTCGAAACACTGATTTTCCACCATCATGACTGACTTTCCTTGCAAGCTTACACGCCACTTCCCATGGTTTTCCTATGAGTTTTCCGTGGTTCCCCCGGTTTTTCAATGGTTTTCCACGGTTTTGGCCAGGTGAACGGTGCTGAGTACGAAGGACAATGGAAGGAAGGTCGTTTCCACGATGATGGCGAGCTACGTTTGGCAGATGGTACCAGCTATGCTTCTCGGCAGGGAAAGCCGTTGGGTTTGCGGGGGCTGTGGTAACAAAAAGTATCCAAAAGTATCCAAAAGTCAACTGAAGGTTGGCTGATTGTTGGTGGTTGATTGTGATTGGTGCATTGTGGTACCGGATGTCAGTGGGCAAAATTGCATATGAGAGGCAATGCTGGGCTGAACACGGTTGTGGACCGGGCACTGGAAGCACCTGCTGCACCGTAGTTTCAGTATTTCATGGCGTGGTTTCATCGGCATGTGCCAATTGGTCGCTTTTCTGCAACCGATCAAGGCTCAGCTGCTGAAAAGTTGAGGGGATTCTGCTACCAGACCATGAGTGTCAATGACATGTCACCGTCATTACTGGCCTTGCCATCAGATGCCATCCAAAGATCATCGGTTGTAACCAGTCATGGGTGCCTTTCGTGGATGGCTACGATAGCCGTTCGTCTCCCCGAGATCCCCCCAAGGTGGGCATGTGGCGCAACGGCCTGGAGCATGGCCTGGGAAAGCTGCAGCTTCCAGCGACTTGGTGCAGTGGTCCCCACCTGGCACACCTCGTGGCCCCCGTGGCTCAGGATGGGAAGACCTACGATGACCAGCACTCAGCACTGCTTAGATCTGCTTGGCTTCACTCCAACTTTGAGCTCTTCATTGCTCGTCATTTTCGTTCAAAAAAGATTGGCTTTTCGCTTTTGCTATTCTTTTCGCTGTTTCCAGTCGATCTTGTGATTGGTCCAAGCTATGGGCTAAGCCCCGCGCCCTCACCGCGATGCTGAGGGTCAGTGGGTGAAAGGAGAAGTGGAAGGTCGTGGCACATTGACCTACGGGGTGAAGCTGGCATGGCTTCCATGACGAGCCGCTGCAGCTTCCACCAGTTGCAGCTGCCAGGATGGTCGCAAGCAATACATCGGACAGTTGGAAGCTCAAGGGGGTTCGGCTGTCCGAGATCTCACAATGTCAAAGGTGCTACCTCCAAGCATGCATGGTTTCAATTTACCTTCAATGCTAAAATGAGCAGAATCAAATGCAGAATGGCTATTTAGATGCATGGTGCATGCCAATTTTGATGATGTTTCATGGGAGCTGAGAGGATGAGCACCATGGTGCAGGCGAAAGGGTTTGATACAGTGCAGAATTGGAATCAGAACAGCTATGCAGTGCCCAGGACGTACTGTTTGCGGTCTTTTTTCTTCTCTCCACAGAGGAAGAGTTCTCATTAAAGAGGCTAGGCCCAAGGAGCGCAGACTGCATGGATAACCCGTTTACAACGCCAAGGTTTCGCTCGGCGAAGCCGCATGGGATGGGGTCCATGATCTATGCGGATGGCATGATCCTCAGCCATTTTCACAGAACCTGGCGGATTTGGATGCCGTTTCTAACTTCTTTGCAAACGAAGGCTTCTCCTATGAAGGGCAATGGCAGTACGGCTGGCATCTCAATTGTGTTTGTTGTCACCCTTGCAAGTTACATCTTTGAACACTCACGTTGAGATGGGTAGTTTTGACATCCATGGGCTCTCTAAAATCCGACCGATCAAACATCAACAAAATAAAGAACACAGAATTTTTGGGGCTGAGCACCATAGAATAGCATTTTATTTGTACTTCCAAGGCCTTCCGGCAGGCAAGGGCAAGTGGGGCATCTCCACCGATGACAAGGCAAGGATGCGTCATGTTGTGCTTTGCTCAGGGTTCAGTGCACCACTTTCTGGGCAATCGCCAGGGCCAGGTAAAAGGCAGAAGAAAGAGATGTCTCAAGTCTTTCAGTTGATTCTTGATGAAATTCTTTGAATTCTGATGTTCGGAGTTTCCACTATCAATGTTTATATATCATTTGCATTCAGCAGTTTGTGAAGCAACAGTAGGGTACCTGCTCATGCTTTCTCATAGGTCGAGCTGTTCAAAAGAATCGCTGCCAAAGGTCAGACAACTGACACCAGTGTCTTCAGTGCGCCCATCACCACGGGAGGATTTCACCAAAGGTTGGGCTGCCTGGGCTGGGCGAAGTCATGTATGTCGTATTCACCTGGCCGGCACAGGGCAACACTCTCAAGCGCGGTATGACCTGGTCACATCTCACGTCACTCCACAATGATACATGGCATCGAAGGGCAAACATTTCCAAACAAAGGTATGAATTGAATATGATTAATGAATTGAATGAACTAAATGAGCTCAGTAGCAAAAGTCGTTCGATTGGATCTTCATGTTCTGACATCGAACTCCGGAGCTCGGAAGTTGCTGTGCTGCGAGGCTTTGCCGAAAGCTCTGAGACGAGTTCCATCCAGGAGAGACCAAGCGACCCCACCCTGGATGGCAGTTGAAATCACAGCGAGGTAATGTCAACTGTTGATTGATTGGAAGGGTACCGTCTTAATTGGAAACCAAGGCTTTTGGCGGATACCCCCCATTAATCAACCAGAGCGCTCTTAATCCGGGGTTGGCATTCGCGATTTTGGTCACTGGGAGGAGGGAGGAGCACCACAATTTGGGACAGAGCATTGGTCACTCAGGATGTAACACCACAATTCGGAGTAGAGCGCATTGGCGCACTGGGGATGCCAGCTAGCTTGAGACGACAACGAGAGTTGAGACACATTTGCTGGGTTTACGTCGCAGCCTCGGCGGGATGAAACAGTTATCTACTAGACGTTTATGTTCCCTTGCAATTGGCTGGTTGACATTGTTGATGGCCGTTTCTTTGGGGTTCATGAGGCCGTTAATGATTGGAGGGGAAAAGACGGTGATGGCAATAAGGTATTCTGAAATGCCTATTTGGGATATCCTGCCAGCAATGTAGCTGATTACCAGGTTGGATCCCCCTAAGATCTGCCATGTTCGCCAAGAAACGCTGGCGTGTGGAGACCACACAGGAAGTTCACCTGGAAAACGTCTCCCTTGCCGACAGCCAGCATCCCAGGGATCACAACTTCGTGGGTGGCACATGACATTCACGAAGCGAAGCCTGAAGCATAGTGAGCCAATCAAGGAGTTGTCATATGGTGAAACATTAGGGTCATGGGTGATGTTTTATCGTCCATGGGTCCTTCGATCCATTTGGTTTAATAACCATTCTGATTCTATAGTAATAAACCTCCATTTTGGGGAGTATTCATATTTTGGGGACCCACCATATTCCCATCTTGTCTATACATCATCAATCCGCTGTCCAGCACTTGGAATGGCCGCATGCCCGGAGAAGCGCAGTGATACAACAGCCACTGCCATGATGAGAGGCCAGGGTACCAACGACATGCATGGAGAGTGCTTATGAAATCGTTTCACTGAGCTGCTTAGCTTCACTTAAGGTATCCAATTATCCATTGTCATCCATTATCCAACCGCCATTGATCATCCAATATTGAATCACCGACCCGTTTCACTACCTTTGTCCAATCAAGACCATTGAACCAGCTGCTAAGTAGTGATTTTCTTCTAGCTCCTTGGATTCCCATTCTGCTTGTTGCGCATCGCAGAAAGCAACGAACGAAGTATCCCTCGTGAATCACGCTGTAAGCTCGAAGGTGATGCCATGATGCACAATGAATGCGTGCTGGTCATGAGTCATGGGTCATCAGTAAAAGTGGTAGCCATTAACGTCCATCAAGTCTGAGATTCTTTGCTAAATCTCATTCAACAGTATCCATTCATTTTAACAGCATGTTCAGTACTCGTTGGTTTAGTTATTGACTCTTGAGTTTTGTCGACTTATCATTGTCCAGCCGTCACCGGTTAGCGGCAGCCAGCGGCAGCAAGTTAAGCCGTGCTGCTTCTTTTCTTCTTCTTAGCTGTGTTCCAAACCCGTAGTTGATAGCCATTGGTTCTGAATAAGCCTTGGTTGATCATAAATTAAACAGATTAAACCTTGATAACAACTGGAATCTTAGATTAAGCCCTAGTGAGCAATTGTTGGTTCTTGGTCATTCTTGGTGATTAGTTCAAACCATCAATTAACCATTGATCCACCATCAACTAACCATGGATTAGCCATTGATTAATCAGTATTAATTCATGAACCATTGATTAACCTATATATTAGCCCTAGATATCCCTAGGTTAAGCCGTGGTGATTCAGCTGGTGACCGTGGGGCCTTCAACCACCTGCCTTGGCATCCGAGGCAAATTCGAGGACTTGGACGACCAACTCTCCCGCGATGCGTTGGCGTCGGCTGTGCCCATGCCCCGGCGCCCCGTTGCGAGGCGTCGGGAAGCGGTTGTGGTTGTTGTGGCTGTTGGTTGTTGTCGCCATGCGCAGTTTCAAGCACAAGATTCCAAAGTCCAAAGCTTAGCATCTTTGTTGATGGTCAGTTAATGGTTGTTTAGTGGTTGATCAACCTGGTACTTCAGGCTTAGCATCTAGACCCAGGTTGATGCGTTTTTTTCCTTCTGGCCCAAGCATCACCAGGATTTGCTGAGTCACAAGCAGCCAACCGTTAATTCCATTAGGTTCCTACATTGCCAGTTGCATGGTTTAATAAATGTCACCGAAGATTATCCAATGGTCGATTAATAATTGGCTGAACTAATTGGATTTTCCAGTCATTCACAACCGGAACATGACACATCAGCACAGAACCATGAAACCAGTGGCAAAGATCAGCTGCATCAGTAGATTCGGTTGCGTTTCACACCCCGAAGCCATGCGGCTGCCCATCGAATGGCAAAGGATGAAAGAAGAGGCCTTCGCTCATCCGTGCCTCCTGGCTGTTTGCTTGACAGGGTGGCCTGCTCTGCACGGCTTGAGCTTCTGCCTATCCATCCTGGCTGGGGAGGTCCTCACCAGCTGGGCCTTCCGCTTCATCGTCAGGCACTTCATGAGTTCCAGCGTCAGCCTGGGCCAAGGAGATCTCCTGCCATCCACGGAGGCGAAACTGGCAGGGAACTACTGGCACCTGGGCCTGCTGGGTGTGGCCACTGCCGTGCCACCTGCCACGGTGATCACGGCCATTGCGCTCCTTCAGCTGGGTGGTGAGCTGTCTTTGCGCCGCTTGAAGTGGGCCTTCATTGCTCAGTCGGCAGCAACACTTTGGGCCCTGGGCTCCGTTCTGCTGTTGCTGAGGCTATGCTCGCATTGGAACTATGCATCGTGCACCGAGGTCGAGAAAAAGGATGACTTGATCTGCCAGAAACAGGAGCAGAAGGCGATACAGAAGGCATTGCTGTCTTTGGCGTGTCATTTTGAAACGACTTTCGAATGTGAAGTGGTCTTTGGCATCCTCTGTTGCTATGCCTTTGGTGCACTGGTTACCATGCTGGGTTCCCTCTTAGGCTTGTATGGTGTAAAGCGGCTTCAACAACATTGTTGCCAGAGCGCTGGACGCTCTACCAAGAGCACGGAGGCACATGCTCTCCTTTCCGAGATGGCGATGGCCTGTCAAAGTAACAAGGCGTGAAAAGGTTGTCAATCCACGGGGACTGCTGATGAAGCACACGTCTGCCAGGTGCCATTTCAGTGCTTGATGTTGGTTGTTATTCCCTACCCTTAATAGGAAACCGTTATTAGTAAACATTCAATATGATTTTGGCCATTCTTACAGAAGCATTAGCATTGCATTCTGAGGCGTTTTACCAGCAGTGGCCACTGCGTGATGAATCTCGGTCCACCAACCAGGATGAACCAGCATTACCCAGTATACCAACCAACATTCATCACTCTGCGCCAGCATGAACCATTACACCCACCACTATCACCACAACTTTGTTTCATCATCGGAATTTTTGGTTGTTGTCCCCTACCATTTCACCAGCATTTCTGGATACCATGGTGATTATTTCAGCTAAACATATCAGCTGAACCTTCGGGATGGCGATGGAAAAAAATGTGTGAAATAAACGAAATCTTACAAAAAAATGATCCATGCTGTCCATCTAGGTACCACTAGGAGCTCCCTGCTGAAGACCAGCTGGGCCATTTCTACATCGCGCCAACTTTGTTGCGCCAGGCCGGGATTGCCAGAGTGCCTTGGCTTGGAGGCAGTTCATGGCAGTTTGGCCTCAGGAAAACTGTGGGGGTTCACAGCAGCTGTCAATGATTCAGTTGCAAGGATATCTAATAGCCTAGGGCTGGTTCAATAGCCTAGGCTATGCTATTTGTCCTTGAGGGCTAATTGTAGGGATAATTTGTGGGCGAATGCAGTTTGTCGATGCTTATGAGGGCCATTGATGTTTGATGATGACTCCTACTCATTGAGTTGATCGTTGGTCAATGGGGTTCTCACCATCGCCCACCTGCTATGGTGATGCTTCGCCTCTGGATTAACCAGGGAATCTCCATGTTGGCTTGGGAAGTTCTGTTGATTCCTCAGCTGTTCGCCATATACACACAGGATATCATTATCATATACCAGTTCCCGTGAATCTGTTTGCGTGTTTATCAGCCAAGCGTATGTTAAGCACTTTTTCGTTAACCCTTGTGACCAGATCATTTTAGGTATGAATATGTTTGTGAATGGATTTTTTAGAGGAGATAATCAATCAATTCGTTGTCATTCTAATAGTTGATTTCCTTGTTCTTTGCTTGCTCATGGACCTTGCAAAAATTGTCAATATATATATATATATACCTGTAGCTTTGCTCGATGTTTTTTTTTTGGTCCAGACCAAAAATTTGACGCAGACCAAAAATCCAGGATGCCCTATATGAGCCACATGTTACAACACAAAGTACATCACCATGTATCAATTTATGCAAGCTTTACACACCTAAAACATGTATCCATGCATCTATATTCATAGATATACCATATATATCAACCATTCAGTGGGTTCCTGCACCGCTTTCGCTCTTGAGGCGTGCCGGGCTCCACGCATCGCAACATATGAAGTTGCCAGGGTTATCATGATATCCCAGTTATTCATTTTGTAATTGAACAGGAGGGTTCTAACTCTCTACTAGATCTTGATCTTTAAGGCCTCACTTGATAGAGGTCCCATCGCATGCCACTATGCGGCCGATACAACAAACCTGGAAACTATCCAGGAACCATAAAATGAACAGTTGGCAATCCCGTAAGAGACTGGTGACCCTGATCCAGTCTGGATAAGATTTTCTTTCAAAAGGGACAGCCTAACGTATTAGAAATATAAAGCACAGTACTATCATATGATATCACCTGATATCACCAGAAAGAAGCCCATCGCCGGTCGCTGCTGCCATGCACGGTGGGTGGCAAACTTCTTCCACCTGGAGGCCGGCAGCTGCGGGATCAGAGTGGGACATATTGGAGTGTGGGACATGTCAGAGTGGGTTAACTGATTTGCTTAGATACCAACATTATTTCGGCCCAAATCTATTCAGCCTGTTTCGGTGATCAACTGTTTCCCAATTTCTGTAGCCATGCCGGCAAAGAGGTTTGAAGATGGCCCTGTGTGCTCCAACCCTGGGGAAGTGGTTGAAGCTTGGGACTCTTTGGCCATCGTCACTGAACGGGTGGGGGCTGGGAAGAAGTTGGTTGTGGACTCCGAGGGTCAGGCAGTGGTGTTGCCAACACGGGCAAATATGGTGTGTAATGCACCTATCTTGTTGGCAATGGCTAAGAACATGAACCAGCGTGGCCGCTGTGGGGCAGACCCCATAGATGTCATAGCAGTCATGACACTGAAGTTCTATGAGAAGAAGACCATCTACAAGGCAATGAATCCCGCTGCCAACTTGAAAACGGTTGCCTACAACCAAGCATGGGTGCTGCACAAGATGCTGTCCCGCATCCGCAATAGCCTTCCCAAGCACAAGACCACCCGAGATCCTTGTCAACCTGTAGCACTTTTGCTTTTTCACCATCCCCCCTACACCCACAACCACTTAGTAATTATCAAGTTTTAGTTTTGATGATGACCCAATTTGGTTGGGGGGGGCAACACTGAGAGAACAGCTTAGGAGCCTGAGCTCAAAGAGATCTTCCAGCTGCTGAAAGAGGTGTATGTCAAGCTTTTGGAGGAAAAGGGTTTTAGTTTACCAAAAACTAGAATATCTAGAATTAGTTGTTTGACTCCTGAGTTGTTTCTCAATCCCAAAGCTCCCTGTACAGGAGGCTGGTGAAGACGCTCCTTCACCAGATGAAGAACCCGCTGGCTTTGATGATGGGGACATGCCAGAGCTTGTGCAGGATGACGGGTATGCCTGGTTGACCAATGAGGTGGACGAGCCTGCTGAGCAAAATGATGGCACCGATTCTATGCCTGCTCGGCTGGAGTATGCTGGCTTCATGCCCGAGAGCCAGGGCATTCCCAGCTTTGATTTCGATGCATTGGCCATGGATGAGGAGCCATTGGAAAATGATGTGGGCCACTCCAACCTCGTGGAAAGGCAATGCATGGATGAGGTTTTGGCCCACGCAGCCTTGTCTCGTGGAGGCGAGCGATTGAAGGAATGGGACTCAATGGACGACGTTATGACCATCAGCGACAGCCCTGTGAAGACTGATGAGAGTGTCCTTGGCAAGCCTTTGTCAAATATGAACCCTCAAGAGAAGCTCAACAAGTTCAAAGAGCTTCTTGACATGGTCAACAAGAAGATTTCAGATGCAGAGCTCGTGAGAAGCTCCGCTTCGGCATCAGGAGTGAGATGGCAAGCTCATTAAACAATTGTTCAGTTTGAACAGTTCCATTAGCTTCAACTGCTCATGTGTAAATCAAACAAATGTTTGAAAAGTTCCATTAGCTTTACCTGCTCATGTGTTAATTAAACAAATGATTGAACAGTTTCATTAGCTTCAACTTTTTGGGGCTGGGCTAAATTGAGATTTTTCTTCCCTTGTGCAGGAGCCATCTCTCAGGCAGCAGCTGGGCAGTCTGATTCCGGCGCTGCGCCATCTCAACTCTCGAGAGGCATCAGTTGTGATGCGCTGGAAACCCAGATTTGTTTCGATGTGATGGACACGCAGTTGGCGATGGACTTTGAAAAGCATCTCCCAGATTCATTGCCTTTGCCTTCGATGGACTCACCACCACCACTGCACCGGACCAGTATGCCTCCAGCAGCTTCAGATTCTGAGATTGGGGATGGCAAGGATGTCGATATGCCTTGCAATGTTGAGTCAGAGGTTGCGGAGGCTGATCCAATGAGTGGGGCATCCCAGCCTCTTGATGGTGCTGAGATTGCTGACGATGCCGAGCTTGGGCAAACATCGGCGGATCCAGAAGCTGATGACAAGCTGCAGGTTGAGGAAAAGATCGAGGAGAAGATTGAGTCGAAGGATGTGGAAAAGACCGAGGAAAAGATTGCAGAGGCTGATGATCTGCCTGAAGTTTCGCCATCGAAGGCCGGATCTTTCAGGTTTGAAGTATAAACTGAAATAGCGTTGTCATTGTTGGCTATTGTTGTTGCTGTTGTTCTGAGCGTGGTTTTGGAATGTTGGGGAAGGTTGTGGAAGGTTGTGGATTGTAATCGATGTTGTGGTCAAGTTGTGGTCGTTGTTTGTGGTGGAGGTGTTTGTTAGATGTTGTTAGTGGTTGTTCTTGTTGATACTGTTGGGGTGATTGTCCTTTCCATCCCCTTTCCTTTGCATGTTTGATCCAGTTTGGGATTGTTCTGCCCAATGCGGAACCTCACCATGCCTTTCTCAGGTACCACCTTCGAAAGATGACCAGTTGAGGATGGTGGCGTCTGCAAAGGCGAAAGCCAAGGCCAAAGCCAAGGCGAAAGCCCATTCGAAGGCGAAAGCCAAGGCAAAAGCCAAGTCGAAATCGAAAGCCAAGGCAAAAGCCAAGGCAAAAGCCAAGGCTAAAGCCGGGGCTAAAGCCAAGGCAAAGGCTCGGAGTTCCAAGACCAGAAAGGTTGAACCTTTGCCAGAGACCGAATCCCCAGCAAAGGAGGAGGAGGAAGCTGCGGTGAAGGAGCCACGACGATCCAAGTCACCTCAGCCCCAGATCACCATCGACCATGTCTTGACGCCGCAGTGTGTGGATGAGAAGGGCAACCCCTTGACTCCGGCGCAGATTTTGCAGCACGGCGAGGAAGCCAAGAAGCGCGCTGCTCAGGTCAAGAAGAGACCATCATCGCGGGCATCCAGTGCGAGGACCTCCAAGGCGGCCAAGGCTGAGAAGGATGATCCAGTGACAGAGCCTTCCAACATTGGACCGATCGCGAAGCAGGTGCAGGAGCGTGGTGATCTCCCTCATACTTTTGGTGGACGTGGGCAACCTGGTGGGGGATGGGCTTTGGAGAAGTACGCCAAGACTTGTGCTGTTTTCCAGGCTGTGATTGAACCGAAGCTGGATGGTCGCACGAAGCACAAAGCGCAGGTGAGGGGTTGGTTTCTCAAACATATCTTCCCAATGTGGCGGTTTATTTAATTATGATATATGTTTAAATTGGGTTCTCCAAGTTTCCTACTTCCGGTGATTTCAAGATAAACTATTTTGTCGCAGTTCGGACATTTATGTTTTGATAGCCACAGCTTTGAAATCTGGTCCCCTGCAGATGCTCTTTTGCAAGTTGGTTCAAGCCTCCAAGAAAGCCACCAAATCGAATGACATCAACAACTTTGACTACATTGACACCGCGGCCAGCTCTTTCTTCACCGAGTGGGAGAAAGAGAAGCAGAACCAGTAACTTGATGTTACAACATAACGCTTTGTGTTTTTCCATGTTTCCCCTCACAACTCAGGGTGTAACCTTTTGGCTGGGTTTAATCTTTAGCCATTTTAGTCTTTCCCAGATTCCAACCTTCAACTTTTAGGCAACGATTTAGCGATGTTAAGTGAACACATTCATTAAAACATGTTTCACCATCTTGCCCAGGTCTGCCACTGCCAGCTCCAAGAAGAAATCTGAAGCTGGCACCGACTCCAAAGATGGCGCCGAGGGTTGAATAGAAATGGAGAGACATAGTAATTTTGATTTTGTCAAATGACAATTTGGAGTAGGGTCTCCCACCAGCCTTTGATTTGAACCTGCTCAGTAACATAGAGCCCGTGGCTTACACTACAATCATTGTTGGTTGCCCTACAGTTGGGTCTGGTGGGTCACCACTCCGATGAGAAAACCATTGGCCATTCCATTGGCCCACGATGCGAAGGGTTTGGAAAAGGGGTGAGCAATTTCATATGTGGAGTGCATACCCGCTCATGATTAACCTTTAGACTTTCTTAGTGCCCTTACCTGGCCCCATTACACAATAGATCTCTCACACTCACACCTTCGATTCGACTTGCTAACACTCCCAGCCCAGCTGAACCTTCGGAATGGCCATTGAAAGAAAGCGAGAACACTTCCTCATCTTCCTCCTTGTGCGCAGGTGGGATCTATGAAAGCTCTTCGGGGCATCAAAAGGGAGGCCAAACTGGGCCTTCTGGACAATTGGAACGAAGGTCACCGCAGGCATGTTATTGAATTAGCCGTCAGCAACATGGGTTTTTAAATCAAAAAACTCACCATCCTACTTCATCAAAACGTGTTGGCCTGATGATTTGCAAGTTTCATTGAGCTACGCCTATGGTCAATTCTTGTAGCTGCGCTGGCTAAAACAGCTGGAACCTTGGGCGCCCACCGAAGAGTTTAGAAACCATGGTCTGGACTGCTGAGCGGATCGTTGAACGACTTCACAAGTTGAAGGCTCCCAAGGTATCTCAGTCTCAATTATGTTGAATCATGATTTTGTTCAACAAGTGTATTTCATCTCCCATAAACCAATGAACTTGCTTCGGAACACCTTCAGGTATTGGCTTTGATTTGCCTCCTACTACTGTGGAACACTTCCATCGACTTCAACCAGGAGAGCGGAAGGGAAAGCAGTTAGGCCAAACGAACCAGGTTATTCTTCAAAGTTCATTTATAAATCGGTCGGTATAAACCCAACAAGAAAATATATATCTTAGAGGGAATACAACATGATACAATCCCTTTAAAAATTGGAAGGTGGTCATGGTCTATCTAACCCAATGCCCACATGATAGGACCTGCTATTCATTGAGAGTTTTGCTGGACATGCACAAGCTACTCGGTCGGTTCAACGCAAGTTCCCTGAACAAGTGGCTGTGGCTTTGGACATCAAGTATTCGGCAAAGTTGGACATCAATTCCAATAGCGGAATGGCGATGCTCGTCATAGTTGTAGCTATCTTTTGCTTGGTTACCCCATTAACTAAGCAGCTAAAGGGGATGATATGCTGAATCTATTTTTAGACCCTCGTCAAGAACCACTAAGGGCAGCGATTGTAGCAGTGCTCAAGGGAGACGAGGATGGATTTGTCCATTGGCTAGGTATCAAATGCTCATCTTGGGTGGCAACCAGCCGCGGATCAACCGCAAGGTCCGTAGCCAATCCTCTTGGCAGGTGTGACGCTGCATCTGTGAACGAATCCAACACTATGGTATCCAGGATTCCCGGGATCTTACAAACTGTGTTAAAGGTTTGTTGATATACTTTGTTTTCAATCAACATCGTGAAAAAGGTCTAGGAATTTTATCCTTTACAATGATTCTTGTTTTTGGGCCTCAAGTTCATATTTTGGGGAACCTGGCTAGGCTGGCGATACTTTGCCTGTTGACCGTTGCCCTCCACGGCACTTTCATAGTGGAGCAGCCCCGAAGCTCACTCCTTCTACATCATCCACGTATGCAATTTCTGTTTGATTGTTTCGAGGCTGGGGTTTCAAACAACAAGGTTGTCACCAATCAACCCAAAATTGCTGGGCTATCTAATGGTTCTAGAATGTTTCCATGATCTTTCCTACCGACATTGTGAACATGTTGGCAAGTAACCTTTTCACAATTTGAGGTGCCCCCACAATAAAACACCATTGCTATTGGAAGAGATTAGGGAGAAGCTGAATTTATGACTTCCTTTCTATTCCTTTTTACATTACAATTTGCAGGGGGTGTCCCAGTCTTTTCTTGTTTTATACATGGTTGCCTAAAGGGTTGATCACCTTGCTTAGATGTACATGGTTCCGATTGGCTACCTACCAAGGTAAGTGAATATCACACTGAACAATGATACGCTGTTGGTGTTCAAACTATGCACCCTCTAGGTTTTTCGAAGCACCTTTTGGATGTGGTGGTACGGAAGCAAAACCCCGAAGAGAACAATTCTGTGGTCATCATCGCCTTCTATTGGGTTATTTTGGACACGAAAGCTGGTTATGTCCCAGTACAAAGCCACAGTGAAAGCGGAGCCCAATCCAGTCCAGACTTGCAAGAAGTATCGGGACGCAGAAGGCCGTCAGCGCTTTCAAGGAACCAGTGACTTGAAACCGACGGAGTACGGAACCCAGTTGAAATCCGGAACCATCCGGAAACCAGTTGCGCCGGAACAATCCCAAACCTGATCAAATACGCGGACCTAGCGGGTTTATTTGTTTATATCTAATAAGCTTATCTCTTTGTTTTGGTTCACCATGCCCCTAAGGCACTACAGTGTTGGCTTTGGGGAAAAGATCGCCAGTTTGCTCAATGACCTGAAGCCTAAATGCCACTACATCACGGATTCTCCTTCCGTGGATGCGCTCCAATTGTTTGAGAATTGGAGTTGGGGTGGCCTTTGGGATGATGCTGGCATGCGTAGCTTAGCAGCTTACTTGTATGGAGCTCGAACTTTGAGGGTGCCTCCACAATGGAAGCGCTTGATGCCTAAAGAGCTCTAATGTGGCGTTGTTTCCTCAATCCCTTCAACCATATTACAACCAGAAGTAAATTTCTATCTAGCCACCAATAATGTTTCAACCAACATAATTGGATATATTTGGGGAAGAGTTGTTGTTCAACAAGTGTTAACGGAAACAATTAAACTCAATTGGCCACTTGGCTAATTAAGGCTCAACTGGGCTCAACTGGGCTCAACTGGGCTTAACTGGTGTCCTTAGACACCAGCTTTGCACCTGGGAAAAGAGTGTCATATCATGTCACTTGTGGTAGGCATGGTTCCAACCCATGGGCCTGGACTGGGTGAGAGACTTCTCCTGCTTTCCTGCCTCAAATCTGATCGGTCTTGTTTGCTTTCTGTTGTGTTTTTGATTGTTTTGTTTTCTTTTTTTTCTGTTTTGAACCATTTCTAACAACTTCTGAACAATCTGGTGACGCAGAAGACCAAAAACACAACGCGGAAGACCAAAAACACAACGCAAACGACCAAAAACACAACGCAGAAGACCAAAAACACAACGCGGACCAAAAAAACTCGACCAAAAAAACGACGCATAAAGATGCAAAATTCAACGCGAAAGATGCAAAATCCAACGCCACTTCGGTGTTTCAGGAAGGTACAAAACCAACATGACCCACATACAGTTTTGAAAAAAAAACTTAATCATTTCTGTTTGTTTGTATGTAAAGTCTTCAAGCTCAAGCCAGTCTACAGTAGATGGGAAACATGGCATCCGAACCTGAGACCCAACCTCTCAGAAGCCAAATGTGGAGTTGCTCTAGTTTGAACGAAGCTTTGGCCGTGGTCGAAGCGACGGCCAGTATGCCATCCGACCACACTAAACTCAAAGCCATTGCCCAGGAACCGAGTTTAAGGGTTGCCGAAACTATGTTCTGTTTTGTTAGTTATCCATCACTTTAATGCAGAGCGCCCCAATCCCACTCCCTGCTCAGGAGCTTTTGGCTAAAGTTGAAGAGGCTCAACAGGAGATTGCCACGGCTGAGACACTTCCAGCTTACTTTGAGGATGGGCAAATCAAACAAGAGCAGCAACAAAGTAGCCCTGTTTCTTCAGCAGCACTTTCCTTTGGTAAAAAACTATAACATTGGTTCAAGATACAATTGTTATATGGAATACTTGGCGTCATAGGCCATGGAAAAATGTTTTGGTGGTTTACTCCATGTTTGTTAGGTGTGTATGTCAAAAGCTGATGCCACAACCACAGGTTCCACATGACCAGCGCAGCTCCTTGCTGAGGTTAAAGGCCTTGGTGATGCTGAGTGCAACCTCGGTAAGGATGAAGACATGGGCGATCACCGGTTACAAGCAGCTTTCTCTTCTTTTGCACTCATGGAAACCATGACAGCGGACATGCCTTCGGATGATGATGGTGGACATCTAGTGAGTGATGACCCCTACCTTTGCTTGGATGATGACAGCGGACACGTAGTGAGTGATGACCCCTACCTGGCCTCTTCACCTGTTCATACCAAGCGTGTGGATTCACCTCACAAGATGAATACGGACGATGTGACCAGCCCTGTATTTCAGCACAACACGCGATAACTTTATTCTATGATAGCAAAACTATTTTTGGGGGATATATCATGATAGACTGCCCGTATTTGATGGTCAATAGTCTCCGATCAGGTACTGACTACTCCAAGTACGGCGACGTCACTGGCAACACCATCCACTGCAGATTCAACAGGGTCCGGAACTTCTTCCAATCCCAGGAGAAAAGAGGTGGACTGGATCATGTTGATTTCTTCACTGCTTTGTTGAATTCATGGAGTGATTGACTGAATGGTAGGCTGCCGGGTGGATGATTCAATAAATGATCTTTTGATGGGTTTGTTGAATTATATATGTTGAATTGATGGATCTATTTACTGATTGATTGCTACATACTGCCACTAGAGTTTCTCACATAGTCCTGAATACCAGCAAAAGGGTAAAGATCAATGGCTTTACCGTGTGTACACCTGGCTAAGAGGGGGGACTAGACAGGCTTCCGATATGTCAACTAAGACTTTCCAAAGTATCCTGACTTTCACCACCATTTTTGCGCCACTACCATTGCAACGAGCAAGTCTTTGGTATGACTTCTGTGGGACCTAAAACAATCGAGTGTCTATTTTGTTTTTGCCCTTGATCACGGTTCAAAAAGATCACTAAAATGTATCGCAACATGTAGGTTGAATTATGTGAGTTACGCTATCCTGAGCCCATCATGCCCACGTTAGGCTCCAATCAAGAGAGTCATTGGTGATCTTGAGCTTGATGAAGAATCGTTGGACTACTGGAAAGGCAAGTTCCGCAGGATGTGCGAACCCAAACGGATGTCCGGGCAAATTCAGGTTCCGTCGGATATCTTCGAACAATACCAGGCGAAAGGCAAGACACGGGAGAAATTGTTCGAATGCTTCATCAAGACAGGTGGTGATAAGGAAGGGTTCATGAAGGGTTGAAAGTTGAAACTTCCGATATTAATCCGTCGATGCTGACTTCTTAAACCAGGATGATTTTATGGGCGAATCCGATAAATCAATTTCGATTTAAGTTATTCCTTTTCATCTGTACTAAATTGATCTACGCTTGTCGAATGGTTGATTTCTTCTAAGCTTTCTGGCCCGTACCCCTTGGAGGACGAGTTTATCAAAGAGGTTCAGTTGGAGAAGTCCAGCGAAAACATCAATGATTTGTTTACCAAAGGCGGCTTCTACACGGAGAAAGAAATGAAAGACGTTTTGAAGTGGAGCGCGTACTCAAGATGAATTTAAGTTGACAACAGTCTACCGTTGTAAGTTATTAAGTTGAAACTGGAAGGATGTGTAATAAGTAAGGTATGGATCTTAACTGGAACCTTCCGCTCTGAGGACAAAGATCCAAGCAGCTGTGGAACGTGGCCAAAATGACCCTTCCTATATGCAGTTCCGTGGCTCAGTGTATACCGCCCCATTTGCTGTCGGGAGTTATGAGCAGTATGGCAAGCTCCAAAATTCAATGAATTGTCCAACATGTCATGGATCATGGGATGATTTGGGGGCCCTTAGGATCGACGAGCTTGACGATAGCATCGTGTCCTACTGGTGCAACCTCAGAACTGAGGGGAAAATGCTGAACCGCCAAGCTTCCAAGCTTCAAGAGAAGATATATGCCAAGGGTACAACTGACAAATTTGGAATGGAAGTCGTTGGTAACATGGACTTGAAAGCAATGGGATGTCATGGCCCTGCAAAACTTGAAACGAAGAACAAGCAGGCAGGGTGTTTAAACAAAAGAATCCTCAAAAAACTGAATGATAAAGTACTTGGATAGATGGACATGTTAAGGCACCATGCTCCGTTCACCCGTCAATACTCCGGGCCACCCTGCAGGACTTTGAGCTTCAGAAGCACATGGAGGAACTCCTGGAGGTACTCGGAAAGATTGGCAAGTTCTCGGAGAAGCTTCGTGTAAGCACCATCAACGGAGCTAAAGAGACCCATTCTTAGTTTATGTATTCCAATTGCTTCTCCAACTTGTCAACTTGAGCTTCTGTTGCCAATCTCGGTACGAAATGATTTCGATAATTATCAGTGTCTTTGTCTTGCCAAGGGCTCTCAACGATGTGGCCACTCTTAGCACATCTGTGACCAATGTTTATGACAAGCTGACTGACTATGCTGGCGACATGACCGTTGGCACTATGATTGCCACCGATCCTCAGTTCCTAGCTTGCATGGAAATTTGCAAACCATCACATATGATGTTTCGATCTTTGGTTGAAATGGTTTCGTTGGGCTAGTGGTCCAATCCTTTAAGGTCCATACGACTGTCACTCAAACGAAGCAAACAACATGCTTTAAGATGTGGTGGATTGCGGATGGAAAACCATGTCCCGATTCAAAGGTCACAGGAGAAGCTCAAGTCGGCCTTCACTGAGTCCAGGAAGCTGCCAACACCTAAGATATCTTGAGATCAAATGCTATAAAGCCAGTCCCGCGCCTTTCCCTTAGTTTGTGGTTTTTCGTCCTGCTGAGTCTGACCAAATGGAACGCCACCGAGAAGAAGTACCGGCCAAGACCTCAACTTCCCAGTTGGATATCGTCATTGGAAACATTTGATGGGAGAAAGAAATTTCAACATTTCAGTTGTTATATATGGTGCTTCATTTTTTCTCGGTCACAGCATACCCGTGCCAAGGCCTCTGGCAAAAAAGCCAAAGGCTCCAGCTGCAAAGGAGGACGAGTAGGAGATTTCTCACAATTTTTGATTGTGGGGTGTACTTCCCAAAGCAACTTTGGGAAATTTGTCATTCTTTGTGACAGTCTTAGGGGGGCCAAGCAAAGGTGAAGGCAATTTCTCTCTAACATGCTGCCAACCAGCGTGCAGAGCTTGCTTATCTTCCGTTTGCGAATGGCATAGATCGATACAAATTAGATTGAACACAGGCTGAACCATGCCGGTGTTGCCAAATCAAAGATCCAGAGTTGAGTGCGTTCGAAGTTGGAAAACTGTAGCGTGTTCGTTTGGCTAGTTGGGGCACTCTGTGCTTCATGGCATGGGCTTTTGTTTTGACATGGTCCACCCCAAAGTAAATGGGATTATGTACCGGCCCCATACATGCAGCGCCCATTGCATTGCCAGGTCCACCTCAACTCAGCCAAACAGCTGAGTATCTAGCTGCCTGCGTTGGTTCCGGAGTGCCAACCTCAGAAGTTAGAGCAGGTGGCAGGGAGTGGGTTCATTTGGGTGAGAAAATCAATTGCACCTACTGTAGATTTTGGCTTCAGCATGGCCTGCGATGATGAAACTGTATGGCTAGAAGAGTTGTTGGGTTTCTCAGTGAAGCCAAGCCATGGAGGGAAGCCTGTGGCCACTCCCAAACGAACCTTGGAAAGTAGTGGCTTTTTTGGTGAATCAGTTTGATTTCAAATCGTATCAATGGTGTTACTGTACCAGATCTTTCAATGCGATTGGCCACTCCCAAACGAACCTTGGAAAGTAGTGGCTTCTCGGATGAATCAGTTTGATTTCAAATCGTATCAATGGTGTTACTGTACCAGATCTTTCAATGCGTGGTTCTGATGTCCCCCTAAGGTACTTCAGTCAAACGAATCAGATCCTCTGGGAGCGCGCTGGCTTTGCCCAAATCAAACCTTCCACCTTTGAGTTCAAGAAAGCTATCCTATGAAGAAAATCAAGAGCTACAGAGTCACTGCCTTATTTGTGGTAAATCATCGTTGTCAACAAATATCATACCTGGTAGTTCACACATCTAGAAAATCAACACCTTCACATCTTCAGGCCGAAGACAAAGCCGAATCCAGATCGCTGATCTTTTCAGTCCAGTACTGATGGATTTGCCCCGCTTAAGTGGTTTGATTTCCGAAGGGTTGGGACAGGACAGCCGTGTGCAGCTCCATTTGCCACCACCCAATGCAAACAGCGGCAAAGCCCTGGAATGGTCTAGACGGAAAATTTCAAGCATCTTGAAAGTTCCTTGTGTATATAAAATCGGGATCACTGCAGACCCCATGTTCAGATTTTACAAGGAGCCCACAAATTCATCGCCTACTTGTGGCTACTTCCTTTGCCACGAGAAATTCATAGCTATGCATGTGATATTTGCTGCCCTCACTTGGCAAGAAGCTGGTCTAATGGAAGCAGTCTTGATCGAAAGCCATAAAGATAAACCTGGAAACAGAAACGTTAGACCAGGGGGTGAGGGCAAACAAATTGGCAACGGTCCGTTTTTCACTTACATCGTCTTCAAACCGGCAATGTGAATAAAACATGTTGTGCTTGATTTTGCTTGGTGCTTTAGAGATTGAACCCTGGTCTAAGTTGTAGGTTGCCCAATCAAGACTTGAAACCACATGGTCTTCAATGAGCACTCTCCAGCTGAGGTGCCTTGCAGCCAGGTCGTCGAGTTTGCGAAGAAAGCCTCGGCTGATGCAGCTGGTAGCTCAAGTGTGGTGGCTACCTGTCCAGTGGTCCAAAGACTAAAATCGATCCCTGCGAACAATGCAGAGGAACAGCTTCACCCTGTCTTAGAGAAGAACAATCTAGCTTTGCCAATCCCTCTCAGTCCTCTTTCTGGAGATTTGGTAGAGGGGTTTCCTCGACTCAAGCCTTCTGATTTCCTCACGTACATGTCTAGTTCTTCCAATCTACATCGGTTGTTGGGAGGGCGACAAGTGAGAGGTGCACGGTCTATGCTGGAAACATTCTGGAAAAACTACAAAGTCTGTCATCCAGACTTTGAACTGTTTCATCTTCAGGAAGAGGTGGACTTGGGGACATGTATCCCCTGCTACCTTCATTGCGATGGTGGCCGTGGATTTAAGAAGTCTGAGTTTATGGTTTGTTCATGGAGTTCAGTGATTGGAAATGGGACAGGTAAAGCTTGTGCCAAAGATCCTTCTGTTCGACGACGATTTCGAAAAGCAAGGAAGAGTGATTCAGACCCTGCCCAGATCAATCTGCTTGGTCATAGTTTTGCAACACATTACTTGTATACCGTGATGCCAGCCCACTGGCACAAAGATGACAATTTTTTTCAGCAGGTACTTACAGAGATGGGAAAAGATATGTACGCTTGCTTTGAACCAGGTATTGATGCTGGCGGTGTTCGTTTGAGGCTTGTAGTTCTCGGACTTAAAGCTGATTTGAAATTTCAGGCCAGGGCAGGGAAATTGACACGGTGGTACAGCACATGTCGAAAAGCGCCCATCGATCCTACGAAAAGAAATCAAACACCCGGTCACTGTTGTTGGCTGTGCCCAGCTGGCTTACCTGAGTATCCCTTTGAGGATGTTGCTTCTGAGTGCCCAGCTTGGCTTGAAGGAATGAAAGACTGGCAGGACGTGCCACCTTGGGAGGAGCCATGCGGACTTGTGAGGCATTCCTTCCGCTACCAGACCCTGGAAGCCAAATTCTTTTTAGCTGATCTGTTCCACATTTACTTGGCTGGATTTGGACAAGACTGGGCTGGAAGTTGCCTTGTGTACATGTTGGGTACAATCTTTTGGGCTAGCAATGTGGACCTCCAGTTTCAGGGGCTGAACTCAGCATGGAGACTCTGGAAGAGATTGCACCACATGACCACTCACACGTACAACTTCAACAGGGGACTTCTGAATTTCCCTGACGCAACCAAGACCTTTCCAACCGGGACATGGTCAAAAGCCAGTGATACTGCGAAGATTGTTCGGTTCATTGTCTACATCATCCAACTGTACCCAGAGATGGTAGCCGGTGACAAGTTCTTATTCTACATTCTGGCAGGCTGCAAATCAATTGGGATTTGCATGGAAACCCTATACAAAGCTGATCTTTGGGTGGACTCTTGACAAATCAGATTCAACATAGTTTAATTTTTCATTTCTTTTGTCATCTAAGAGGTTTATCTTTGATGTTGGGAATGCCTGAGAGGTGAAAGGTCGATCCCCTACTGTAAACCATAAATGGCATCCCTTTGTGCAGCCGCTACTCAGGATCGGCAAAAGGCCCAAACCATCGTGGAGACTGGGAAACACTTCCTGAAGTGTTTTGCAAAGCTTGCAGAACTTTCACTTGCTGCAAGCAGACCGCTGTTTGCTTTCCGACCAAAACTTCACTACTTCCACCATCTACTTTTAGAGATGCAATCAGTGGTGCGAGCTGGAGGGATACCTTTAAACCCTCTAGCGCATTCATGCGCAATGGCTGAAGATTTTATCGGCAGAGCAAGTTTACTTTCCCGCCGTACCCATGCCATAACGTGTGAGAAGCGGGTAATTCAAAGATACCTAGCTGGAGCTATGGCAATTTGGAAGAAAGATGATGGGTATTGAAAACAATCTTTCACCATCCAGACCATCCCACACCTTTCGCACTGGGGTCCCTGGCCCACTTGTGCGAGCAGCGGCCGCGGCGAGGATGGTGTTGTCCAGGAAATCCCTCAATAATCACCACCTATAAGGTTATCAGTAATATTTTGGTTGAATTTATATGTGTTTATGATGGTTTATGATGGATTATGATGGTTTATGATGGTTTAAGACAGTTTGGTAAGATTTCCCCAAATTCGAGATTTTTGGGCCGGATGCAAAATCTCAAGCCACCAAAAAAAAAACGTCTCCCCCAAGCTCTAGGTATATATTTATAGATATGGATATTGCTGGGTTGGACAGATTTCCCGTGTTCCCAAGATGGTAGGTCTTGCTGCCACCTCCCAACCTCCAGGGAGCAGGAAAGTTGTGAGGGACCAACCTGCTACATGTTGGGGTGGGAGGCCACCGGGGCCAGGCCAGGCTGATCGCTCCCGTGGTGCTTCTTTTCGTGGGAGCTGACAGGGCTGCAGTGCCGCGGCAGCTGTTTTCGGCTCGGAGATCTCAGCAGTGCCCAGCTATGACACGGCTATGGGTCAATATGAACCATCAATAATGGGGGATGGTAAGCATCAATAAGAGGGGAAAACGGGGAATCAAAGGCACATGACTGGGAACCAGGGGTACTGGGTGAACTGACCCACAGCCACACATGGTCACGATTCTGCTCTTGTGATGTGGGACTCAAGCGACCAACAGAACCAACACAGCTGAGACACAGCTGAGTTCGGATGACTGTTGAATGGTGACAGTAGTGATCTATGATCTCCATTGATCTGTTCAAGCAGCATCACCAATGATTTCCATATGATTTGTTGAACCAGCATCAGCAGCTTCCAGTCAACCAACCACTGAACCAGCTCCGAGATTGGCCACTGATGAAGTTCGCCTCAAAACTGAGCCCCGAACTGGTGCAGCGGCTGCGCATCAATCAGCAGATTGGACGTTCTGCGCCCGCGAAGATCCTGTCGCTCTGTGAAGTCACTGGGGCTGAGCTGATGCAAAGTGCTACCACTTGGAGGCCACAGAATTGGACCACTAGTGACCACCAACATGACCGAAATCAGTACTGATTAGTTGTAGCTGCACTATCATGGCAATCATCGGAACACTCGCCATCACCATCACCACCACCACCACCACCACCACCACCATCATCATCATCATCATCATCGTCGTCGTCGTCGTCATCATCATCACCGTTATGGTCATGGTCATGGTCATGGTCATGATCATGGTCATGATCATCATCATGGTCATGGTCATGGTCATGGTCGTCGCCACAATCACGATTAATTATCATGGGCAGCAGGACGCTTTGTTCACCTCTCACCTCAGGATCATTTGGAAATCCTGGATGCGGTGAACGTTGCCACAGCGCTGCATCGAGTGGCAAAGGCAAGCAAGGCAAGCAAGTCCAGCGGCCAACAGCTTGAGTTGAGATAGGATCTGCTGCTGCTTGGGCATGGGAACCCGGCAGTTTGATTGGCAAAGCTGTATGCCTGTTTGAGGCCCTACATGGGTTATACCCCATCCAGCCACCCAGCAAAGTATGATTTTCCAACCGGTAAAGACTTTCAAACCAACCATTTTCGAAGATGATATGTAATGCCACCATACCAAGATACTATGTGAAACCAACCCTTTCGAAGATTCCATCCTTTGTTGACAGGGCCACGGGTGTGGTCTGGTCATAGTCCCAGATCTCTTCAGGAGCCACGGGTACTGCTGCTGATCTCGCGCTTCGTTCCGATGATTGGGGACTGCAACTCACAAGCCTTGGCCAGCACAGCATGGGCGCTGGCAGTGCTGCAGGTGGGGACACGACTCAGCATAGACAGACTTGTTGATTGGTGGTTTCGAACATGTTTGAGTTTCCCTGGTATGAACAAAGGTTGGTTGGTTGACTAACATTTGTTCAAAGGGATTGAAACCACCAACCAGCTTGATGTTGACAGAAGTGTCAATTCAACACGTTATATATGCATATAGACTAGATGTTCTGTGAGACAGACAGGGATAGTTGGGTGTGTTCCAAAAGAGATGCGGTCTACCCGGAGACAGAGAGAGCGAGAGAGAGAGAGAGAGAGTGGTCTCTTTATTTCTCTTTAACTCCAATCAACCAAAAGTTACGAGAAAAAGGCTGAAAAAGGTGTATCCGAAAAAACCAAGTGAGTTGCAGTTATCGGATGCTATCAGTTGGCGTCCATGGCGGCTCCCTTTGTTCATAGACAACCCGAGAAGCTGACGGGTTTACGGGCCCGACATGGCAGGTCTCCAATGAACCCATCATGGAGGCGATCCTTGGCGATGCTCACCATGGCCTGGTGAAGCTGCTGGATCCACCATTGGTGTTGATGAACTAACGCGGGTCGATTTTGTATCTTTATTTGCATTCATATCTAACAGCCATGATTTGTATGTATATACATAATCGACCATATATATGTTGATCACCATATGTGATTTTATCAGCCATTATGTATGTATATACATTTATATATTTACATCTATACATCTATACATTTAAATATACATATATGTGTGTGTGTGCGCATGGCTAATCATACATTATATGTATCAATTGATGGGTGGTTTATGAACCAGTGGTTAAGTATACCGATTTTGTATACATGGTTAATTAATTGACTATTGATAGTGAACCCTTTGTAATTACGAATGAGATGGTATCGGTGAACCTGAACACTTTTTGTCCACTAACTACTGAGTGCTAATTAGTTTTGTGAGCGTCAGAGTCCACAAACGTTGATCATGGTCACTATGCACATCTATGCTGAAAAGTGCCGTGTGATGACAGCAAGCACTCTGAGCTAAAACCCATCACCTACTGGATTCTCACATGCTATCCTCAAACAACCACTACAAATCAGACGATTAACTACCCATGGTAATTATTAGTTAGTACTACCCTTACAGAACCACTAATTAGTTAATACTACCCATGAGTACCCTTAAATAACCCCTATGAGTGGTTATCGATGCTTGTAGGTACGTAGTCTTGATAAACCACCACCCACCGACGACGATACCCAAACAGAAGCGATGGTGGCTGCCTTGTCCATGCCCTTGAATCCAGCTTCACCGAGGATCGCCACCCAACATGCTGTGGCCAAGGATATGAAGCCGCGAGATTTAGCCAGCTTGGTGTAGCTTGGCTGAAAGCCATCAGGATTTTTAGGGGATGAAGAGGTGGATGATGGGTGATGGATGATGGGTGATGGATGATTGGTGCTGGGTGATGGATGATGGATGATGTGTGGTGATAGTGATGGATCATGTTCCATTCCAAGGGGTGATGCTAGGTGATTTTCTGTGGGATGTGCCATTTGGCCAGCTTCTTTTGGCGCCGGTCAAATTACATATCCAAAGCTATCGACCCTGCAGTCAAAGCTATAAGTGCATTCAGGTCAGTAAAGGTGATCGTTTCAAACCAAACGGCTCCCCTTTCAACACGTGTGTGCTCATCAGCCAGAATACTCCCAGCTACCAGGTGCACCAATATAGATACTGTATTATTAGCATTATTATGTGTACACTTCTTTCTCTGTAGGTTATTATGGTCATGTTGCACATTTTATTTACACTATAATATTCTATCGCACCTTCTTGATTCTCTACTGTAATCACTGTTGTATGGCCGTGGGTTTTCCTCAATAATCTTCACTGTTTGCTGCATCTTTGCAGACCAGGATGTGGGGATGACCACCTGCTGGGTTCCCCTTAAGAGACACCGACATGAACCATGAAGCATTGGTGTAGGACCCTGGTAGGTTGTGGAATGTTGACGTTTATGTCGAACGTTGCTGTAAAATTGTTGTCAAGTTGTTTCTTGTTTCATGTTGTTGTTCGTTTCTGCACGACATAGCCATAGCCACAGGCCACAGGCGGCCTTTTGAACTTGCCATGGACAACGTTATTCATTTGCTATTTGTCTTCAATCAGTTGGTTGTTTTCGTTGATCCTTTGTTGAGCTTGGTGATTCGTTGCCGCTGATGGCTAGTGCCAGGCCTGTCTTCTCAGGTGGTCCTTCGCCTCGCTGGTGGTTGAGCCTCCATCGCTGCGGAAGACCATCCACGACTTCGTCGGGTCCGGCGCAGCTGCACAGCTGAGCGCCATCGATGTGTCGAGCATCGCTTGGTCCGTGGCCATTCTGCAGTGGCACAGCCATCAGATGATGGACGCTTGACATGGGGAGAGGCGCGACAGGATCTACTAGGGAAGTACCAGTTATGGTAGATTGGTGAGATAAAACTCAAGGTGACTATCTACTATAATTATAGTTATGGTAGATTGGCGAGATTAAAGTGATATAAGTAGATGACCAACTGACATAAGTCAAATGGCTTATTGACCAACTTGTAACTGGGGGGCCCAGCTGGTGGGAATGTGCCAAGACCAACAGTTGATCAACCAGCGAGAACTTTATGGATGTGTACCCATGTGTGCCCATAGGGCTTGCAAACCTTATGCCACAAAAAACTTCAGATGATGGGGAAACTGTCAAGTTTAGTAGCGCCATTGGCAGACACCATATCTACCTTGGGAATGATTTGCTGCAGTGTTCGAAATTAAGCCGACCATGATTCAGATTGATGATGAACCAACCATGATGGTGAAAAGTGGCTTACAATGGCTAACTGTTCCGAATCCACTATGATCATTTGAAAGTACAGACCCCAAAATTTCCATGTCGGTGCTTCATACCTGTTTATCATGTAAAGTATGGATATTCATGGGGCCTATATGTATGTTAGTACATCACGGCATGCACTATCTTCATGGTTGTTTGCCTGGTGGTGTCAAACATTTTGTTGTCCAAATGTATTTGATTGGCTGCTCAACTAATAGATTTAACCCAGTGTGAAAATCTAGGGGGACCACCAACCAGCGGTTAATACTAGGGACCTAAACCACTGGTTGGTTGGGGTGGTTCAACGTTCATTTGGGGTTCTTTGCCTGGTGGTTTTAAACATTGTTGATTTTCCATCTAACCAATGATCATCATGCTTGGTTGGTGGATTTTCCATTAGTATTAACCAATGATTATCATGGTTGGTTGGTGGCTCCAGGTACACGCCCTTCATGACGGCGGGGCAGTTCAACCACCATCCACCAACGCGTCGCCCAGGAGGAGATCGCCCGGGCCAGCTCCAAGCTGATGAGATCCCAGGATCTTCCGGTGCAGGCGCTGTCCAACCTGGCGTGGGCCTTCGCCACGGTGTAGGGTCCCGTGCCGGGTCCCTTACTCGAAAGCCTTGGCATCCACAGTGAAAGGCGCCACCTTGGAGATGGGGGGGTTTGACCTAGCCAGTGGGGACCCCAAAGAGAAGCTTCGAATTTTTCGGAAAGGTTGAAGAAATAATAAGTCCGAAACCGAATGAAGAAAAACTACATTCAGAAGATACTAAAAAAAGGATTGATAAACTAAATGAAGATAAGAAAAAAAGTTGCCGACCTCTTTCGGTCTGTTGCACGGCCAGGTTGATTGAGCACTTCGGTTCCCAAGACTTGGCCAACACAGCCTGGGCCTTTGGCGTTTTGCAGAAGTCGTTCGTGGTGAAGGCTGTGGCCGCTGTGGCCCTGAAGCGTTTGGACGACTTGGGCTCCGCAGCCTTCACCGCGCAAGGGATTTCCAACATCGTTTGGTCCTTGGCCACGGTGGCCACTCTGCAGAAGCCGCTGCTGCACAGCTTTTCGCGCACTTTTGCAGCTCAGCTGCCTGAATGGAAGGCGCAAGAGTTGTCGAACAGCGCTTGGAGCTTCGCCACTTTGTTGGTCATGGATCCAGTGGTGGATCTCATCGCGGACTGTGCCTTTCATCAGCTGGAACACTTTGGCTTCCGCCACAGCGCTAACTTGGCATGGGCACTGGCCACCCTGAACCAAAGCCACGAACCTTTGCTGAAAGCTATGGCTGCAATTGCTGCAGCCAATGCATCTGAACTCAGCCCTTTATCTTTAGCCAGTACGGCTTGGGCATGTGTCTCAATGAAGATTATTCACGTCGAACTCCTGGATGCCATGTCCAAGATGCTGTTCCAATCTCCTGTGGACGATGGCATTGCCACCATGGCCATTTGGTCTTTGTCGCGTCTCGGTGATTTGGAGATGGCTTTCCACTTGGTGGCTTCGGCCAAGTGGCGCATCCCACCTCTGAGTCTTTCAGCGCTGCTGGAGGCCTGTGAGCAACGCGATGACGCAGCAGCGCAGCTGCGGGTGTTGCGACTGTTGGCGCAGGGCAATTTGAAACCTGTGGTGATGGACGTGGTGAAGACTTTCGGTGAGAAATGAGGCGGAAAAAGATGTCGAACGGATTGCTACTCCAAGATTGAATATCAAAGATCTGGAGGGCTGAGGGATGTACTACTAATCAATACCCAATTGGAGTAGCGACTGTCAGCAGTCTCGGGGTAGCATTGAGGTGGGCCGACAAGGTGGGACATGGAATTCTGAACCAGGAGGACCAATGACCGCTTGTTGACCCAACAATTCGTCGCGATTAGCCACTAGTTAACCACTAATAATTCCCAATGGTTCACCATGGCCAGTAGCAGATCCAATATAATCATAAACCCATTCTCCACCATTAACCACCATTGTCTTGCATGATTTCGTGTTGATTCGTGGTACATCCCTCAGCCCCCCAGATCTTTGATGGTAAATCACCAGCTGCTTATGAGAGGTGCCACTTGATAGCTGGATCTCCCATTCGGTACGTCTGAGGTCGTCCAAGCCATCCGCTGCCCCTTGTCGCATCCAGCAGAGCTACCGTGGTCAGTTGGTGTTGCCATGGAAGGGCCATGGCTGGCAGGGCGTGGATTGAGTCTGAACGACTTGAAATCAAAGAAATAAAAGCGGAAACACTTGCATATACAAATAGATAGATAGATAAAAGGATAGATAGATAGATGGATAGATGGATAGATATTTTTCGAAAAAGTCAGGAAACACTTGGAATAGTAAAAGGCTTAAAATGTAAGCTTTCTGGAGCATCCACTGATGGAAGCTGAAGCTGCAGACTGGGATGCGCTCCGAGCTCAGGTGACTGTGGGCATCACTCAACAGGTTTTGGACCCCTGGGAGCATCGGAGTGGACCCAAAGCGAAGAGCAAAGCCGCAGCAAAAGGCGGCTCTTGGGGCACCAGCTGGTGATTTGGGGATCCAATGTGAAATAAAATTCTTCACCTCGTGGTTTCTCGACATAGGGGACCCCTAAATCATCCAACATTAAGTCATTTATGATAAAGCAGCCATTGTAGGGTATTCCCTGATTTAAGATCCCCCACTTGGGTAGGTGGAATGCTCTTGACCCAAGTAGATCTTCAATTGTTTGCCGCTAAGGGCAGTGAGGTGCCACAGTGTGGATGATCCAAATTTTGAAGTGTCGCGTGAGTACAAAGTCCTACGAGCGAATTGAGAGATTCGACCTCTTCCATCCTGTTCCATCCTATAGGAGTCCTACTTTGAAGTTCCATTTTCTTCCATCCTGTTCCATCCTGTTCCTTCAAAGGTGTGGCCTGCCATGAGTTTCAATCCCCACTGCCATGGTTTCTTTCCAGCTCCAAGTTTGGACACGCGTACTGCATCCTACCGCTGGCTCAAAGGATAGGCCATGAACATCATTGGAACCATTGACCATCACAAAGGTTCATGAACCCTAAGACTTCACATGGACATCTCTAGTCACCTAAGCATTGCGCCTGTGTTCAACCACAGTCTCATTGAATTTGTTTGAGTGTCGTTAGGCAGAGTTGTGCACCCTTTTCAGCAAACAAGTAGCCCAGTTGAAACAAATTTGGGAAAAGTGCATTTCAGCTCACACTTCAAGATAAGCAGCTGCTCGCGTTTTTGCTAGCCTTGGCAGTTGCCAATGAGGCGTTCATCATAGGCAGCCGCGCATTCTTCATCTTTCATGGCCACAGGAGAACGGTGAGCAGACTGCAGTTGGAAGACTTCTTGTGTTCAGGTCATGACCACGACGGGTCCAGAAGTCCTATGGGAGGCCCGTTTGGATCAGCTTCAGACTTTTTGAGATTCATGAGGTGCTGAGAGGTTGTGGCGCCATTGTTAGGACTCCCAGGGTGTTGCCCCCCTGTACCATGGGGCCGTGGCTCACAAGCAATTCTAAGCATGGAGAAATCCCTCGGCGTCCAGGTGGTCCATTCCAGTTGCCCACTACGGGCCGAGCCTCATTTTGAGGGCAAGGCCCCACACTCAGATGGGTCGTCATTCATCATACCTTGGTGATGGCGTTTGGCGATGCCGTGGTTAGGTGCTGGGGTGGAAGCAGAGAGGCGGGGCCCGGTAGGGTGCCGCTGATTCTGGCGCTCACTGCAGCACTGCATGAGTTCCAGTAGCTACCGTCAAGGTTTACGCACTTGTCACCCTTACATGTATGAAGATTGGAAAGTGAGCCTGAGTATAGGTCAATGCATGTCAATGCAATTAGTATTCGCCGGGTTTACCGGCAGCCAGATCCCACACATAGGTGGTCTTGTTCACACCCAGCTGCAAGCTGTTGGTCAGGCAATGGGATGCGCACTTTTTGTGAAAATGATGTCTCAATATAGGCAGCCAAACAAGATTATCCCAGAACAACCATCAGCATGAATCTGGACACCAGGCCAACCCAAGCACCTTCCACGGTTTCCCTCGACAAGAACGGAGGATTTTCCAGCTACCAGTAGCTACCAGCAATAAATGGTTGAGATGTTGAGAATCAGAAAAATGGCAGCTACATGTAGCTAGTAGTAGGCACCTCCCAGCTATAAATGCTGGTTGGTGGTTTCCAAATTCTTTTCCCTAATGTTAATTAATGATTGGTTGGTTGACTACTATTTTTCACAGGGGTGGTTCAACCAGCCTCCCGAATGGCTTTTCGATCAGCTGCTCCGCTACCAGCAGCACCAGATGCCAGGCAACCACGTCTCCTGCTGCGAGATCACCACAGATGGTTGGCTCAAAGTCTCCGATGGTCGTGGATGGTCATGTCCTCAGGGGTGAACGGCAAGCCTTAGCTTCCTGAAATACTTCCTATATAGCTTGGGCCAATGGATTATGATAGGTTGACTGATGGTGACGAACCACCGATCATTCATTTGTTGATTACGAAATTAATCTTGATAAATCATGGCTTATGAAGGTGAATGATGATAATGGTTGGTTGATGCTTCTTTCATTGTCAATTAATGGTGAGTTGATGATTTGTCCTGGTGGTTCGTTGGGGTGCTGATGTGTATTGTTTGATGACACGTAGCTGAGAGTCGCTCACAATCCTGAAGGTGGAAGATCGATTTAGCATAAGGAGAGGTCAGAGGCTATTTGCCGACAGCTGTGGTGTCCAAAGACCAAGATACATCAAGATACATCAACAATCTAACATAGCCATTCAAAATCACATAAAATCATCACTCCCAGCTGCTAATCTACAATGCATGGTGGCGTATCCAGTACATCCAGCCATCAGAGAGCAGCAGATTCCTTTCCGCTTGGCTCATCCACTGGGGCTTTGCCACGTCAGGTTGCTTTCGGATATGCAGGGCCTTCATGGCCTGGGCAGTCTCTTGCAACCACGCCGCGGTCAGGACATTGCGACAGTTACGGTCAACCCTCGATGTGCAGTGAGGATTTTGGCTAGTCAAATATTTGACCTCTCAATGGGAGTCTGTTGCACAGAGGATGTCGGTCAGTTGGATGTACCTTACAGGGATCGAAAGTGGGTGAAAAAAATCATAGTTGATCAACCATTGGAGGCTCAATCACTGGAGAAGCTACGCTCAGTTGCTATTGGATGCTGGTTGTGTAAGAGGTCTTAGCTTCCGTTTTTGTCGTGAGCACAGCTGAGCAGGATGTGGACTTAGCAGTGGATGAGCCACAGCCACAAGGTCAGGCTTGCACCGTTGCTTTGCATCACCTGACCACTGGGTTTGCAGGTGCTTTTTTAATCAAGACATTTCAGTGTCTTCCTTGGGTAAGACTTGGGATTCTAGACTCAAAATGTCCTGTCATGTCGCTGGTTTCTTTGGTGCACTACTTTTGTACCCGCGAAATCCACGCTGTTTCGTGGGTCTTTCCGCATTCGGCTGGCAGAAATCTCTTGGAAATGGCTGGTAGCTGGATCCACGGCCGAGGCATTTGTTGTTTGGAGGTGACCTTTGCTCAGGCAGATGGGAAGAGCTGTGCAATGAGAAGTTGTGAATGAGAAGTTCCCATCAAATGAATGGATTGACATTGCTATCCCTGGAATAGATGAATATTACATCATTTTGGAACCATGACAATGTTCGCACAGGTATGACAACAAATGCATACAAATGCTGTCATCAGTAAAGCAAAAAGCTTTGGGTTTGGATAAAATATTTCCACCGAGTTATCGTTGCACAGTTGCACCGCCAAGTCCCACTCTTCAAGGATTCTCATCTTCCGGCGCTTGTGAAAGGTGGCGGTACGAGCTTTTCCCAGTCGCGATGCCATAGCTTTGTGCTACCGGCGCCGGGCGGCCCAGGTGCTTGTGATACATCTCGGCATCGTCAGAGCGCTGCCAGTAGCTATTTCTGTTGATTTTTGGGATGTTCATTGGCAGTACAGGATGGTTAAACCAGAGTTTTGCCCGGTTTTGCCCGTTCTTTGTCCAAACTTGATGCTTCACTGGGGAATTGTGATGCTTGGGGCACCATCCTTTCAAGTGACACTGAGGTAAAGGTGAGCTGGTCTTCGCACGCTCCCAGAATTTTGCAGGGTGGTTGCGCCTGGCCGGTAGCGTCCTCATTGGTAAGCCCTGTGGTACAGTGAAATGTTTGTTGAGCCACACTGCGAGGTCTCAATCTTGTACATTGTAGAGAGCGGAAGGAGCATCACTCCAACCTTGTTCAACATGTCAGTCGCCGCCTAGCACAAGCTGTGCATCCAATGAGGTGAAGAGGGCTGGATGTTAGCTTTTGCACCGGAACATGGCCAACTTCTGCAACCACGGGAAGCGAAGGCAGTGACCTTAGACTTTGGAGCAGCTTTGGTGAAGTGTCGGCGTTGGAAGTTTGCACAGTGTGCGGCACATCCCTCCGCACTTTCTTCATATTCCTTCCCCTTTGTGCCCATTCTGAAATCATCCGAAATCAGTGCATCTTTGGTGCAATGTTAGTGTTTTTTCAGCCTGCCCCTGAAATCAATGCATCAGAATGCATCTTAGGAGAGTTTGCACGTCGACTTGTGGTCCTTGTGTGACCTTTGGTCCACCATCCGTCGGAAGAGACGTCACATGGCGGTCGATGAGTGGGTGGCGACTAGACCTGGGTCCGAAGATGTCGGTCCAATGAACGCGGCGGCGCGCTTGATGGGCTCGTTTCTGGTGGTGGTCGGTGATGGACAGCGATTATGTTCAGTTAGTAGGGACGGAGAGGTCAGTTAATGAGTAGGGATGGATAGGTGTGGCATATGAGTTACGATCTAATATATAATGGTAGGTAATCATGGTTGATGGCGCTGGAGAGAGAGAGAGAGAGAGAGGTAATCATGGTTGACCAGCATTGTTGCAGGTGATGGTTGACCGGCATTGTTCCCCATCAGTTACTCTGGTGGTGAACGAATTTTATGGTCAGCCAAGCATTTCTTGTCGCTGAGGCATGCTCAATCCCGCAGATCTGAAGGCATTGAAGGCAAGGAAGAGCTGATCAACTCTTGATATCAAGTGATGGATAGTGATGGACCGTTGATCAATTGATTCAAATTGGTGAATAGATGTGACTAGTGAGAGATATCAAGCAGCAAGAGTCAATATCAACCATCTATATATATATATATGTGTGTGTGTGTGTGTGTGAATCTCTGGGCTGTGGAACTGGAATGGAGTCAACATCTATTGTCACGTTCTAGGTGGCTGAGTGGTTGAGGCTTGATTTCAGAAGGTTACTGATGATCATTAATTCTCTAAGATCCCCAGCTCGTGACTCACAGCGATTTTCACTGCCTATGCGAACTGATCTACAAGTGGAGCTCCAGGATGCCGAAGAAGGAACCAAGATCATGGCAGGGATGGACTACGAGCATCACGTCCCAATCTCAGCACGTCACAACTGCTGGGACCACCAGATGGGGCTCTGCACATCAGGTTGCAACGGGGAATGCTGAACCACTGGTGGAAGATGGTCTCCTCACAAAGGCGCCAATACCATGATGGAATCCGGTCCTTGGGAAATCAAGTACAGCAAGAGTCTTGGCCCGAAGGAATTCCAACATGTTGCTCCCAGAATCTTCATCAAAGACATAGGGCCATGTTGAATGCTCCCATCTCCCTCCAACCAAGGGATCATGAAAAGCACCATGTCAGTAGCGCATGGTCCAAGAAATGGTGATGCCCCAAGCAACCAAGAAAGTAAAGGGTGGAAGTTTTGATAGACAAGGATCCAGCTAGCCATGCTGAATGCTGCTGATAAAGGCCTTGAAATTTGCACGACATCATGGCTCCCTGTGGCTGGGCGGTCTCCCTCAGCTTTCGCTGAACCTTGGGGATGGCGATGGAGAGAAGTCGGGCAACTACATGGCACTACATCCATCACATAAAATGGAAATGCCATTTCCGAACCGAATAATTAGTTTAGCCCCTGATTCTGCCTGGCATCCAAGCATCCAGGGTGGCAAGTGAAGCATCGCTTTGTACAGGATGCGAGCACATGATTGCATTGTAATTGGCGTAGCATGGCGTAGCCATGCAGCCTTTGATTCTTTCCGAGTGATTCTACTATCCCACAACTCATCAAAAAGTGATTCTGAATGCTGTTAGCAATCCTGAATTTGGTTAGCAATGCTTTGTTTTGCGGCTTCGCCTTTATTGGCAATGATGTAGCGCCACACCTCGTGGTGCATGTGGAAAACCCGCCTTGGAACTCAGCTTTTTCATGGCCAGGAAGACCTCACTCGCCCGGAGGAGTGGATTCGTCAGAGGCTTTTCGTCGCGGAAGCCCAGTGGCTGTGGATTCGTTGGCTTAACAAGGCGACGACTTGGGTTAAGCAGTTGACCATCAAGCAGTTATAGGGGGATAAGCAACAAACTCATAGAGAAAACAATGGTTAGTGATGGTACACCAGCAGGGTACAGGGAACTGCCACATAGCCACAAGTTGCTGGGATTTGATTCGCAATGAGCTTCCCATCAACTGTTTCGGGAATGTTCAGAACCTTCGGCTCAAGCAAGCTGTGTCAACATGGAACCTGAGAGCAAAAGGCGCAGAGCAGACTGTGATGACAAAGCGGGGCCGCTGAGGGTCCTGAAACTTCAGGTGTCGTTGGCCAGCGGACGCTTCGCGGATATACCCCTTCCACTGAACTCCACCGTGGCTGACTTGAAAACAGCCGCGCAGAAGTCTCTGGGACAAAACTTCTTGAGACTTGCTGGGCCTGATGGACGCCTTTTGGATACCTCAGAATCTCTCCAATCATTTGCATTTCAAGATGGAGATGGATTTTCTGCTGTTGCACAGCAGCCAAAGGTAGCTGCTACAACTAAAGCTTTTGCTTTGTGGTGCATGGGAGGTGACCGAATTGTTTGCTGGGGCCCTAAGAATGCTGGGGGCTACAACGCCCGGGTGAGACATCAGCTCAAAAAAGTACAACAAGTTCATGCAACAACTGCTGCTTTCGCAGCACTTTTAGCAGATGGAAGCGTTGTAACATGGGGTGACCCAGGCTGTGGCGGGGACAGCACCAAGGTCAGAGACCAGTTGAGGAGTGTTCGGCAGCTCTATGCAACAGAGTGTGCTTTCGCTGCTGTTTTGGCAGATGGAACTGTGGTGTCCTGGGGCAATCCCATCTTCGGTGGTGACAGCTCGGCTATCAGCAATTGGCTCCAGAACGTTCAACGAATTGTTGCATCAGATGCTGCTTTCACGGCGATTTTGGCAGACGGAAGCATTGTGACATGGGGTACGCTGGATGATTTTGGCGAAGTTGCGAACATAAGGACCAATTACGGATGCAGGAGCGTTCAGCAAGTGTGTGCTACAAGCCTTGCTTTTGCCGCAATTTTATCAGATGGAAGTGTTGTGACATGGGGTGACTCCTTCTATGGAGGGGATAGCGCCGAAGTCAGAGATCAGCTCATCAATGTCAAAGAAATCTATGCGACAAAGGACGCGTTCGCTGCAATTTTGGAGGATAGAAGTGTGGTGACCTGGGGTGATCTAGACTTAGATGTCAGTCCCAGAGTGATTCAACAGCTCCGAAACATCAAGCAAATTCAGACCTCATACTGGACATTTGCTGCGATTCGAGCAGATGGACATGTTGTGACATGGGGCGACGGTGAAGAAATCACAGTTGAGGAGCAGCTCAAAAACGTGGAAAGCATTCATGCCACGTACCATGCTTTCGCTGCGATTTTGGAAGATCGAAGTGTCGTGACCTGGGGCTTACCAGACTTCGGAGGTGACAGCACCGCAGTCAGCGATGAACTCCAAAATGTTGATCAAATCTGTGCCACCGGCTCCGCTTTCGCAGCTCTTTTGGCCAATGGGAATGTTGTGACATGGGGTCGCGCGAATGCCGGTGGTGACAGCAAAGGAGTCAAGTATCGACTTCGGAGCGTTCGGCAGCTTTATGCAACAGAGTTTGCTTTTGCTGCGATTTTGGCAGATGGCAGCGTCGTCACTTGGGGTAGAGCAAATTCTGGCGGTGACAGCGCGAGTGTCCAATACGAGTTTAGCTATGTCTAGCAAGCCTTGCTAACGAGGTTCCATCATGCTGCCTGTGCAAAATTGATAGTTTTGGCATGTTTCCCGTGGTTTCATATGGCTTAAAGATGTTTAAAGTAACCCTGTTGATTGAAACACTATGCTTAATTAACTATAGCTTGACATAGTCGTGACCACTTTTATGTCATCCAATAAGTTTGCTATAACTAGTCATTCACATTAGGAATTCTAGGGAGATTGGTTGCAAGCTTGGAAAACATAGTCATGATCAGAATTTCAAGCTTGCTCAGCCATGGATATGAATACATGGCCGAAATCATGAAAACCATGGGGAACATGACGCCAACATATTGAGACAGGACTGAACTGCCACATTTGCAGTGTCGACCACGAGGCCAATTCACTGTTGAGAATGGCGAAGGAAGAGCCACCCTTTTGCGAAGCCTGGCTGCACTGGAACATCAGTGTCTCTCATATATCTAAGTAAGATCAATACGTTCTTCCAATTCTTGCATATAGGTAAGTTATTTCAACATCTGTCTGCAGTCTACAGCCTGAGGTCGGCTTCTTGTCATGCAACTTCTCACCATAGCAACACCAGATGCCACGGATGCCACGGATGCCACGCTGAGGATCAATGTCCTCCAGATTTTAAGCTCACGCCGCGGCTTGGACCTTGGGACTGTGACCTGGGGACCCTGGTGCCATGTGACGGGATCCCATGGCGCCCAGGCCGCTTCCGCAAGAACTGTTTAAAGCTTCGGACCTTGCAGAAGTTAAGGGCCAGCCTCCGGAAAGCCACGAACTCAGCTGATGTTTGACACAAGTCATGCTGTGATGAGGGATGCAACGGGTGTTTGGTGATGATGATGATGATGATGATGATGATGATGACGACGATGATGATGACGATGATGATGATGATGATGATGATGATGATGATGATGATGATGATGATGATGATGATGACGATACTGAGATTGCGAGATCCAAAGATTCTCGACTGAACTGCGTCTGAGATTCTTCTGTTGCTTCTGAGCCATTCTCACTGAAGCTGCAAGCTGACCCGTGAGGCCGCAAGGCTGAGCCAAAGGCCGCTTCCGCCGGCTACTCCAACGGAGGCGCGTAGCCCAGCGAAGCTGAGACCTAGAGCTTGGTTGGATGATCAGTTTCGGAAAAGGTAGGGCTTGGTTGGATCAGTTAAGGAATGATCAGCCATAAACCAGTAGTTGTTCAACTATTATGGTTGTTTATTTTCTCATCGGTTTCGGAAAATGGGATGCCCTTTTGGTGGGATCTGTGTTGGCTGATGCATGTTGATGCTAATGCCGGTTTAATGGTGATTGATCTCTGTTTGATGATGGTCAATGAGTGGCGAGCTAGAACCAACACTACTAAGGGTTTTGATAGTCGAAAATATATTTCTAGCACATTTCAAATATATCTTTACATATGTGCATTAAACTGTACATATTATTTGCCTGCGTATGTATGTGTTTTAAAGTTACGCGGTTCGTTGTAAAAAGCTTGGGCAGATCAGAATATAGATAGTAAGAGATTGATGGATGCGCTCAGTTCAACGTCAAACCCCGAGATTTGGTGCAAATCCCATTTGCCAATCATCTGGCAAAAAGGTGGCACCCATTTGCACCCTCAGTTGCCTTGGTAATCAAGTTAATGAGCCAACAAATATTGGGAGGGATGACACTTTGCTAAGAATTAGGACCCAAAGTGGGTGGGCATTCTAAACATAATTTTTGAGGACATGTGGTTTTTACTTTCAGGCAGATGGTCATGTGACATGTGTAGGCATCTTTGTTTCACAATTCCTGGTGCTTTTTCACAGCTGTGACCAGCAGTCATTCATTGCTTGCTACCGTTGCGGGTCAAGGTGTTTTTTTAGTTGAATTTCAACCAGCTGCTTGAGGATTATCATGCTGGAGCAGGATTATCATGTTGCCACAACGATACGTCCCGGCAAAAAAGTGAAAAATGACGCATATGTGATTCACTAATCATATTTATTAAGGATGGCTCATTATCAATTTATCTACTATATTTATCAAAGATGGTTTACCAGTTTATCATTATAGTATGGTGGAAAAAAACCATGGCAACATATCCAAGTTACAGTTGCAACACAGTAGAATCCAATGCCAGGTGGGATTTCTTGGGGGTTGCAACTCAGCCGCCCAGCCGCGAGGCGTTTCTCCAGGTGTCAATCCGCCGGCCTTTGGTTTTCAAGACCGCCGTGAGAAAGGCAGAGGTGGAGCTAAGCCAAGCAGAATCACTGAAAAGTGGATGGCTACTATCAGTTAGAAATTCCATAGCGTTGATGATGGCTACTTTCATTCAGTAAATCCATTGCGGTAATGTAAACAATACTCTCAGAAGCATTGCTACTATCATTTCGTAAATCCATAGCATTAAAATTGTTTCTTAGTTTAGTAGCTTCGCCATTGTTAGCAACTAATATAACCACCTTGACTTCAGATGATGAGAATTCAGATGGGGCTTCAACGGACCTGTCCGAGCTGTACTGGGTGATGTTTCTGTGGCCAGGGGCCGGCCCTTCCATGGGCCAGCGGGACTTTTTCATGGGTGGCCCATCCAAAAGTCCGGGGCGCCCAGTGCTTCGGCTATGGGTCAAGGCTTTAACCAACCAACAACAGTGGAGGATGCGCCAACAATAAGAAGGGAAAACAATGGTTAATGATAGGGGAACCAGGGGGACGGGGTTTTGACCTATAGCCAGCCCTGGAAATCCATGCTATTTGGGTGCGATATTGGCGAAACGACGCTTGATCACTGCTGCAATACTGCCTATAACCATGGTCAACGGCAGCCAACCATGGTGGATACTGGCTCAGAAAAACATCCTGTACAGTTAATGATGGTAATGATCATTCTTAGCCATGTGTCAATGTTGGTATTGCTTACTAGTCAGTAATCAGATGTGATCAGTGAGCCCCAGCCATGAATGCAGCGGTAGCTAGCAAACCATCACCTTGCTGACTGTCCTGAGGCGTGGGAGCCCGTAATGGAGGTGCGGCGCCATGATTTCATCATGAAATCTCATGGGGCCCAACACGGTGCCAGAAGATCCGGTGGAAGAAATTTGCTGCAACCGAAGTGATCCAATTTGAGTGTGTTTCTCCAATTGGGTGACCCCTGAAATCGCCGATTGATTATCTAAAACAAACTACTTGGGAATGAAATGGGAATCGCCTAGTCCGAGAAATGCCTGAGTGGAGCTGATGTTTTGTGTTGGGTTTATGTCGGCTTCCTTCGTTTCACGGTTGATTCACCATTGTTGGTAAGTAGTTTGTGCTTCAGCCAATGATCTTGGCGCTGCTTGTTCTCATTTGGTGTGGTTGTATCTTGTGATTTGGCTGTTTTCATGACAATCTCTAAACAATATCTTTCAAAAAACATGATAGAGGTTTCTTTAGAAATTACATTGGCGATTTCGTCATAGCTCGCTACCATGTTCGGTGGCTCCGGCGCTAGCACCATTGCCAGAGGCCGGCATAGCAAGGGCAAGGGCAAGGGCGCCAAGGGCTTCAAAGGCTTCGGTAAGATGCCATCCTTCGGTGCCCCGGCGGATCGGTGACAGATGACAATGCCATGTGGCAACAAACATGCCCTTAGCCCAACCTGCTTGAGAAGGCGATGGAGAAAAAACGGACATATACCGATGGTTGTTAGCTCTTGCTGAACTCCCTGAGAAGGCGATACCGATGGTCCGATGGTTGTTGGGATTTGGGATGGACGCATTCCCGTGATTCTGTCGGGTTTGGGATGGATCATGATGCTTGACGTGCCAAGGTATGGAGGACATGGACATGCCTGGTCTAGGTTCCTTGGTCGCAGGGTCACAAATCTTCAGTCGAGATCGGCACAACATCTGAGGTGTGATGCCAGTGGAGGTGAATGGCGAGGAGATGCTGATGACCGAGGACAGCTTAGCCCCAACACCTCCCAACCACTTCCAGCCATGAGCCATGGTCAACCATGATCAGCCAGGCTGGTCTCATTTTTGATCCGGAGACGCAGGCTCCAGTAGGCATGTTCCAACCTCAGCTACAGATTTTCAGCGATGCACCACGGATGGATTTTCTGTGGCAGATTGGGCTGTGGCAAGTGCTAACCAGCCAAGGTTAAATCCAGCGACCGGCGAGGCCCGAAATCGCCGCGGAGATGGGCACGGCACGGCATGACACGATGTTTCCACAGTGCCACACTGCTGTCAGGTCCAGGAGATTACAGAGGCAAGCGGGACAACAATCACTGGAGCAAGTCTTGTGGCCATGGGTCAAGGCTTTACCCAACCAACTAATGGAGGATTTACCAACAATAATAAGGGAAAACAATGGTTAATACTAGGAGAACCAGGGGTACGGGGTTAAGACCCACTACCCTGTCATGTCCTGTTGTTAGCCTTTTGTTGGAGGGCTTTCTGCACGACGAGCACCAATAATAGGTGATGGTGACTGAGGTTCCTCTCTTTGGGGGTTGACAAGTGCATAAAAGCTATGTAAGCATGATTCGCGCCACTAGCATCCTGTCACTGTTTCCGCCAGTTGCTAAATCCTGCCTCAGTCCTTTGCAAATGGGTGTGGTAAAACTTCCTTGGTGGTTTGGAATGTTTGGGATGCCCAAGATTTCAAGAACCAAGCCATCAACAGATCGACACAAGAATTCCAACAAGGCACTGCTGTTCTTTGCTGGGGCTATGTGTTTTGAGGGTCTCCACCTGGACTCCACCTCTCAGAAAGTACGGGTTCTCGTTGCATCGCGTTGCACGAGGAGCATCTGCAGAATTTGATGCAAAACCTTGGGCAGATCAGCATGGTGGAGCTGGATGGGAGGTGCGTCAGGGTCCCTGTGGATCTCCGTGGAAATGCGCCACATCAAAGCTGGTGGCTGCAGTTGGGATTGCTCATCTTCTCCCCTGTGATCCGTGATCCTTTTGGAGATGGCTCTATTATGAGTTCTTGTCATTTGGTCCTGCTTCATGTTAAAAGCCCACCTGCCAGTGGAATTTTGGCGGCCTGGAGTCTGGCGCTATCCAGAGATTGATCAGCAAAGTTGGGTTATGTAACAGGGGAGCTAAGAAAAAAGGAACTGAGGACCACCATGTGCATCAAAATCAGGCTCAGAAATCACCCCTTGTCAATCAATGATCCGAAAAAAGTGTTGATTCATTTCATCATGCAAGTTTTTTTCATTTCATGCTGACGTGTGGTTCGGGTGAAGTATGTTTGTGCATGTTTGTGCGCTCTAATTCCTGGTAGCACTCAACCATACTACTCCCCAAGCATCACCAAAGAACTACCCGGGCTTCAGTTGGTTGGAATCTACCAGGGTCACAGGGTATCCTCCGATGTCCTCGGTGCAGGCCATATTTGCTCATGGCTGGTCTGCTGATCGATCCCCAGACGCAGGAGTCGAGTCTATGCCTTGATTCATCCCTCAGATGTTCATTCGGGGTACCATTTGAATGGCACCCCGCCCCAATGATCCCCCGTTGGCGCCTGCTTCGGGAGGGAAAAGCCATCATTCTAGCTGGAAAACCTCTTCCCAATGAACCAACACTTCGTGCTTTTTCTGCGCGGAAGCTGCAATTCGATGACCACACGCCACCAGCATCTTCAGTTATTCAGTTGGCTGTAAGACACGTCTACGGCAACTCGCATGTTTGGTTGGCTCCAAGCGGGCACCATGGGTGACGACCTGTGAGGAGGTGGCCTACAAGGTAGAACCCGACGGCACGGTGATCGATGCTGCCACTGGAGAGACCTGCGGCATGATCGACGTGTTGGGAGACCCAGGGGGTCGCAGCAACTGCGTTGCAGTGGTGTCAGGTCCAGGTGTGTCCGTTGATGTCCCGTGTGATCACATATCACTGGTGGTGCATTGGCAGCTGTTCAAGGGGAGCAACCATTTCGGCAAAAAATGATCCAAAGTTGAAGAAAAACCATGAAGAACATTTCTGTCAGTTGCAACTCCCACCACCGCTTTTTCTTGGATGACAACCAAGCACTAAGCAGGAGCACCGAACTTTTCATTGAAGCCGTCACTGGTTTTGCTTGCTGTGCCATGGCGGACGTCCGCTTGGAGCGACAGTTACGGTACTACTTCAGCGACAAAAACCTCTGGAAAGACGCGTGGCTGGTGAATCAGCTGGGCGAGGACTGCACGGGTTTCATCGCGGCAGAAGTCATCGCAGGTTTCAACCGCGTACCTCGCTGGTGTAGTTGGCATGTTTTTGATTTTCACAGTTTTGTTTTTTCCCTAATGACTTTGGGATGGTTGATGAGCTGAAAATTGTTGGGATGGCTCTTGTAGGTTAGAGCCACCAACCAGATGGCCAATAAAGTTTAATGGCTACTGATAGTTCTTCAGCTCATGCCTGGTTTCCAATGGCCAAAACCATCAACCTGCGGGATCGAAACTGCCAGGTACAGCAGATCACCTCGGACTTGGATTTGGTGACTGCCAGTTTGAAGAGGATCGATGAACTCGAGGTCAAGGAGGACTCTCAAGGTAAGCTCCCTCCCCTGGTCATTTTTGATGGCGGAAAGAAAACACATGTGTATAATTGTGTATATTTGTTGCACGTTTCGGACACGTTTGTGAGGCGGCGGACAGCCACGCCCAGCGAGAGAGAGAGGGAGAGAGTATGAGAGAGTTAAATTGAATTACATCCATGGATCCAGTTTTTTTTCTTGATCAAAAGCAAAGATCGACCAATTTTGCTTTGGAGTTTCCGAAATGGATGTTTCTCCAAATCGGGCCCCAATCATCCCCTATTAGCCATTGATAGCCATAAACCAGCCATTTTTGGGGTTTGCAAGGCTTCCCCATGTTGAGACGCCTCATTGCATGGATCACTCGGTGCCGAAGGCAAAGCGGCAGTCCGGCGTCGACATGCTTTGCCGCCCAAGCCGCAACCCGAAAGCGAAGCGGGGTCCTTGGAAGCTGAGGGAGGAGATGATGCCGTGGAACTTCAGGTGGCATCAACTGCAGTGCCAGACGCACCACCACAACCGTCCAATGCGAAAGAGATGGTGCCTGGGTCAATGGCATTTGAAGTTTATCTTATTCAATGAGTTGAGTCATTGGGATTTGTTTGATTGTTGGTTTGTTCTTGTTTAGGGGCAAGTTCCACCTCCAGAAGTGCCCACTGGTAATTAGTTGGCAAGTGTATTTTGTGCGCTTGGGAACTGCTTCGGAACAGGAATGCTTGGCTGGATTTCGGAAGGTGCCAAAGACGGGCGTGATTTATGTCATGGATGAAGCGAGCAAAGCTGGATATTGTGCAGCTACTGCGCAAGAATGGGCCTCCTGGCCGACAAAATGGTGTTTCAGTGTGGCTGTAATTCGGTACAGTCATTACTGATCGAGAAAGTCGAAGTCATGTGATCCATTCGGCAAAGTGGTGGCAATTTTTCCCCTCTAGGATGCATTGAAGTTCACAACCATCATTCACCATTACTAACCAAGATAACTTGCCATTTGTACATGGTGAGGACTGGGTAACGTTTTGTGTGTGAGGGGAACTCTGATCAGAGCCAGCTGGGACTTTGCCCAAGAAAAAAGCGTCAAAAATTCAGGGCCGTAGCTGCATTGATCATGAGATACCACCATGGGACTGAACCAAGGCCAATTTGGGCCAAGGATCGCCAGAGACCACGCGGGCCAAAAATTGGCCCACGAACATTCGAAAGCGCTTGACCGAAATGGTGGAGAAAGGGAAGCTCACGTCTGAGCTGGGACCTTTTTCCTTGCAAACCCTGGAAACTTGGCTTCAGCTTCTACGCTCGTAGTGGTTTGAAGAGCCAAAAACACGGACCAGTCACATCCACTCTCGCCGCATGTGACCACCTTTTCGCCTTATCATGGTAGCATGTCATGAATGTAAGATTCCGACGGGTGTGTTTTTCTTTTGCTGTGCACAGGAAGTAAACGAAGAGAATCTCCACTACTCCAGTGTGAATGGTGATTGGGCCTTGCGTCGTGCTGTAGCAAAGTACTACAACGAGATCTATCGAAAGGGAAAATCTTCGCTCTACACTGCAGAGAATGTGGCCATCGTCGGTGGCGGTCGCCTTGCTCTCACACGGCTCTGCTGTGCAATGGACAACGTGAATTTGGGGCATTTTTTGCCCGACTACACGGTATCTTTCTTGTGAAGTTTCCTGATTTTTTTGGGGGGTAGAAGCATTTGATTGGAGATTGGTCGAATTTTTTGTTAAATGGAGAAAAATATTGAAAAACACATTTCCTTTGCCAGTCATTCGGGCAGCAGATCCTTGTGTTTTCCTGCCGGAACCATGACCGTCCTTGACGAGCTGAGGCATATGCGGAGCTTTTGAGCCAGTTCAAAACCATTAACTCCATCCCTATCCCCTTGGATCCGAAGAACAACTTCACCATAACACTTCAGGAGCTACGACGAGAAATCGTTGGGAGAGGTTTGTCGGTGCTCCTGCTGTCCAACCCTTGCAATCCAACAGGCAAGCCATAAACAAAAGAAGCCGCTGCTGGTTGTTACATATTGTGGTTATACTTTGTTATGCTAACTGTTGCGAATCGTTGTTCTGGCACATGAATATGAAAAACAATAAAATCTAAGAATAGTACAATGAGATATGCATATGTGTGTAGGGTGTAACAGTGTAGAGATTCATTGGTCCATGACTTGAAATCAGAGGTCAGTTGATCGAAGGGGAAGAGCTAAAGAACTGGGTGCGGATCGCGCGCGAGACGCAATGCTCCCTGGTGTTGGATGAGATCTACTCGCGGTATATCTACACCCAGCGCATGTCACCCACAGATGCCACCTGGCGTATGGTGTCAGCTGCCCAGTTTGTGGATGACGTGAACCAAGATCCGGTGATCATCCTCGATGGCCTCACCAAGTGCTGGCGAATGCCTGGTCTGCGAATCTGTTGGATCGTGGCACCCAAATCCGCATCTCAGCGAAAAAATGCCCACAGTTGGGTGGCTTTTTTGGTGTGTTGTACCCTGCAATGGCTGTTGATCATGCTGACAAGGTGCAAGTGCCATCCAGTGCCATCTACCGATGCAATGTGCCACTCAGGTGATCGACGCGGTGGGCGCTGCCGGCTCCTTCCTGGATGGCGGACCTTCTCTGCCAACGCAGCGGTCCTGTGTCCCGTTGCTGAATCCCAAGGACGTCATTGAACAGACCGTGATGCTACAGGTCCTCTTCAGCCATAAGCGCGACTTTTTGCTCAGGCGCTTGCACGACATGGGAATCACCGTGGAGCATCCTCCACAGGGAACCTTCTACTGTTGCTTGGTGCTTGTAGTTGAGGTGATGAGGCAATTGATGTCAAGCCATTGCATGTCCCATGCACTTTCCACATCGCCAGTGACACTTGTTGTAGAGTTTGGTCACTTGATACCTAGGTTGGTGTGACATCTCCAACTTGCCACCACCTTTGAACAATTGCTGGGGCTTCTTCCGGGAGCTCTTGAAGGAAAAGGTCATTGTAACTCCAGGTGTTTTCTTCGATGTGAATCCGGGCTCAAGGCGGAAATTCAACAGCTACGATTCCTTCATTCGAATCTCGTATGGTCCCAGCTTCAAGGAGGTACAGCGCGGCTTGGAGGGCATGCAACGTGTCATCGAACGGCAGAAGAGGCTCGAAAGAGTTCCCGAAGACGATGCACTTGGAAGCCCATAGGCCGCCACGACAGAAATGGATTCGTAAAAAGTTGCTGCGTTGTACATTGTCAGTCAACCGGTGAGCCCCTGGCCACATGACACTGCCTGATGCTTTTGTTTTTGAAGCTCCGAAAACTGCGGTTTGTTGCCCTTTGCATCACCCACCGCTCAGGGACAATCCAGACGTGGTCCCCACCACTGTCCCCACCAAAAGCCCACCGAAGACCTTCAAAGACGAGGTGCCATAGAGAGCCGAAGATTATTGATGAAGGTTGATTCATGATTAATAAAGGTTGATATTGATGAATGAAAAATAAAGGTTGATTGATGATCAATAAAGGTTTCTTTCCTGTGATTGTTGGATTCTCTCCTGTTCTTTCCTGTGAGTGCTGCTGATCCTAGACAAATTTGTTCCTTTTCTTATCCCTTTTTCCTATGGCTTTCTTGGTAACGAACATGTCTTGGCTTTGGGGGGTGCCATGGACTGCCCCAGCTTCACAATCTTGGCCAGAACCTGGATGCACATGGCTGGTTCGACCGCGCGAAAGAACTCATGGCGGATGATTACTACTACCAGGCGCATGGTGCAGCAGCGTGTGCCGAACATGGCACGGCTACTGAAAACACAAAAACACAAACATGCAGAAACTGAGAATGCATGTGCATACACTGCCACTCAGCATCGTAGCTAGTAAATCTATTTGTTTTGGCGAGGGGTTGCAGGATCGGATTGTTTCCCAGTGGAGGTGATATCTTTTCGGCCTGGGCGCATCCAAACTTCTGTGCGGTTGCTATTCACCATTCAGAGCTCTCAACCATGATTCTAAAGTCATCATTCGGGTGGTGGTTTTATATATGTCTATATTCCCCAATTATTTACACATGTTTGGTTGGGTTGGTTGACTAAGATTTCTTCATAGGGGTTGAAGCCACCAAGCAGCTATCATGGATAGTTATCCTCTATAGTTGGTTCGCCTGTGCCTGCGATCCACCAGCTGTGAGGCTGCTGCCGCATTCGGCGAGGCTGTTGGGCGGGATCACGAGGCTTCCCAAATAGGCTGCCCGTTTGGCGAGGGGATAGTAGTAGTGGTGGTAGCGGTAGTGGTAGTAGTAGTCCTGTCTCCAATCTGATTTGGTTTCCCCCTGGTTGGCTTTTTCTAAAGCTTCTGACATATTTTCTCCCCCTACCATTTTTTTCTGAAGGCGTCTAACTTATATAATTACTTGTCACGGGATACCTACCAAGGCTATGACTCTGTGTTCTTTGATTGTTTTGTTTCTAAGATTACAGGAGATTACAGGAGTTGAGCTGAAACAGGCAACGGAGCGTCATGCCAAGCTTCCCAACCTCTTTTTGGACAGTCCCATTTGATGGGCAAGCAGCTGAAACCTGCGTTGGTCCGCATATTTCATGAAGGCTTTCCATTCTTTATCCATGATCTACCACCTCAGGCCATCCATCACCATCACAAGAAGTTTTGCCATTTTTGTTGGCTTGCTATTGGCATGAATTCTTCGAAAATACAATAAAATACAGTTAGAAAAGCCATTTGTTGCACCAGTTGTGGCGCCTGTCGCAGGCCCTGCAGTGCTGCCAAGAAGAGCGAGCAGCCCCTGGGTATGAAGATGTTTGACTCCAAATCTTTGTGCCAAAACCAGCTGTTGGGCTACATGTTGAGCTGTAATGTGTACGGGGTGACATTTGAGTACATCTTAGATTAGGTATGTTGTTGATTGGGAAAGCTTTTAAAGAACTAATGAAAGTATATACTATATGTAATTATCAAGTGCATCTAGTAAGATATAGTGGGATATTTGCTTCGTGTCCACTTCAGTGCCGTTTTTGTTTTTTCTTTTTGAAATTTTGGGTAGCGTGCATGCCTGGAGGCAAGGAATCCTGTGCCTGTAGATTGTGACACGATATCATGGCCACTTGGGCCATGAAATGACCATTGTTTCACACGGTTGTGGCAGTTAGCTGTTGCCTGATATACTGGAAATGTTGACATTGTTGTGAGAATCTGTGAGAATACCTTGACTCAATAATCAATGAAGTGAATCATAAGATTGGGATATGGTTGATATAGGATATGGTTGCCATCCCTGGTGCGGTTGATGACAACTGACCATGATGGTATATTATGGCATTGTTGCCGAACCACCATTGTGGGTCATTATTGTTATTGTTCCATTATGTTGCGCTGATACTAAAGATCAAAAATAGTAGAAACAGGGATATATGCCAAAATGGTAGCCCATAACCCACCAAAAAATGATCATTTTACTCGGAAACCATTGGTTTTGCGGGTGCCACTCTGACTTAGCATATGCCTATATTTCCAACATCATCACACTTCATCAACGTTGATCATTGGCTCATGGACCTCTGTCGTGAGGTGGAACTTGAGTTCGAATGCGAGCTGCTGAAAGGCCGAGCATCCTGCTGGAGGACCACCACTGCCTCAAACCTTCGCACAAGTCTTGATCTCGTGGTTGTTTGGCATTCTCACAGACAGGGATAGGGGATTTCCATCGAAGTTTGAACATGTTCGATTCATTTTGATTCGATGATTCTCTGTGACGGTGTCTCACCTTCAAAGTCACCGGTTACGCCCCAGGTGGCTGCCCACATGGCATGGCTTCTTCTGCAGGCTTCTATGGCTCAGCCATGGCAGCAGTAGTCAGGACGCCATGGACGCAGTTCATTGTGCTGTGGTCCATCCGATGCCCTTGGCTTAGCCCACGAAGTCGTGACCATTGCTGCGGGGTGGTGCAGTGTTTCGCTGGGCTCAAAGCCGTTGAGTTGGGATCATGGGATGAAAATGGATCAAAGGAGTCAAGTTGATTCAAGTTTCAGGTTGCGTGGCCGATTACCTCACATTTAGCAACCTGGCAAGCAAGGATGCAAAAACTCTGATGTCTTGGTATGTCTTGGTGTGTCACTTTGAAGCGCTTGGATGCGCCAGTTGGTGGTTTGGGACTGCCATGGGTGGACGACAGGCCCGACGCTGTGCAACCGGTTCAACCGATCGACCGAGGATGGTATGGCAGCCATGAGAGGTTTGCACTGACCACGGGCTGGCCGGAGAGTGCCACCCAAGTGTGTCAAGAATTTCCTGCAGTGGCTCGGATAGCATCACATCAAGCATCATTGGATAATCAACTACCTGGCCTGACAGCATCGATGGATTGGATGGGGATTTCTTCATAAGAAAAATCAAATGCCTTCACCAAATGTATAAAATGAAGGAAGACTGTCCGCCCTACCGCAAATCCATTGGCTTTTTGATGCTTGGCGTGGGCTTGTTGAATGTGCGTCCCTTGTCGGAACTGACATCTGAGGTTTGTACTACCCTAGCGTTGAACCGATGCGTCAAGAGCCCGCAGGGCATGGGAGCTCCGTTCACCATGAACACCAGCAGCCCGGAGACGGAGAACTTTGTCTATCGACCGCCACGGGAAAATCCCACGGCCGCAGCTGGGCAGCACACCGCAGCTGAAGGTACCACGGTGCTTACTTAGATCCAGCGGAGGAGCTGGTGAAACTGGTGGTGAAACTAGCATTGTGGAGATCCTTCTGTTCATGGCGTCCTTCGGTTCCCGCGGTTTCCTTCTGTTTACTCGCTATCTTTCATCGGTTGGTCCTTTTTGAGGATGGGGGATGGGAGATACATTGGCGCTGGAACCTAGTTCCGCGATGTTCCGCAGCCCGAGGATGGCTTTTGGGCATGCTCACAACTTGTATAGCATGCCTTACTTAGGCGTAACAAAATGCAGAATAACCGCTATTTCAACTGCCTACGATATTGACAGAAAATAGAAACATAGAGATACTATGATACTAGATTACTAGTATCAGTATTTTGGTTACCTTATTCATGCTTATTGTATAACCGCCTGATATCACTAGTATTCTGCCTACCTTAGAGTATAGCCAATGTCTACCTCCCCATGGATCCCCGTTGTGCCTCCCAAGGACTACATGATTCTCAACGGCATGGAAGTGGGCGGTCAGAGATACTTCCACATCTACAGCGGCTGCGGCACCTTGGAACGAACGGATCAACCGGCGATTGACCGGGGTTACAACGGCTAGTAGTGGTTAAGAATAGTGGTTAATAATAGTTAACCAACAAGAATAGTAGTGGTTAATAATAGTCATGATAGTGGTTAATAGTAGTGGTGAACTATTATTGTTGGGTAAGAATAGTGGTTAATAGTGGCTAGTAGTAGGTGTGGTCAAACAGCTAGTATTAAGTGTGGTTAGTTTTGTGGTTAATAGTAGTGTTCAACTAGTAGTTCCACAGCCACTTAACCAACAATAATAGTTAAACAACTGCTAGCTGGTGGTTTCAACGTTTGGCTTATAATGATTAATAGTGGCAAGTGGTGGGGGATAATCACCAAACTGGCTGGTGGTTTGATTGACATTTTGATTATTTTGCCATGTGTAATTATTAACAAATAGTTGGTTGACAAGCATTTGTTTCATAGAGGTAGTTCAACCACCAACCGGTTAAGCATTTGAAGCCACTTTGATGTTTGATTGTGAAGATGTTTGGAGATTTGTGGAGATGTTTGAAGATTTTCAAGACTTATTAAGATTTATGATTGTGAAACTAACCTTATAACTTAGAACTGATCACAATGGATTTGAAGGTTTATGAAGCGCTGTTAAGCATGATAAGTCATTATCAACCATCATCAGCCAGTATCATCAACCATTATCCATACTTGGAGAGAGAGAGAGAGAGATTGTCCACATATCATCTTCGACCATCAATCATCATTATCAACAGACATCATCGTGTGAGCCGTATCTAATTACTAGCCGTCTCTAAGAAACATCAAGCATTTTCGCTATGAACCTATATCACAATATATGGCCTTGGGGCAAAACCCTGTACCCCTGGTTCCCCCATGATTAACCAAGGTTTTCCCCATAGGTTTCTTGGGTTTTATCTATCATGATTGATGGTTGATATTGACCATATCAACCATCGTTTTTGAAAAAGCAATATTAGCCCACGTTAAGCTATGAAGCACCGCGAATCATCTTGTTCTGTCAACCGCCATGATCAGAACATATCAACCATCGACTACCCATCATTGACCAGTTCCAACCCTCCTTGGATATGGTAAGTCATCAATGGCCACCATGAACCACCATGAAAACCATATCGAATAGCATCAAACGACAATAGTTAGTCACTATCAACTCATCATCAGCCATCCTTATCAACCATCAAATAACTATCGTGAACCACTTTTAGCTGCCATTCAGCCCTTGTTAGCTACCCTTATGAGCTAACCATTCGCCACCCTCATTAGTTAACCGGCTTCAGCCGCGCTTTCAGGCCCCACCTGTGAGGATTGCCTCAACGGTCCGGCACACAGCAGATGGAGAGAATCCCATAGTCGATGGACATTGAGATCACACGTAGGGATTAAACAACAGATACTAACATTTTGCATTCTGTGTAACTATATTGAAGTTTAACCATGGTACTGGCAATAGGTATTAACATGTGTTATTAACATCAATAGGTATCAACAATGGGTATTGTGTAAATTTACCATGGTATTAACGATGGGTATTAATAGTAGAGATTGGCAATAGGTATTTTCTAAACCTGTTCACCTATTATACCTATTAGCCCTTAGCTTATGGGATTATTTGTCATAATAACAACAGGTATTAACAATAGGTATTACCATCAATAGGCATTAACTAACATCAATAGGTATGACATTAATAGATCGTAACATGGATATAGAGTATCCATCTGGCTAAAACTATGGGATTAGCAATAGGTATTACTATAAACTGATAGGTGCTCACCATTCCCGTATTAACCTCTTAGCCCTTAGCCAATGGGATTAGCAATAGGTATTGCTAATAATCGGAATTAGCTTGTACTGCTTGAATGATGGCAATCAGAAAGTCAAATTGCTGGGTCCTGATATCAAAAGGCCACAGCATTGATAGGTTAGTGAGGATTGGTGGCTGATATGTTTGTATTTTAATTGCGTCATTAATCATAGGATCAATGATTGATAATCATTAGCCATATTGAATCATGATCCATCATACTGATTTGATTGAATGGGTTAATTCTTACCAATAATGATTAAATTTTGGTTTGCCGTACTTTTGACGCATGATGGTAAGAAAAAAAGTAAACACTCATGGTCAATCATGATTTTGAATGATTACCAATGATTTATCGATTCATGATTGATGACTACCGATAAATATACGGAGCCATAGTTATAAATCCTGACTAGCCATGATGATGATGATGAATGCTGATGAATGCTGATGAATGCTGATGAATATGAATATGATGATGATGATGATGATGATGATGATGATGATGATGATGATGATGATGATGATGATGTATTAGGTGTTACCGGCAAATCATGTAATATCAACCATTTCTACTACCAATAAATCAATCATGTTTGGGGAGTTTGGGGTTCCCAATTTTGAGACATGACTGATGACGGTGGAGGAGCTAGTTGATCCTGCTTCATGAGCTGCCAATGCGTGTTTTTGTGCAGCCCGCACATATCCAAATGTGCTCATTCAAAACCTGGTGCAGCAATGCAGTTGTGCTGTTTTCCTTTGTTTTCATGATTCTTTTCAAGATCGTATCGGCTTCTTACGCCTAGTAGAAACAATTTTGATTCTATTTCAATCAATTTTTCATTTGACGCAGATTACTTAATATTTCAGCATGGATGACTCAGCCTGACAAACATATGGTTATGTTTCTCAAGGTGTTTTGATACCTAGTCATGCATGATATGCAGGCGCACAGGCACGCACACGGATATGTACATAATAAGAATACATGCACACACACATATGTATATATATATATATATGGCTGTGGGCCCTCCGGGATGGCGATAAAAAAAATATGGCTGTGGGTCAAGAACCTGTGCCTCTAGCGCATTATCATTCACCATTGTTTCCTATGATTGTTGGGAAATATCCCCGATGATTGATGTTCAATATTGACCCAGCTCGCCTATATAGTTGGCATTTATATTTGTATATATATACCCCTTATAATTGTTAATGATCATCCCCTAGTATGAAACCAGCTTTAATCAATAACCATTAATCATTAGCCATCATGAATCACCATTCTTGTTGGTCACTATCCCTATTATTAACCAGCTATGATTGCTTGATTAATCTTGATCCATAGCCCTTTAGTTGGTATATATCCCCTATATAATTGTGAGATACTATTTGTTCTCATCCCTTCTTATTACCCAGCTAAACCAGCTTGGCATTTGTGGCTCTGCAATTTCTCACCTTCAGCCTAGCTGGACCTGCGGGATGGTGATGGAGAGCGAGCTAAACCACCTATATATCCCCTATGATTCACCCCTATAATTGTGAATGATCCCAGCTATATATCCCCTATAGTCGCGAACGATCCCAGCTATATACCCCGTATTATCAACCAGCTCAACCAGCTATAACATTGGTAGCTCAACTGCTCGACCCGTGACGCGAAGGCCATGCCGCGCCCAGGTCGAGGCCTGGCCTTGGTTCCCATACAACTGCCCAGCATGTGTGGCACTACCAGCAGCAAATCCGCCCCTTGGACCCAGGGCGGCCATGCAGTGATTGGTTGGGATATAGTGGGATCATATTGCATCATATGATCCATTTATCTATATCTAAGTGATCTTGTTGATAAATGGATTATATTTGTCATTCATGAACTGTGAATCCATGAGTCACTTGATAAATGGTTCTATAAATGACTCATGGATTATCATGATTATATTAAATTCCTTAAAATGAATGAAAGATGGATGAACATCAGAGTTAGACGGACAGCTTGGTCATGATGTGAAAAACATGGAGTATGGGGTATTGACCCACTGCCACTGATTTGGGAGGTGCTTTTTTACTTGGCGATTTAGATGGGACGACTCTGCCTGGCTTTTAGAAAAAGGTTTCAGGTCCAAATGCAGTTTTCATCAAAAAGCAAGGAAAGCTTCCGATTTTCATGGCCTGTGATTACTTCTCGTTTTTTTCCTGACTGGCTTTAAAACTTTATTTGCCCCAAATGGCGTACAGGCTTCAGTGAGCTCTCAGATGCCCAGGTCTATGGGATTTTATATAATCCCGGTGACGGCCAGTCTCTCAGTTACCGTGATGTCCTGACCAGCTTTCAGAAGCCAAGCAGCGGTAGATCTTTGGGCGACTTGCTTAGGCAGCACGAACACCGAGTTCAATTGCGTCGAGTCTTTGGAAGAGTATTGGTCGGCCGCATCCGCCAACGACTTGTTCTCGACCATCATGCGCATATCAATCTCGGGCCTGATTGCCACATGGCCTTCGGAGGTGCTCGATTGACAGCACACCCATCAAATTATGCAGGTGAATACGCTATAACATTTCTATAACCGCCCTTCAAAACCCATTAAATTGTGTTTCATTACCTTTTTAAGAGACACCAATCCGTCCATACAAATGTACATGCGCGTGGTTGTGAACATCCAAGTTGCTCCGTTGCCAGATTCCTGACGCAGCTGAGCTCAGGTCTTGGTCATCATCACGTTGGGGTCATTTCTATACCTACGAATCTGCAGGCAAGAAAACAGTCCATATGGCACAGCTTATGGCAACCGAGTGCAAGTTGCCACTGGCATCTCGGCTCATTCATGGGCAAAAAATCTGGAGAGAGAGGGAATCTCAATTGGGTTGAAGCTATGAAATTGTGTTAAGAGTTGGTTCTTGTGACTAAGTCATGGGAGAAGATGGCTGTAGTTGTTATTCACTCATCGGAGTTGCTGCTTTCCGGACAGAAAGTCTTCACCAAAGTGAGCGCACGCTCATCCCCACGCTCTGAGGAACAGGTGGACAGGAACCACCCACAAAGGAACAGATCGAGGCATGCGTTCCGGAAGTCCCCATGGACAAGGACTAAACTCCACGAATGAGAGCAAGCTTGGGATCACCTACACTATGCCCTTTCCAACATATGCATCAAGGATGTTTGTATCCCAAATACTGGGGAAGGAGACAGATTGTAAGATTTAGAATTTAGATCTAGCATAATTATTTAGCATAATGATGCATAAGATTTCGCACGTTGTCGGCATCATGTCATGTTAGGATCCAATGCCATCTGCTCCCATCTCTGCCCATCGCCCTGCCTATCCCTGCCCATCTCTGCCTTCAGGAGGAAACTTGCGCAGTGTGCTTGGACGGTATCGAAGTGAACCAAATGGTCCGAAAGCTGAAGTGCAATCACGTTGCTCAGCACTGGTGGGTCCCCCGTGGCTGGTGAATCGGTGGATTCCAATCAGGGCAGCCGTTCCATTGAACAGCTGCCATTGCAGTAGAGTTGACAGTTGATATGAGTTATTTGTCAGTTGACCAAGTTTGACTCTGCTTTCTCAAGACTGAACTGAACTGAATTGGACTGAACTGGTCCGTTTCTTGTGCCATGTCTTTTCGGTGGGCACCATGAGTTTGCAGGCTTCGCCACCCTGAAGCAAATCAATCACCATGTTGACGACGACGCCTTACCTCACCAACCATGAGAAAATGAATTTCACCATGGTGGTTTTGTTTGTTGATTGGTAATGGTATACAACTGCAATTTTGTTAGAGGATTTGATACCACACAAATGGCAAATGATAATGAATTGAGTGATTTGCCATTCGCATTGATGATATGTTTCATGATTGATGACCATTCACCACCACGGTCTCAACTATCCTGGCACGTGACAGTATCTCAAGCAGCCCCGCAGCACGGCCGAGGCTTTTCACTCCCAGTGCATAATCGATTGGTGCACTCACCGCTCTGTACAAGTGCCCCAGCAGGGAATCGTCGTATGGGTCATCGTGTGCCATGGGTCGTCAGCCATGGATCATGATGAAAACGAATGAAAACCACCGTGGTTGGCACGTGGCGAATCCCACGGTCCCACGCTTCAAGGCCATCATTTGCCCTGTGTGCCGCGATTCGCAGCCGCTGAACGCGGGACGGAATGGACAGGCCGTACATGTCACGTGTGGCTCCAGGGGGGACATCTGGGGTTAATCAGGCTTAGTGGTAGTTAGTGGTGGTTGGTGATGCTCAGTGCTGGGAATGCTTTGCCCAAGACATGATTTCCTTTGAATTGTTCATAATTTTGGCCAAGCAATGGGGCAGATGACTTCATTGTGAGTTGATGCATTGCCCATGGCCCCCGGAGTTTTAGCACGGTGCCGTGGGAGGCAGACGCTGGGCCTCGGGTGATTGGCGCACCGGAAGGCTTGCCGAAGGGCGGGCTGCGCCTCCCGCCATGCCAGGGGGTGGAGCCCAGTGCGCAGACCAATTTCATGCTTCTCTCTACTTTACATGCATGCGTGCCTGTGTCGCCATTCCAGAACTTGGCTTGTGCACAGGCTTTTATTAGTTTAAGCATGTTTAAGCGCCCATACGTTCGCTGGCTAATCTGTTTCAACACGTATTTATGAAGGTGTTCTCTTATTCGTCCTCAATTTGTGTGTTTGTCCTTGTGCTTGTGCGTGCGTAATGAGAGTTGAGGGCGTATCATGCATGTGCCTGACTACTAGCATGATTTGCCCTGCCACGACAAGCCAGAACAGACCATGTATATACATCCATTGTCTGGTAGCATCTGAATACTTATGCAAGGTACTTCATCCGTCGGATGTTGTGGGTGGTTTGCTGGCGCACGCACATGCTACAAATATGCGTGTGTCTCTAGAAACGGTCCGCTCCGTTAATTGATGATTTGATGAAATCTGAGTGCAAGTAAGCATCATGGCTCAGCTCATGCTCAAAACATATCTCGTTTCTCCAAAAAGTCTAGCAGCTTGACGCTGTAGGTCAGCACTAGATCCTTCGACAGGTGGAAGTCAGCAGCACTGGCAGCTCCATGCGTTGCTTCCACTGCGAGGCTTAGTTGCTGAAAGTGTTTGACGTCGCAGATGAGGCTCGGGATGGCCTAGGTTGAGTTTATCCATGTGTTCGTGTGTGTGGTTCCCTGCCCTCATTTCAATCATTTATGTCATTTACATGCGTTCTGAATGATATTAGTAAGAATAACAATGATGTTGAAAAGTCTATATATTGCATATATGTGTTTGTGTGTGTTGCCCCATTTCCTTGTCGTTTGCTTCATGAAATTCCACTCCCGAATGTTCTTTGCCACGCCCAGGTCCAGTGTTTTTAATACCGTTCGCCATGGCACGTCGCAGTGGCGAATTTTCCCAGCTGCAGCAAGCCTTACGCAGGCTGCACCGCCCGTGTAAAGTGGTAACCCCCCCTTGATCTCCCTGGATCTCTCCCTTGATCATTGGTAGCCATGTCCCACTTGGACATCACCCAACCATTATGGGATCCCTAGCAGTCATCCACTTAGGTGATGGTCCAATCATGGAATATTTACCAACCCCTGTTATTCCTAGCTTTTCCCTTGCGGGATGCATGTCACATCGCGATGAGGTTTTGGGACAAATAGTGTGTGTGTGTGTGCATTTGTTGATGTGTTGCTTACATTTTGTTGACATATTGCGTTGTGGCGTGTGCTGTGACTCAAAATCCGCACGTCTTTTGGCGGTGCATGCAGCCTCGACTCGGTGTTGCTGATAGCCATCTTTGTAGATCAAGCCATGTCCGATCCTGACATGCTAAGCGCAGAGCAAGCCGTCGACTTAACGATGAGGAAAGGCTACATGTGGCGGTAATCATCCACTTTATTAGTCTGGTGTACCCCCAAATTTGATAGCCGTTTATAGGCGTAAACCAGCCATCTTTGGGGTAATTACCCCATTTTGAGAAAAGAATACATGCTTGCTTATTTTGCCACTCGTTACACATGGTTGTAGTCATCGAAGAAACTAGGAGAGCAATATGGTTGATGCTGACGGTGTTTGTTCTCTGTGCTTGGGATGTCCCTGTGAGCGGATGATCATCTTCGCAAACATTGTTTACCACGATGCCCAAGGCATTTCGTGGAGATTTTCTCATGGCCTGCGGCATCACATGCCACTTCAGTAGGTTCAG
>VSDK01022078.1:398903-415934 GCA_009767595.1 Symbiodinium kawagutii
TTCAGCAGGTCTCGCGGGTAGATGTTTTGACCAGCGGAAGTCAAGACCCTTGCGAACCAAAAAAACGCGACATTTCAGAGAAGAGTTTGCTTCCAGATTCCAAGAAATCTATTCCAGTTTTTTTAGAGTTCATTGCAAAAGTATGTTCAGTTTGGTTCAAACTTTGATTTCCAAACATCGAGTGATTACATGCCTGGAATCATTACATGCCTAGAGTCTCTGAGCTGAAATGCGTGACAAGACAAGCCTCAGGAATCAGGAATGATGATTATCAAGCATCATGAATCGTTAATCATTGCTAGTTAACGATTCCTAATTAAGCCATTAACCATGGCTTACAAGCACCAGCGCACCCACCTCAGGAAAATGATCCTGACTAACCATGGCGCTTTAACCACCAAACATCGCGCAGGAAAATGAATGAGTTCAAGTCTCTCTTAGAAGATGCTGAGAAGCTCCTCACCTACGATGCGGACGACCAAGAGGCCACCTTGGCGTCATCAACACAGCCCCGGTTCCCGCCAATGAAGTGATAGGATCTGGAAGGGTTATATAATGGTTTCGAATGGTCAATGCTTAATGATGGTTCATGCCTAGCTTAAGGGTTAGTTGTAAATGGTGAATGGTCAATGTTTTTGCTTAATGGTCGGTGCAAATGGTTTATGGTTGATGTTTTTACTTAATAGTCAATGCAAATAGTTCATGAGGTCAATGGGTGTGAATGGTTACCCTCTGGGTGAACGATCCCATGGCTGGCTAGAAAATCCATCATTTCAACAAATGATTTCCCAGGGTTTTTGCATTGCCAAAATGGTGGATTTTCCATTGCCATGCTACTTCACCAGAGGGTAATGGTGAACGAGTATTTTGAATTGATGCTTGATGGTTGATGGTGATTAGCACGATCTGAGCCAGTTGAGGTTCAGATTAAAAGTAAAATCTTTGGCATCCAAGGCTGGAAATTAAGCCTTCAGCAACCGGTGGCAAGAGATCCATGGGCCATTCCTTGATCTGTTCACGGTATTGGCACCAGCAATTGCATGGTACCCGGGCTAGGTCATATGCCCTGCGATGGCCTGCGATGCGCTGTTACCTCCCTAATTGTTTTGTTGTTTCCCGGCCACCATGACCGGTGGTCATCTTACATCGCAGTCTAAGACAGCACTCAACCAGGGCTGCCAGCCATCATCAACTCTCAACAACACCGGCGAACTCTGGCATTGCCAACATGGTGACGATGGGTTTTGAATAGTGGATACTCGGGCTTTTACATCCCATCCTTTCACATCCTATCAACCAACCTTGACTCTTAACATCAGCCCACCATCCATGTTATGGTGAAAATAACTGAATCTTCTTTGGAATTTATAGCAGCTTGTTTGTGGTAAGATGTTGCAAGGACCATTGTAACTGCTGCAACTCCTTTACTGTTGGCAACACGTTGTAACCATTGTAGCTGCTGCAACTCCCTTACAGTTGCAGGTTGACTCAGGTTTACTGTTGGTGCCCCAACCCCGAAACTCAGTCTACCATCAACCAGCCATGGCTAGGCTTTGGAATGGCAGCGCCTGGCGACCAGCGAACTCAGCCGCTTGGAGCGGCCATTTTCGCACCACGAGTTGCGTAGTGGAAAGTCGAGTACCGACAGCAACCCCCTTGAGAACCACGGGGAACAGGTGCGAGAACCTGTTTCTTCTGAATCAGTTGATTTTCCGAATCAGTTGGGGAACCATTTGTGTTTTTTTCGATGTTTCTTGAATCACCAACCACAGAGTCCTCTGAATCCAGGCATTTCTTGGCATTCAGAAAGCTGGGCAAAGGCTCCAAAACTTGAATGATTGCTTTTGTTCAGGGGGGTCAAGCCACCAACCAGGGACACTTAGAATGCAATTCAGTTTCTAGTTCTGACAAGCAATTTCTACCATCAGCAAGTGCTAACAGTTGCATACAGTGATGCAGATATTTGCAATTAGCGGCTGGCACGCTGACAAGTCATTGTTTGCATGCGGTTGCTGTCATTGCAATTCAGGTCTCACTTCTCATTTGTGTCCATAGAGCGTGTGTGTACAACAAATGCTGGTTACTGAGCATTTACGTTCGATTCTGGTACCCCGCCCTTTTGTTGCTATACCTGCGTATTCCGTGTTTAGTTTGGATATGCTTGCTGGTGAAAATCCAGCATACTATCACAGATAGTATGCCATCCTCTGGTGATGATTAGATATCATACGATCTGTGTATATTTACAAACATGTTTCAATATATACATCTACATGTGTGTGTGCACTGGTTCAATTTGGTGTCATTGCTGTAATGAATTAAGCGAGTTATCAAAGGATGATTTGCAGAGTAGGCTTTTGGCCTTCTATTACATTTAGATGCATATAGACATGATCTATTGATAATTTCCGCCAGTCCTTGATATTTCTCGGGCTGAGGCAAAGCCAGAAGACGCTGAGAGGCTTCAACAGCGGTAGCCCTGCTCAAAAAATGTCGCGCTGAGGGGAGCCAGTCATGTAGGATATTTGCAAGTGTTAGTAAAGGGTAAGATATCAACATTAAAGACTACTTGTCTATTTAACCAATACACCACCAATAATTTTACCACAGGCAAATAGGGGTATTGATCTCAGTGGTTTACCCTTTTCAGTTCCAAAAGAGCTTTGCGCCACTGCGGCGCCCACTTTTTCAACATCTTGGTATCAAAGACCGTCAAAACCCTTGGTGTTGCATATATGTTTGACTTGCAAACCTGGTTCGCGTAGACCTGTTCAATATTTGAACTCCAAAAACCTCCTAGGGTGGTCAGCTGCTTAAGATTTTACTTCCAGATGCACAGTCGCGAGCACTTTTTCGACATTGGAACTTCCAAAAGTGATCCGCTGTTGACAGTTGCTTTTTGAAGGTCAAACTTGCTTCGCGGCACAGAGACGTGCAGTTTTCGTGGGACCCTTTTGCCACAGACCTACCTTTAACGATGCCAAAGCACACAACTATTGAAAAACGCAGCATTGTGCAAGTCCTATCTGTAATGCAGGTGCATGTCTCTCTTGACATCTCTTCTTACGGGCTCCCGACAGCAAGTTTCCATAGGTCGGAAGCTTGATTTCCAAGTTTTGAGCAAGTAAACCTGTGCAGAGCATGCTGAACCATCTTCTTGAACAATTCCCGTAACCTTGAACAGTTCTACCTGGTTTCGGACCTTTTCGCTGAATGATTTCATGGGATTCCTCATCAAATCTCTTGGGCCGCAGCTGTTGGGCCCGAACCAAAGTCTCGTGCATCGCCTGATGGTTGAGGAGAGGGCATCGATGTAGCAGGGAAACAGCTGATCATGGTCAAGGGATCGTTATACCACGACCTCTTTGCGCCTGTCTTGCAAGCTATATATCCTCAGGTTTGCCTCGTTACTACAGCTATATCTATGATCATGATTTATCTATAGCTATCCCTTTCCTTTGCGAAAAAAAATGGAAATGATATTTGTCCATTCCACTGGCCCCATGGCTACAGAATATGTCAGAAGGCAAGGTTTCCACCATGACTGCAGGAGGCCTTGGCAGCGGCAGATCGACATCAGGTTCAAACAGCTGGGTGGCACATGGTCAGCTGTCGTGCAGTGCGGATCATTCGTGCAGGCGTCACTTCGAACACAGGTGACACTTCTGAAACAGCGCCAGCCTCAGCCAATTTTGTTGAGATGCCAAGGGATTTCTTTCCAAAGGCCCAACCAAACATTTGGCACAACTTGGCATTGGCCTGTGGCACAACTGGGCCCTGCTCATTTCCAGAAGGTCACATCGAAGTGAAACCTCGGTATCCCATGCCAAGGTCTCATGCGGCTGCGCAAGAGGAGATCACTCGACTGCGGAGCCTTCTAACACAGAGGACCCAGGGTACACTGGGGCCATTTGGGGCCCAAGGACCCAATGAAATCGAAGTGGGACTTGTTTGGGAAAGCGGGGGAGGTGACACCACGGATTTTGCCTTTCTTTGTTGTCTAGGTTTCCCATCTAACCATATCTAACCCGTCACAACTGAGCATAGATAGCATAATTAGTTATTCAGACTTGCAGAAGCCACCGTCCTGGGATACTATCAAGACCCTTGCGAACAAGTAGAGGTCATGTAAATTCGCTTCAACAAATCCTTGACGCTTGATGACGTGTGGGGGGCGTTCGTCAGTGGCAACGCGCCAGGAATGTGACGGTTCCACCCATCGCCTACTTCCCACACAGGAGGCGACCTGAGTCTTACTATGCCACTCGGCATCACAAGACAGCGAAGTAGTCATCAGTTGTTGCAGTTGTTGACGTCATATCGCTGGGTTGATTTTTTAATTGCATCCTATGAATGACCATTCAGCCCTCAACAGAGTTGGTTCTAAAGATGCTATGTTGATGATGTTGATTTGAGTAGCTGAGCAGTGGTGCCATGCCATTTGGTACTGCAACAGGATGGATTTGAATTCCAAAACCATGCTCCCCTGAAAACAAGTGATTTTCTGGCAATCATCACCTGGCGCCGAATAGTTCGCCAACGATAGACTTATACCCCAAGCAACACTACAATAATGGTTATAGTATGTTAATGTATCTTATAGTCATAGCTCTGATCACCACCAGTCAGAATCATCACCCAGTGGTGCTGCTGCTTCCTTGTTCCTCACGGCGTCAGGGCGGCACCGGCGCCCAGGTGGGAGATGCCAATGATCCCGACTCGGAGCGCACCATGAGCAGTCGCAGCAGTGGATCCAGTGCCTTGAGATCGGGGCGCGCATGGATATGCATGGTGCATACCCCAACAACTACGGAGGTTCCCCTACTGATAACTTGGTTTAGGGGTACTATCATTGGCTTCGCGATTCATAATGGTTGTAATGATTTATGATTGTCATGGAATGAGCTCACAATAGGGAAATAGAATGATTAATTATTTTTCCCATCCCCCTATGAATAGCGATTGTCATTGGATGGTTCCAGAGTTGCCACCCATTGGTTTCCCTATTCACAATGGTTGGTTGTCATTGGATGGTTTAGGGGCGCACCACCATTTTCGGACAATTTTGAATAACCTACACATGTAGATATTTCTAAAGATACGCATGAGGGTGCGCACGCATACACGTACAGACATACACTCACTCAGTAAGCAAAGCTTCACACTTTCATCCACTTTGAACTGTTTCGTAGTGGTGTGCCATGATTGGGCGCATGTCAAATGTGTTTATGAGCTCGGTGCATTCACAGCAAACCTTGAGGCGATAGGCAAGAGCTCTCTCCACGAACTTGTGCAGAGAATGCTACTTGGCCTTGCTCATAGCGCTAGAAGGAAGCATCCCATTTTGCACGTCCATTTTGCCGGTTTCCTTGTTCAATACATTTGTCATAGCCTACAAGAGCCCACAGTGAAATACCCTTAGGAGGATGAGAATGCAAAAAGGGAAGAAACTCAAGTGTAAAAGTGGAATGTCATGGAATGTCATTTTCTCCTGCTACCAAGGCTCCCACGCAAGAGACCATAGGCGCCGGGACCTGCACACCAACGAGCAAACCACGGGCAAACAACCAATCAGCTACCGTTGCATCCTGTTTTCTATCCGTTTCTGCTGATGCAAATGTCAGGAAGCTCGGACTGGATATCCTTCGACATGGCTCCAAGCTAAGCGGACAAATCCTCTTGGATCAAGGCTAACCGATGAAGAGGCACAGTTCATGAGTTGCGATTCTACCACTGAGGTGGCCACCATAGTGGCAGGGCCAGATGTGAGTCGCATAGGCGTGGGATTTCTGAATCTGCCGCCAGTACCACTGGTGGTGAAGAGAGTTCGGGCCTGATTCAAATTCTTGGGAGCACTGAGCCGGACGAGAGCTTTGGGGCACTGTACTTCATTAATCCGAGCTTTCGCAGACATCCGAGAATTCTCATGGAAGGGGCCCTCCCGAAGCAGAGGAAACATAGGGAAACCAGGCATCGCCGCCAAGGTCACTCGAGGATCCTGGGCAGATCAGCAAGGTCGGGTTCTCAGCGCTGGAGCTTCGCAGCTTGAAAACACCTATGCTTCGAACAAAATCCTTTGGTTAGATTGATATACTTGCGAAAAGTGCTTAATTAGAGCACCTTTCTTTTGGTTCATGATTAGAACGGTGGTATACTAGATTAGATCTGATTAGATCTGATTTGTATACTTGCAGAAAGTGGTTCGACATTCGACATGGTTAGATACCCATCCGTTTGCGAATTCTTTCGCTGAAGAGCGATGCCTGCACCGAACCCCCCATGCTGTGTAGAGGTATCCAATGCGGTGACGAGTTCATGCTGCTGAGCTGCACCCAAGCTGTGGTCCCATCCCCACTCCAAAGTGATCGTGGCGCAGTAAGTTGTGTGGTCTCCAGCTGGTTGGGGATCAGATTCATTTGCATCAGCGGCTTGGCCAAGACTTATCCAGGGAATCCCCTACAGATGAGCCATTCTTCCCACAAATCTAAGCCATTCTAAGCCTGGTTTGGCAGTTCGAGAATTCTTCCCCAACGGAAGAAATTCTTCCTATCTAAGCAGTTCTGTTTGCTCTTCTTGCGTTTTTCACCTCCCATTTCATGTGGCATTTCTGAGTATTGTCCATTTCTGTGAGCATCTTTTTTCTTCAAAATGTTGATTGAGTTTCTTCGTTCTTGGCAATTTCGAATGGATTTCTCGAAGCATCTTGCATTTCTTGTTGGCATCTTCATAGCTAATTGCCAGAGAAAGAGATCTCATTTCTAAACATTCCAAACATTCTAAACATCTGCATGGCAACTTCTTCGCCTTTCATTTTGCCACCCCAGAAGACATTGCCAATGGAAAGGTGAATCACATTCTATATCAGGTGATTTTTAATGACACTTAGATATTCAAAAACATATTCTAATCAATAGATATATGAATGTCTAATGACATTCTATGATTTTGCAGGTCTTCTTGGGTCGATAGAATTGGCCTTCTATATCATTCTATGATTTTGCAGGTTGGCACATCTACAGATCATATAGTGAATCAATGTCAAGCATATAGAATGGTATTCAATGAACGGAATTCTACATCCTTGTTCTTCCAGCATGTTTCCATTTTCATTTCTTTTTTCACCTTTCATTCTATGATTTTGCTTCCTTCCTTCCGAATCGTTTCCCAGGTCTGTGGACCACCGGCGCTCCCGAGCCTTCACACCCGCAGAGTTCACAGAGGCCATGAAGAAACGGCCCTTGGTCATCAAGCGCCTCGGCACGGCGGCGGCAGCCTGGGATGGCTGGGGATCTGGCAGTGATGGTGGCCATACGCTGAATTAAGCGTATGAATATCACTAGTGAATTACTAGCTTAAGTGGATGACCATCTATGGCGAGGTCTAAGGGAATGACCATCTATGGCAAGGTTTAAGTGGATGACCATCTATGGCAAGGTATGAAAATGGATTTGTCCTGATCACATTGATTTATCATAGCTGGTCATTTCTATATCTTTCTCTTGAGCATTCTTTAAGTCAACTTTTCGGGGAGGTTCACTGAAGACCAATGATGAGTGATTCCAGGATAGAGTTGTCCCTGCTTGCTTCTGTATAGGTCATGTGGGTGTTGACCTTGCAGGAGATGTTTCGGTCACTGAGGTTGAGAAGAACTGCCAGGAAAGGGGGGCCCGAGGTGCTGCGGCTTCGAAGCGAACATGGGATCGGTGATGAAGAGTAGCCACCTACATATTTGGCAGGTGATTCCAATCCTTCCAGATACATCACTAGATACATCTAGAGTAGATCACCAGTCACCAGGAACCCCCACGTAGGGATTGTTACACTATGGTTGAGGATAGTTACCTAATATACGGGTAAGTAGAAGGGTAGGGGATGACAAGATATGACCGGGTGACCATGGAATGGATCCATTCAGACACCTGTTTGCAGGCAGAGATGTCTCTCCGCGGCTTTGGTGTCGATGCCATTGCCAGGGGCTTAGGATGCTGTGACAGTCAGCGTGCTGTTTCAGTTTAGGAGTTGCTTCAAGCTATCAAAACAAGCATGGCCGAACTTCATCACTCTGATAAAGGCTCCAAACTATTACAAATTATGGTTGTTAAGTATGGTAGCTATTGTTGCTAACCATTGCTATCATTTGCGAATAGACTCTGTCTTCATGTTTCAGGAAGAGGAGCGAAGCGATTCGGAGGCAGGGCATTAGGCTCCACAGGAACATACTGGAAGCCTTTGGGGCCAGGGCGCACCCTCAGCACTCTGGGCACCGAGGAGGAAGAGGAAGAAGAGGAGGAAGAGGAAGACTCTGAAGTCGAAGAAATGTGTCCGGTGGATCCCTCAGTTCTCTGCACTTCACTTGGCCTCTCAAACTCACCTCTTTCCTCATGGACAAGACATAAAACAGACTGTTCTTCAATGAACTTCTCCCAGGCGCGTTTCAGCCACCATCCAAGGCTTGGTGAAGTAGTTCTCCAACCGGTTAATTCTGTATGTGGTTGCCCGCATCTCTCCAACACCGCTTGATCGGACTGGTCGCTTATGTTGATTTCACATTTTTGTTGGTCTTGTGAGTTAATGTGTTTTCCATTATTATATGCATCCTTTCATCTCTTCCAGTCTTCCAAGCTTCGGTTTGTTGGGTCCTTCGGGGGTTGAAATTAAGCTGTTATCAGCTGCTGTTCGCAGCTCATTGTGCCACTTGGGGTGCGCTCCAGAGTGAGCTACATCATGAGATGCCCTCAGTCTACCAAGGAAAGAGCAAAGGAGGCTTGCTCAGCAATTTCTCGCTGTGAAATGTGGTGCTTCTCTGTGTATGACGCATTTCTACTCACCGTCACCGCCACATGCTGCGTCAGGTGGCGGAGAAGTTGGCTCGGGAGGCAAGTCCGGGCACTTCTGATGGACGGTTCAGTGTCCCGCTGTTCGGTTGATGATCCCTTTCTGTGGAAATGGTTGGATCATGTTGGACCAAGCATCCCATTCACTACAGTGTTTGTGGATGCTACAGTCAAACGTAATCGGGTGTAGTGCTTCTTTATGGGAAAGGACTTCCAAAGTTATTAAACCAACACAAAATCCAACGTTGACAAACTGGAAGGACCACAACCGCTGTTTTGGCAGCTTGTTCAACAGATATGTTGGATATCACTTTGACATGTGTGGAAGGTTTTCGCCAACAAAGAGTCATCAATTAGTAGTTGCCACTCCTCAATTATTTTTGATATCCATCCTTTAATAGCCACATATCAACCATTGAAAAAATGTTTCACGATTCTTTGACAATAAGCACACTATCAACCACCTCAACCATTGATCATGATTGGCCAGCATCATGATATGCATTGTTTATTTCTCAGTCTCCAGATTTGGTGCCATTCTAAGACGTTCAACCATTACTAGCCATTATTCAACATTTGTTAGCCATTGCCATTTTCTATAGCGAGTCAAAACCAATGTTAACCAATAAACCATCCATCACTTTGGGTTTCTCAATGGCTCGTTTCCCAGTGGCTTGAGAAACCCCTTTGCCATCAACACTATTAACCACTATCAACCATTGTTGGGCAGTATCAGCCATTGCAAACCACTACTCACCCATGATTCACCACCATTAAACACTATAGCAACCATTATTCGCAACCACCACTAAAAACCACTTTGAACCACCATCAACTACCCTATGAATCACCCTTTAACCATTCTCATTGCCATTTTTACCCACCATTTTAACTTATAACCCTTAACCATCAATAACGCCACCATTCACCACATAGCCTCGCAAGTCACAGGTCTCGTCCTGCCACAGGTGGAAGAGAACGCGCGCAGAGAACGCGAGCGCCGGCGGCGTTCCGAAGACTTCACGCTGCGGCGGCGGAAGTCCACGGGCAGCGACTGGTCCTCGTGGTCTCCCAGCAGAAGCAACTCCTTCTGCGAGTCCTTGGGAAGTCGTGCCCAGAGTGCCTGGGATGATCGGCTGCCGGGGGTATCCCCTTGTGGCACTTTAAAGGGGAAGGCCAGGAGCTACCAGGAGAGCAACCAAGTTGATGGGATTAATGTGATCCAGATGTCATGGGATCAATCAGAGGATCACTGTTGGATCAAGATTCATTGAAAGTTGAAGGCTGAGCTTTTGATGTTTGTTCTTGTTGAAGTGGTTGATCATGATGGATAATCATGCTTGGCACTGGCTTCTTGTAGCGGTGAGATGTAATCAATTGTGGTTATGCCCAATTCGAAGGATGTCTTGTGATTTGTTTAAGACCTGGTACTGGATTTCCCCGACTGACGATGGATCTCTCTGCCACGGCCTGTTTGACAACGCCTTTGCAGTCACAACAGATGCTGCAGTTCGGAAGAACGCCTAGGTGTGGACTGATCAATTTTGTTTGCTCTTTCCCCGGGGACGCCAAACGTGATGTGATGCACAGCACGTGTGCAACACTTCGAGGTATCGAAAGAAGACACTCCACAGGAAGCGATCGAACTTTTGGCGATCGGAGACATTTCCTCGAAGAAAATCCGGTGAGTGAGGAAGAAGACCTCCCCCTTGAGTCAAAGCAGGTGACCGAGCAGGACAAATGGATGATGCAGCTGCAAAAGGCCACGGTGAAATCAGCTGTCCCATTCGGAAAGAGCATCTCTTGATGATCATTGAGTCAACTCGTGTTTTTGTTGAGCATCATTGGGTCAAAGTGAATTATTGATCGAAACAGTTTTGGAGAGCTGACAATGGTGAACTATTGGTTGAAATCAGTTGATTGAAAGCATTTGACAGATGGAATTGAATGAGTTGAACTCACTGGCAGGCACCAAGCCCCAGCAGCACCACCGATGGCCTCAGTGCCTTCAGTGCTCCGGACGTCGTATGACGTCGTTGGATGGTTTAGGAGTGGTGTTTTGGATGACTTCTGATGGTCCATGAGGGGCCTAATATGGCCTAGTGACAGGCTTATCCTTGGATGACTTGGTTGTTTCTGGAAAATCTGCTGGTGACAGCGATGACTTTGTTGGAAAAATGTTTGGGAAATCAGCACGTGACAGCAAGGTGACAGCTACAAGAACACTATGACTCAACGTTTTGGATGACTCCCTTCATCCATCACCATCCTCAACTCACCATGTCAAGGCCAGAGGAATTCCGCCATCCCAAGCCTGACCGACCACATAGGTACCAGCGTCGAGTCAACACCTGCGAGTCCAAGCCTCAGCCCTAAGTGCACCACCTGCAGTGGCGCGTGCAGCGGCTGTTGATCCCAGGCATGGCACCAACAAAGGCGGAGACTGAGGTCCTGCAGGGTTCCACCAAGAAATCATCACTTCACGAGGGGAAGCAGACAAGAAACTTGCTACACCAACTCGGGTCATGATGAGGTATGGTCAGGCTCTTTCATGGTCAATTTTTGGGTGTTGTGGCGCATTTTTTTCCTCTTTGGATGTTCTTAAACACATGCAATGCCACCTCATTGAGACACTGGGACGATTTCGCAGCGCAGGATGAATTCTTCTGAGAGCGGATCGTCCTAGAGGTTTGCAGTGAACAGATTCGAGTGTCACTGGTGGATAATGCGATGGCCATCACTCCTCCTGTGTTTGTATAGACATTTCCAAATCCATGAAGCCCAAAATGACAGCACTTTGCAGGACACAGAGTCAAGGTCAATCATGCTCAACCAAGATATTTGGCTCCTCCACGTTGAATACTGAAATGGATTAAAAAACAAAGTTGAGGTACAAAAAACTGAGCACCTGAAGTCGAAGGATCACATGACAAAGGTACTTGCCATGACGAACTTGGCCACAGTCAGTGTTTGGCCGCTTTAGCTGCCCGTCGTTGGCTTTGCCCGGGCATGCTGCGATACGCAGCTGAAGATAATGTGGCCCCACCTCAAGGGTGATTCGGGCGGACGCACTGGTGAAGCTGACGCAGACTTGTTTCTTGAAACAAAAACCAAGAAAGAATAGAATAACCAAATGCAACAAGAAATCTAATTGGAAAAATGCAGAATGAGAATTGATCCCAAGTAGATAGTCACGACTGGGACGGAGTGGATCCGATGGCGATAGAGAGAGAGAGAGATAGTGACCATAGCAATGACGAATAGTTGACATAATGATAGTGACTAGATACTACCATTAGTAAGGCGGAAAACTAGTAGTAGCAATTAATTGCTCTCTTTTAATGACAGTGATTTCTCAAAACTTCAGCTGTTCGTAGGGAGGACCACTATTGTACGGCATAGTAGTAGTAACAAAGGCTACAATGATCATGGAAAAAAACATATAACTACAATAGTTTCTTTGTAGCCGACAAGATCCTGAGAAACGGTGATTACGACAGTTCCTGCTAATTATCAACCATTACAATAACAATTTAGTAGGTAGGAGCAAGAGTACATGATAAGAACGGCTATTTCTCATGATCAGAACCCCATTTGCTATTCACCCTTGTTCTTGTCACTATTATTACAATGCGGGTGTTTCTCAAAGTAAAGGACCCCCCCAAATCATCGAATATTTGTCATTGATATTATTGGGCCCTCTTATGGCTTGAGAAACCGCCATATGTTGCAACTCGTACCAGCTATCTCTACAATGTCAACATGCTATCCACTTTGCTCGCTTCACCAGTTGCTGCTTGGCAGATTTTCCTCCGTGCCAGGGAACCACAAAGCAGCGCCCCCTGTCCACAAGCCAAAGCTTGGAATTTAGGAGCTATAATTGGCCATAATCACTAAGGATGGGAGGCCTGCTATCATTGAAATTCCTCCCCAAAGCAATGTCCATGAATTTTAAGTGATTTTAGGTGGAAAGACGAACTTGGCATCCACATTCTGCATGAAATGACATTCCAAGTACTGTTGTGCCCGTTGTGATGCCGATGTGCTTCTAATCCATGGCTCACGTGATGCGGCCCTGGGGGTTGTAGCTATTGGTCCCAAGGCGCGCTGGTAAATCCTGAAATTCAGGTGTCTTAGTGCATTCGATGATGCGATGGGCACATGGATTGCAATTCTTTGGGGACGGAAAAAGAAAGGAAACCAAACGAAAGGATTGGTCACAGAAATCATCAGTTGATGCGTTTCAATCTGGCCTTCTGAAAGCTGTTTTCCAATAACTTTGTCGAATCTTTGCACCGCAGCTGCTTTCGAGGGCTGAACCACAATGCAGCTTGCCCACTTTGTTAACGTGTTAACGTTGGCGATTCCAGCTGATGCCCCATCATCCATGTGGTTGCTCTCCAACCCTTACGCACTGCTCCCCGCAGTTTATACTTGGCTGCTGAAATTTTCAGCTGCGCTTTTCAAGGTCATGTCACGACCAGGCATGGTTGACTTCGCTTACCCAGATTCCCTTCGATGCATCACATCCAAAAGGGCAGCTTCAGAATCTTAAGAATCGACCATGACAGCTGACTGAAGCCACCCATGTCCAGAGCATCCATGCATCGCCTTGATGTCACTTGGCGGCAAATTGTGGCCTGGCAGTGAACACCCCTATGGCTGATCACTTAGAACAGGCATTTTGGGAGAAGTGTTCACCCCACTTTTCCATCCATCTCCACTGGCTCTTAATCTCAAGCACTCTTAAACGGATCTCCACGAACAGGATCAGGATCCCTTGATCTCCTGATCCCTCCCTCCCTTGATCCCTCTCCTTGACCTTCGCCTGGTTCTCTCAGGAGTTCGTTCTATGGCAACGGCTCCACTCCAAAGCTTTGGTGCCTCAGCTGAGCTCAGCCGCTACGCAGTCGGTCGCGTCCTCGTGGCAAGCGCCGAGGCTCAGCTCCCAAGAGGTCGTGGAGGTCGGTGTCGTGGCCTTGGCTCCGAGAGATGGCTCCCCCTTGCAGGGCACACCTGCACCCGGTCATGAGGACTCCGCGGATGGCAATGGGAGTGCGCAAGCTTAGAGCAGAAGCTGTTTGAGAAGCTGTTGGTTTGATGTTTGCTTTTAAGTGAAATGAGATCAGTTGCAGCCAAGAGAAATTGCCACTTGGGTCAGGTCGACAAAGTCGACAAGGTCCAGAAATTTCGCCATCCAGAGCTGAGCAGCAGGTGACTGCGGCTTTGTGCCCGAATGGTTGTGAGGATTGGGGATGCCATCAGGTTGATTCGAACATGTGCAACCGCAACGTTTACCAGAAAGAAGTCGTCTCTATCAACTCAATCCGAGAAATGCATTGTGGGGTGACTTGTTTCAATTTGTTGCATTCGGTATTTCTCCCGTGGCCGACAGCCAGGCAGCAAAGATACATGAGTCAGTTGAGCCGTCAAAGCAGCCTGCACCGAAGGCATGGGTTGCGTGCGGGGAACGGGATCGGAGCGCAAGGCGTGACCTTCGGATGGCTGATGTTTGCCCTGTTGCAAGCAGTCTTCTGCATTTCCTTAGTTTTCCATTAAGATAATGCCCTTGACATCCCAAAAGTCCAGGCATCATTTCATCAACAAGCCTAGGGCCACCCTAGGGCTATGTCACTTTCGTTGCCTGTCTGCTTGGCAGCATTTTGTCTCAGTGCTTTGCCCCAGATTTCCCCAGGAGAAAGCAACAAAGCGCTCAACTCAGTGCTACAGAGATGTCCGCTTGCTCTTCATGCCATGGCTGGCTCTGGTCGATTTGGGCCTTGGGTGGTTCAGTTGGTCGTTTCTCAAGTCATAGGTGTACTGCAAAATCATCTCATATTAACCTTTCATAACTGTAAATCGACCCTTTCTAGGGGTTCCCCATTTTGAGAAACACTCAGTTGGTGGTCGATGCTGTTGCGCTTTGTGTGTGTCATTGGTTGCCTCGGTCTGCGAGGTCGTCTTCCCAGTCCTTCTATGCTTATGGGCCACCGGGAACGCCACATAGCGACTTTGTAAGGCCACCGGTGACAGCACTTTGCAAATCCCAAAAAAGGCCCGAGAAAAACAGCTGGTTCGTCCAATCACAGAAGGAGAGCGAGAAAGAGCAGCAAAGCCGCTCTTCGTGTGGATGGCGCAATGAAGACACACGATCGTGTAGACACATTTGACATTCCTGCCGCGAAAGGATTGTCTCCTCAAAGCTTCCATACCATGCCAGCGCCACAGTGTGTTTGGTTCGGTTCTTTGTGTGGGTATCTTCGTAAATGGAGCTGCACACCCCAAATCTTAGAATAAGCATGATTTCATACCATTTCAATTGGGAAAGTATCTACTTGGCTGTGCATCTGTTATGGACAAACTGGCACGCTGCAAGTGGATACCGAGTCACAGATGCTTGTGAAGCCAACGGATGGAGCTGCACGCTGAGGCCCGGCCAGACCGGCCATCGCGAACGCTGAACGACTGGATCGCTGCGACGACTTCAGTTCCCGAGGCCGAGAAGATGGCGCGTCCTTCATCTTCTTTCATCATTTCAATCATCCAAATTCATATCCCAGTTGCACCTCAAAAAAAAATGTCAAAAAATCTGGAGCTTACTTTGACGTGTTGATCTTTGATCCTTTTTAGATCCTCGATCTTGAAACAGCAGCTTTGATTCCAGCTATGGCAGTTGCACCGCTCTGAGCACTGCCAAAGTTCTGCGGAAGGTGCTTGCTTTGGTTGCAAGCCATGGGTCAGAGTTCGACGGCACCAACACAGCCACAGCATTGCAGCTTGGACCTGACACTTTTTTCTAGGGATCTCACGAGATTGTCATCAACTATAGCGGTTTGATACTTCACAGCTAGAGTGGATACTTCACAATCAAACCGTTTCAGTCAATTAGTTGATAATTCACAACCCTGTGGCTGTTCTTTACGTCGGGCCAATGGCATAGCATGCCCACAGCAGGCCCCAGGTCACAGCCGTGGCTGAGGCATCGCCTTGCCAAGTGGCACCGGGAAGTTCCGGACCCCAGGTGAGGGCCGCAACGATGAGCGAAGGGAATCTGGTGCTGTGCGGTTCATGGTGTGATGTTTGACGATTGTTGTTGATGAAAAATTGAGATTTGATAGATATATTATTGATATATTGTTTATGTTTCGCATGTCATTTATGTTGAGTGCATTTGGAATCGAATGTTTCAATTTTCGACCACTAGTGTTCCATATCTGAATCGATCACTTGAAACAACATAAGTGTTCCATGGCCATGTTGCATGACTAATCGTTCTTATGTTTGATTCCTGTTTTTGAAAAATGGATCATGATTGACGCTTGCTGATGCAGGCAGAAGTGGCATATGCAGAAACCATTGCGGTAGAACATCCCGATAGGGGTGCGATAGCACCGGTGCAAGCAATAATTAGACATAGATAAGCACTACAATCAATATAACTAGTCCAGTTCAAGGGGAATAGTGGTGTAAGGAAGAATCAGCCATACAACTGATTATTGTGTGATTGTTGAGTGCTGAGTATTGTTGGTGATGGTTGAATGGCTACAACTATGATTAATGATAATCAGCCACAACGGACATCAGTAAATGAGAATGGGGCACAGCTTCGTATATACAGTTGGCTGCTGAATGAGTGAGTGCGGAGGGTACCGCCCAAGAATTCAGAGGGTTGTCGTGAACTATTTACGATGCCGAACTATCAGCCAACCATTCAACATCACTCAACCACAATGGGATGGAAGATGATGGAAGATGATGGAAGATGATGGAAGATGATGGAAGGGATGGTACTGTTGATGGCATTCTGTTGGATTTCATGGTTCAACTGGTGCCTGTGCCAGGCTGTTTCAGGACAGCCGCTGGCGACAAACTTTGGATCATCTCGATCGAAATTTGCAGGTGCGAAGGATTCGATGCACAGCACTGACAAGAATTGAATGGCATCAGCTAGCCTACAATATACTGAAGATCCATTCAAATCCAGCATAGGTTTGCCAACATTTACCACACTGGTTTGCCAACATTTACCACCATAGTCCTTTCAAGAACTATTTAACGACATGTGGCTGTGAGTCAAAACCCCGTACCCCTGGTTCCCCTGTCATTAACCATTGTTTTCCTTAGTATTGTTGGTCATTATCCCCCATTATTGGTTGGCTAATATTGACCCATGGCCATGTTTGGTCATTTTCCTGCT